>CM057455.1:384997500-385032500 GCA_016271365.2 Neoceratodus forsteri | reverse complement strand
TCCCACACAAAGATTGATAGTCAATTAACCAGCCTGGGAGTGGGTCCCAGGGTGGTAGCCTAGTAAAACATTGGCTGGACAACAGGACACAGAAGGTAATTGTAAATGGAGTCCACTCTGAAGAAAGGCGGTTACTAGTGGGGTACCGCAGGGGTTCATATTGGGTCCAGTCCTTTTTAATGTCTTCAGCAGTGACATTGCAGAGGGACTGGAAGGAAAAGTATGCCTTTTTGCAGATGACACAAAGATCTGCAACAGGGTTGATACACAGGGAGGCGTGGAAAGGATGAAAAGGGACTTAGCAAGGTTGGAGGAATGGTCAGACGTATGGCAGCTAGGATTCAATGCAAAAAAGTGCAAAATAATGCACCTGGGAAACAAGAACCCAGGTAAAGAATACACAATGGGTGGGGAGCTAGTAACAACAACAAAATAGGAAAGGGACCTGGGGGTAATCATATCAGATGACCTTAAGGTTAGCAAGCAATGTGAGAAGGCAGTAGGGAGGGCCGGGGGTATACTGGGATGTATAGGGAGAGGCATCAGCAGCAGAAAACAGGAAGTTGTTATCCCTCTGTACAGACAGTTGGTGAGACCCCATCTGGAATACTGTGTCCAGTTCTGGAGACCCCATCTCCGCAAGGACATAGACAGGATAGAGGCAGTCCAGAGGAGGGCAACTAAAATGGTGCAGGGTCTGCAAGAGAAGCCGTATAAGGAGAGACTAAAGGAGCTTAATATGTATACCCTTGAGGAAAGAAGGGAGAGGGGGGACATGATAGAAACTTTCAAGTACCTCAAGGGAATCAACAAAGTCCAAGAGGTAGCACCTTTCAGAAAAGAGACTTGCAAGAACAAGGGACACAATTTAAAGATAGAAGGAGGAGGTTCAGGGGCAATGTGAGGAAGTATCATTTCACAGAGAGGTAGTGGATGCATGGAACAGCCTTCCTGAGGAAGTTGTGGGGTCTAAAACTGTGGGAGAATTCAAGAATGCATGGGACAGACATAAGGCAATTCTTGTGGGGGGCAGGAAGATAAAGGCTGTTGGTTAACTAGGATCTGCGGCCTATCCTGTAGGTAGGGAAATGGGCAGACTAGATGGGTCTAGCGGTCCTTATCTGCCGTCAAAGTCTATGTTTCTATGTTTCTATGTTTCTATGAGTTAGTTGCAGGAACAGTTTACAGAGAAATGGTTGTGAAGGGCAGAGAAGATAGAGGAGGGGAGGATGAGTGGCGAATCTGAGGGGGAAGAGCATTCTACAGATTAGGCAATTGATGAGAAAATGCAGCCTGGACGACAGAGGTATAACTTGAATGTAAAATATCTCATCCCTAATGTACCCCTTTCCCCAAGGTCGCACCGGGAGATGAGCAACCTGTTGCTTAGTGTGCCTGCCTGGTGAAACTCTATCTATATCTATATCTATATCTATATCTATATCTATATCTATATCTATATCTATATCTATACACACACACATATATATACTCATATACACACACACACACACACAATTTGTGCTAAACTGAATATACTTACCCAGTGGAAAAGTGAAGATCTCCCTCTTAGCCAAGTATGGTTAAAACTAGGAAAGTGTGCTGCTATGTTAAAAATAGTATACAGATCCAGGGGCAACATGACTCCTTACAATAAAAGGTGACAGGCATTTGAGGAATTCCTGAATCACAGAAATCCAAATATTCAGGACATGGAAGAACTTACATCTGACTAATGGAGGAGATGTACACCAGACCACCTTACATCAAATGGTTTCTTTTAACCTAATGCTTATTTCTTTTTGTAAATATGAACTATAAAAGATGCTCTGTGTTTTTCCTTAGAGTACATTTGTAATTCCCTGTTAGAATTTCTAGGTTTTTAGTAACAGCTATATATAACTGTTTATAATAGTATATAGTGGCCCAGATATTCAAAAGGGTTGCACATGACACAATAGTGTTGCACCATGCGCAACCCACTGATGCACCCCGGCACGATATTCAAATGGTAAAGTGCGCAGCACAAATCCCAATGCGCCAGAATGCATCAGTAATGTATGCAGGCACAGGTAGGGGGGGCATGCCCATGCATACTCTGCACAGCCTGATATTCAGCCTGGGGTGTGCAGAGCCATGCATGTGCAACCCCTACCTGCGCCAGCACAAAGTTGATCCAAAAAAAAAAGGAACAACTGATGGCCACCCACAGGTGAGCTGCTGCATTGCAGGGTGCAACACGGCAGCTGCCACCTGTGGGTGGCCACCCAAGCTCCAGCTGCACCTGGCAGTGCCCCCATGCCCGATCGCAGGCATTTGTAAAAAAAACAATCTGTCCAATATCCCTGGTGGTCCAGTGGACTGCTGCTGCCCACTCGATCGTGGGCTAAGTAAAATAATCAAATCCCCAAAATCCCTGGTGGTCCAGTGGACTCCTGTCTGCCTGATCATGGGCATTTGTATTAAAAAAAGTAATACCCAATATCCTTGGTGGTCCAGTGGACCGCTGCCCACCCGATCACGGGATAAGTAAAATAATCAGATCCCCGAAATCCCTGGTGGTCCAGTGGACCCCTGTCTGCCCAATTGTGGGCATTTGTATTAAAAAAAGTAATACCCAATATCTCTGGTGGTCCAGTGGACCGCTGTCTGCCTGATCATGGGCATCTGTATATAAAAATAGACATAAGTCCAATATCCCTGGTGGTCCAGTAGACCGCTATCTGCCCGATCGCGGGCATCTGTATATAAAGATAGAAATAAGTCCAATACCCCTGGTGGTCCAGTGGACCGCTATCTGCCGAATCGTGGGCATTTGTAATTTACGATAGACATAAGTCCAATATCCCTGGTGGTCTAGGGTACCCCACTCGCCCACTGAGCCCCACCACCCCACTCCCCCCGGTCAGCCAGCGGGCGGCAGCATCCCACCCGCATGTCACCTGCCGACTGCCGACTGACACCATCAGTAGGGCTATACACCCATTGGTTCACAGCATGAGCCAATGGGCATGCAGCCTGTACCATACTACACATTCCAGATATGTGAAGGAATCACTCACATATCTGGAATGTGTAGTATGGTATGGGCTGCATGCTCATTGGCTCACACTGTGAACCAATGCTCGTACAGCCCTACTGACGGTGGCAGTGGGTGGGCGGTGTGGTGGCAGGTGGTGGGTGCTGCCACCCACCGGCTGACTGGGGAGCAGGGCGGTGGGGCTCAGTGGGCGGGTGGGTAGGGGTTACCTAGACCACCAGATATAGATATGCCTATTTTTAATTCCAAATGCCCTCAGTCTGGCAGATAGCAGTCCACTGGACCACCAGGGATATTGGACTTATTTCTATCTTTATATACAGATGCCCGTGATTGGGCAGATAGCGGTCCACTGGACCACCAGGGATATTGGACTTATTTCTATTTTTATATACAGATACCCGCAATCGGGCAGATAGCAGTCCACTGGACCACCAGGGATATTGGACTTATTTCTATTTTTATATACAGATGCCCATGATCAGGCTGTGGAGCACATTGCCAGCTGCAGGGGACGTCAGTCCCCGATGGCTGCTGCCTGGCAGGGCACCTGGCACAAGTCATCAGAGATCGGCACACCTGCATACAAATGGTGCCATAATGACATGTAAATGGCCCCATTTGTGCCTTGCATACATTATGGCCCCATTTGCATGTCAAGTTTTGAATATTGCGGTTGCTGTGCATAGCACAATGGAACTTGCGCTAGCGCATCCCCATGCTCCACTCTGGCCACGCGCTGGCACAGTGCCACTGTGCCATACACACTGTGGGTGGCCAGGTGTGATATTCAATGCTGCTGCAGCTGCAGCTTGCCATCGCCCAGTCCACACCCCTGCGCAGCCAAGTTGAGCTGCGCCCAAGCTTGCACCACAGCCTGGTGCAGTTTGAATATCTGGGCCCGTATGTATTTTATAAATTAGTTAATAGGCAGTCTGACTAATTTTCAGAGGCAGGCAAAAGTTGTGAATTCCACCTTTGCAAAAGTTCTGTGAAACTTTGAAACTTTTGCAGAATTTTGGCCCTTTTGCCTGTGGCAAAATTCTGAACTTCCACCAATTTACTGCACATTTTTATCTCATACTGTGTTGTTTATTGGCTAACTGTGGAACTTTAGTTACAACATGTGGAAATAAAGTGTCTTGTCTTTTATGTTGCCGTATCATTTTATTATCCACAGTTTAATGTAATTCTTCAGATATTTTTTCCCCGCCAGCGTTGTATGGCCACATTTGTTTTTCCACAAGTGGTATTGTAAATTTTAAGCTCACGTACTGAATCTAACCACCCAACTTGTAGAGTACCTTAACTGTGGTGTGCCAGCAATTAACCTTATCTTTGTTTTTTAATGGTTTCATTTTTTCCTCCTTTTTGGGTTTTATTTTGAGTTTCTTTTTTTTCAGTTCTGCAGAACCCAAGAATTGCATTCTTTTTTATTCCATAGTAGATGCAAAATTCTATGGTTTAGCACAGTAGTTCCATGAAAAGGTCAATTTACTCTGTGTTTAGCTCTAATCACATACTTTGCAGCTCTGCCATCACATGGGGTGCAGAGGGAGATATCAGGTGACAGCATACATTTCTTAGTATATAGCTACTCACTTCAACTGTGATTTCTGAAAAGGAAAGAGCTCTGTGTGTTCTTATCCACAGAACAGGCTTTCTGCATAAAAATCTGCAATATTTTTGTTCAGGACTAGGAATAAAGGGCTGGTATCTCTACTTGGAGTGCTGGGTCAAAGAGATTGCTGCCGTTGTGGGTTTTTTTTCTGATTATATCATATAGTCTTTGTTCTGCAGTCTGTAGTAGTGCTGCATTGTTTTTGAATCCTTGTTGGTATTTAAGGACTGAGTAAAGCATGGACAGTACAACATGTCAGATAAGGGGAAGCATGGAGGACATGGAAAAAGTGCCATTGGTACTGGATCAGCCAGAAGGATGTCACAAGGAGGTAAAGAGGGTACTGGGGATGGTGCTAGTAGGAGCAGCACTGTTACTAGCACTGTAACTTCCAGTGACAGTGCAATGCCAACCATGCACATGTTATGCCAGTGTCAGATTCAGTGGGAATAAATATTTTCAGCTTCTTTGGACTGCAGTGCAGTAATGCCACTTCCACAGCAGCTGTTGCTCAGCATTCAAAATAGTCTAAAAAAACTGCCATGGATGTCACTGCACTACTATGTGAGTCTCATGGGTCTTTGGAGGAAGAACAGACTGAACAGTCACAGTCACAGGACAACTAGGAGTTGAGTCAGGAGTTGCTATGTACTAGGAGTGATGAGGGTTTGGGTCCAGTAGCAGGCAATATGACAGAGAGTGACATTAAAGAGGTTGCATGACTATTTACTGTCTGGGGAGTAGAGAAGAAGTGTGAGCAAAAAATACTTCATATAGAGTCTGAGGAGGGAGGAACATCCTCAGACTGAACATCCTGTGATTGACACTGTTCATGTGGCAGAGAAGGTTACTGAGGAAGAGCAGGAGGGGGACAGTCAGCCCTTACTGTCACAGCCAAAAATGTTACAAAGCAGTGAGTGTACTAGTGACGAGGAGGTTGAGGATGACACAGTAATAGACCCAAATTGGCAGCCACCAATTCCACAAGCAGCACCCATGACTGTCACTGGTAAAGGGCAAGCAATCCCTGTTACACCACTCGCCAAGAAGTAACATGTCAGGGTAAAGGGATAGCAAGTGGAAAAATGAGATATGGGGATAAGCAGCAGCAGGAGCTGAGAAAGACAACCATTTTGCCCATCCCTATGTCCTATCCCCATCTGCCCCACCCAGGAAAAGCTGGCATGTTGACGGACACTCACTTGTGTAGTATTTCTTTGTGACTGATGAGTTTGATGACAGTATGGCTGTGTGCAACATCTGCAAGTCCAAAATTAGAAGGGGTAAGCAGGATCACACTATGGGATGACTGGTATGCATATCAGTATGCAAAGTAAACATCCCATTCACTGAGCACAGCATAAGCGATTGCCATCCATGCCCAGTTCTAACAGTTCAACACACTCTGAAAGGGAGGGTCCCCATCCTGGTGATGATGTGGTAACATTTGATCCTTTATTGTGTTCCAACATTAGACATACAGATACAAGTGGAGATAGTCAAGCTGACCCATTCACTATATGGATAGAGAGCTTTTTTGCCTTATGTCCCTGCAGGCGGGCAAGGCAGCCAAAGCATGAACAGCATACCTGGCAAAGTCACAAAATCCTTCACGGTGCTACACAGTCTGAGTCTTAAGCAACTGGATATTAAATCGGCCTTACAGCACACAAAATATCATTGTAATCACCCAGTGACAAAAGAGTTGAACATTGCTGTTGCAAAGATGCTGGCATCAGACCTTTTCCCACTCTCATTTGTTGACTTATTTAACTCATTCACACCACAAGAGATCTTTCAGACTTCCAGATTTAGAGAACCGGGGCTTAGAGAACTAATGGAAAGGTCTGTGCCTAAATACAAAGTTCCCAGTCACACTTTCTTCAGCACTAAGGCTGCTCCAACAAATTATAATAACCTTTCATACATTGTGTCACATATTGTGTCCCAACATCCACCTCACTAAAGCCATCTGGACTAGTGGACAGTCATTGGGTATTAGTTATTTGTGTATTGCTCACACTGGGCCCATTTCCCTAGGGTAAATGCCTTGCACCCCTGCCCCATATCTACTTGCCACCTGAGCAATGGCAGCAGTACCAGTGGTGGTCTTTGACAACATGCCACATTGAGTATGCAGGTATGTATGGGTCACATATATCTGAGAGAATTCTCACCCACATCAATGAGTCTATTATGCACTGGCTAAAGCCACATGGATTCCATGCTGGGTATTTTGCTAGTGTCAATGCATGAAATGCCATTAATCTCATTCAGGCCTAGATACGCCTGTAGGAGGAGTCTGAAAGCATAGCCACTCAGGCCAATGACGACTATAGACATACTCAACTGACTTTCACTCAGGCACAGAAACGTCTGACAGAGTCAGCAGTATTCACCTAAATATTAATCAACCTGAATTGCTTAGAATTGATTGCATAGCACCATTAGAAAGGTAATGTTGTGCTGAACAACTTTGCCATTAATACTTTGTGTCTATCACATATACTTTTATGAGTTGTTCACCTTTGTTTATGGTATGGTGCACATGGCTGACATTTGTCTCTCAAGCCTCACCTAAGCACCTTGAAAAAATCCAAACATCCCTACAGTTGTTTGCTATTCCAGCTAGTATAAAATAAAAAACGAATTGATTACAATTGATTGCATAGCACTGTTGGAAAGGTAATTTTGGGCTGCACAGCTTTGCCACTTGTATTTTGTGTGTAGCACTTACGGTTCAAGAGGTATTCACATTTGTTTGTGGCATGCTGATTATGGCTTGATTTGGCTTAGAAAGGCCCAGGATGCAGTGCTAAGACTATATAAGACACAAGTGGTAGAAGTCTGAAAGAGCTCTTGTGGTATGAATGAGTTCATTGATGGCTGTTTTTATCATGTCCCCTGCTTTGCACATGTCCTGAACCTCATTGTGAGGTCTATTCTGGAGCATGAAGCAGTGAGTAGCATTTTGGCTGTCAGTCACAAAATCTGCATCCATTTCAATCACTCTGCACTAACTACATCAGAGCTCAGGATTCTACAGAAGACCAATAAAGTTTCACAACACAGCCTGAAGTTTAATGTGGCAACATGCTGAAATTCAGCACTCTGTATGCTTGAGAAACTGTCTGAGCAGTACTAGCCAATCAACGACTATGTAATGCAGATACATGATCAGGAAGCACAGTCAGCCATGTCGCTGAATCCATCCCAGTCGACATTGATGGATAGTGTAATCTGAATCCTCCATCTGCTTGAACAGGTGACAGATTATGAGCTCATAAAATGCATGCTTGAGTCACATGATACCAATGCTGTGAGTACTCAGCCAGGCACTGGTCAATATATGGGGTCAATTTGAAATGGAAGCAGACTCTGTTGGAGCAGAGCTGGATGACCACATCATGCAGCTACAGTATGTGATGCTGATCCCAGGCTGATTCACATTAACACCTCTGAGGCATACATTCTGACAACCCAGCTTGATCCCAGGAACAAGTGTGGCATGATGTCACTTCTTCCAGATAGGAAGGCTGATCTGGATCACTGTGCTGTGATCCTGCATAGCAAGGTGGAAAACTGGATAAGTCACTCAGAGCAAAGCCTGAAAAAATTGGTAGCTGTAGACAAACCTAAAGGAGCAACAGCAACAGCCCCTTGGACAGTATCCTTCCCCTCCTCCAGTATGGTATCTGCACCTCCACCATCATCACATAGCACTGGTGGCACAAACCATCTCTGGGCCATGCTGAAGGATGTTGGTGTTTCTATGTACCAGCCACCTGAGGGCAACACACAAGTGCACCTTTCTGCGTGCCATATGGTGTAGTTCTATCTGGATGACCCACTGGAGTGGAGCATAGATGATGAGACTTGGAGTATCGGTAAAGTAAACTTGAAATTTGGCCTGTGCTTGCAGCTATTACCATTGAGTACCTCACCTGCCCCGTGCCAGTGTAAGCTCAGAAAGGGTATTTAGTGCTGTAGGTGCCATTGTGACTGACGGCCGAAGCTGCTCATCTGATAGGAATGTTGAGTACCTAACTTTTGTAAAAATTAACTCACATTTCCTCCCCAAACTGTACATTTTGTCATCAACTACAAGATTCCATGATCCTGCTAAAGAAGGTGGTACACAGCAGGACTCAGTGAATGAGGAAACTGTGACAGTGCCATCAGATGATGAAGACAAAGCTGAGGGGTTTGAGTTCTCCCGAGTAGGAGACAGAACATGTGTGGGTGGTGTGCACAGAAATTGTTCTGTGGGGTACTCTGATACCTGTTTACATCTGCTAATGTAACTGCAGATGTAAACAGGTATGCACTGTGTCTTACACTGTCTGAATAAATATTCTTTTGATTAATTAAACCTAATTGGAATCTGGCTGACCTGTTTACACTGCCCAACTGTTGCACTTAGATGCTATGACAAACATCAGTGTAATCACCCCTACCTTTACTTCCAACACCTCTCTAGTTTGACCCCTGCTCACCTTCTTCCACCTTGCACTTCCCTACACTTTTCACATTCAGCTTCTTTCCTTTGGTTCTCATGCCCTCCTCCACCATCCCTGGCTCTCCAGGCTCCTGACAAGGCCTCTTGGCTGCGAAGCTTAAGCCGATATGAATAAAGTAAAATGTCTAATATCCTATCCTACATTGTATGTGAGCATTATCACTTAAATTGTACTACTCTAATATGTTGTATTGATTGTTGTGCTGTCCTTAAATGTAATGTAACCGAACATTCTGTTAATTTAACCACTGTCTTCCCAAATCATGTATGTTATCCTCCATTACCCACTGATGTGGAACCTTTGTAAATAAGCCCTCAGCTCAAAGGTACTTGTAATCTGAGAATTTAGTAAATAAATAAAAAATAAATAGATAAATATTGTCTCACATCACTTGGAGTGACAAATATGCCATCAAGCAACAACCATAAAGCATTGAAGAAGCAGAATCTGTCAAGATCACTTTACCTTCCACAAAGTCAGAATAACAGTGTCACTGCCACAGGGGGCCACGTGCATTGAGGTACACAACTCTTGATGTGCTTTGCAGTGAAACAACCTCATCACAACATTTATGTATGCTGCTATGCTCAGTGTTGTTAACAGTGATGTTTATATGGAGAACTGCCAGTAACAGATTGTTACAGATTTTTGGACTGCAAACTCAGATGAAAAGTAAATCCAAGTTTTGAGGAAGAACAACAGGATCTACACCATGACACAGAAAAGTCTTACAATCTAGCCTCACAAGATGCTGTGATCATATCAGGACACTGCATGTCATGACCTGAGTACTGTGATGCTGACTTTTTCACTTATTTCTGCTACACTGATGGAAGAGAAGACATGCCAATAATACTGATCTGATGTGGCCCATTTGATGACTAGGTAGGCCCACTGAAATAGACATATCCCTTTTTCAGGGGTGACCCAGGGAAATACAATTCCAGTGAGAAAGAAAACAGTTTACAAAAAGCGAGTAAGCAATTACAGATAATAATATACAGAATAATGCATGCAAACATTCAGGTTAAGACAGAAGAGTAGTTACAAAGAGTATCCTACAGAATAGAGCATGATAACAATTATTCCTTAAGTGCCATGGCCAAAAAAATTAATTACAGACATTTAGTTGTTTGCTGACAATCAGTCCATGAGTGCTGTGGTCAAATTATATGCAGACATAAGAAGAGTAGAGGGTAAAGAAATATGAGGGGCAGTTGAGGAGTTACGCTTGAGAGAGGGTGACACAAGGGATGCAGAGTAGAGTGTTAAAAAAATTAGGTGGGGGAGACAAGGTCTTAGAAACAGATGAAGATTGGTGGGGGAAATAAGAGTTCTTTAATGCATTTTTTGAACTGGGGAAGGAAAGTGCAGGAAAGTAGTCCTTGAGGGGAGGTTGCTCCATTTTTAGGAACCTAGAAAGGTGAAGGATCTCCTACCTACAGTTAGGTGAATCTTGAGGAGATTTAGCAAAGGGATGTGGGAGGAACGAAGATTCCTATGGATGGGTTTAAGGGTAAGCATGTTTGTAAGGATAAGTAGGAAGGGAATGTGGATGAATTTGAATGTAGTACAAAGTAGGGGAAGACAAGCTTTGACTTAAAGGATGGCTATCCTAGGGCTTAAAGGACATCACAGTAGTGTACTTGAGCAGGTGTTATAGCAGTGAAGTGTGTGATTCTGTGGTAGATTTGCTTCAATTTGGACAGTGTTGTTGACTTGGCCAAATGAAGTAGAGGGGCTCCATAGAAGAGTCCCGGGAGTATTGTTGCGGATGCCAAGGTTCTCCAAGATTGAGGGGTCAGGTAAGGAGCAATTCAATAGAGCATGCTCTGTTTTTGATGTGCGGACTTGATAGTTCTAGTAGCATGTGCTTTGGGGGACAGATTTTTGTCTAGGGTAACTCCTTAATATTTAAAGGAGTCCACTCCTTGTAGAGCCATGCCTTGAGAGGTGTTGATTACAAAGCGTAGTTGTGTGCATAGGTCATAGGAGGTGTGTCAGAACAGCATGGTTTTTGTTTTTTTTTTGGTATTGAGAACCAGTAGGTTTTGTTTGAACCAGGCTTCAAGGAGCCAGAAAGCATTTTCTAGATCCAACCTGATGAAGGAGATACATTTATTCGATCACTATAGGGCTGCATCGTCTGCATATAGTTGTACTGTCACACCACCCCAGTGGCTAGGTATCTCATTAATGAAAATTGAGAATAACAGAGGACCCATAAATGACCCTCTGGGGGACCCCATCCATGATGTGAGCAAGGGAAGAGGCAACACCAGCCCACTGACACATTGTAGCCAGTTACATAGATAATTAGAAAACTAAGATAGAGTATGAGAATCAAGACCAAGCTGATGGAGTTTTGATAGGAGTAGTCAGTGGTTTACGAGGTCAAATACTTTTGTGAGATTGACAAAGATGGCCCCTGTTGCACACTTCTGATCCATAGCATGGTGCTACAGTACTCTGACTATCATGCAATCCATTTTGACACATCACATCTCCTTCCCCTGCTACACAGGTGAATGGAAATAATTTTATTGTTTTGAGTGCTGACTGAGTAATGATGACTTATGTGTAATGTTTCTGAAAGGAATTGTTTCCTATGCTCCTTTTTTTCAGGTCCCTACCCTAGTACCCTGTATTCCATCTGTTACTGCTGGTTGCTGCCATGATGATGTCAACCTCATGTGTGCAGGGATGGACCACTACAGTATGGGCATCTTAAGAAAGTGGTATTTGTTAGATCTAGTAACAACACATGGTTATTTTTGGTACACTGCCACAGCTCATTACAACACATAACTGTCAGTGGCAGGCTGGGGCAATGGCAATGTGAGTGACAATACTCTTGCAGTAGCAAGGTGTTGTTAATGTCATGACCACACTTTTTGTTAGTGCCATGGTAACTAACTGTTTCAGACAGACATTTTAGTTGTTAGGCAGTATCGCTTCAATGAAGGTGTTGTCCCAGTAGCAGTCTTCATCTCCAGCATTAGGGAGTGTTGCCATTTGTTAGGTTTTACACAGTAAATGTCTAGTAGGTTCTTTTGGTCCATTTGTGGATATCCATTCATCAGGTTTAATGTTGCTTAAATGTAGTATGGTTATTACTAGATCATGTTCAGTTAGGGATCACCACTTTCAAAAATTATTGTATGAAATCATTGTAATGTTTTTTATGCATTTCCAGACTAGGTTACCAAACATTTCTACTCATTCAGCCTAGGAAATAAGGATCCAGACCTGGAGGCCTTGTTGGCAGATGCAGACCTTGACATAGCAGCAATAACAGAGATGTCATACTCTGATAATCAAGACTGGGAAGTCACTGTACCAAGCTATACACCATTCAGGAGGGACAGGGAGGGTAAAAAGTGTAGGGGAGTTGCCCTGTACATCAGAGATGGTATAAATGCTACAGAAATTCAGGGACGACAGAGGGAGGCTGAGGTAATGTGGGTCACCTTGGAGCCAGGGAATGGAACAGCAATATATACAGGGTTGATTTTCAGACCTCTGGCACAGAGGGAGGAAGCAGACAGAGAACTAGTGGAGAACATACAAGACAGGGCAGCTAAAGGCAAAATCCTGCTACTGGGGGATTTCAATATGCCGGATGTGGATTGGGCCACCCAGGTGGCTGCTTCAAAGAGAAGCACAGCCATCCTAGAATCCCTGCAGAGGGTTGGAATCAGGCAGCTGGTGCATGAGCCAACCAGGGACAAGTCAATTCTGGATATGGTATGGACCAAAGGGAACAGAGTCAAAGAAATACAGGTGGAAGTGCAGCTGGAGTTCAATGACAACCACATGGTATGGTTCAGCATGGGGACATGGACTCAATTAAGCCACATAAGGGCAAGAGTACTAGATTTCAGGAGGGCAGATTTCACTGAAATGGGTAGATGTATACAAGCAGCCCTGGGGAATGGAAGGGTAATAGAGGGGGTGGAAGAACAATGGGAAAAACTGAATAGAGCCATAGTGGAGATAACAAACCAATGCGTTAGGATAGTGGCCAAAGAGAAAAGAAGAAAGAAACCACTATGGTTCTCCAAAGAGGTAGGGGACAATGTCAGGGCTAAAAGGCTGAGTTTCAGGAAATATACTGTAAGGGGAGCCAAAGGGAGGAGGACATGGAGGTGTACCTTGAATGTCTAAGGGAACCAGGGAAGGCTGTTAGGAGGGTGAAGGCACAGACAGAAGAGGGTTTAGCACAGTCTGTAAACAAAAGGGCTAAGGCATTTTACAGGTACATCAGTGAAAGAAGAAAAACTGGGGGAGGACTGTGAGGCTCAAAGGAGAGAAGGGATAGTGTAAGGAGGGGGATCTGGACAAGGCAGGAATACCGAACAAATACTTCTGCTCAGAATTAATTAAGGAGACGGAGGGTCAAGGACCACAGTTGGGTTGCAGAGGCAATGGGGGGAGGATTAATGGACACCAGTCCATTCACAGTGGAGAGAGTTGTGCAAGAACTCACAAAGCTGAAGGTGAATAAGACCATAGGGCCAGATGGCATCCACCCAAAGATATTAAAGGGGCCATGACGGGAACTAGCAGTGCCTCTAAAGGCCCTGTTCAAAGTCACTCAACACGGGTATCATTCCAGAGAACTGGAGGAGGGCAAATGTACTCGCATTGCACAAAAGCAGCAGTAGGGAGGAGGTGGGGAACTACAGGCCAGTCAGCCTCACCTCAGTGGTGGGAAAGATCATGGAGACACTGCTGAAAGAAAGGATATTGATGCATATGGAATCCAGTGGTGCTCAGGATCTGAGGCAGCATGGATTCACAGCAGGAAGGTCATGTCAGACAAATCTAATAGATTGTTTTGATTGGGTGACTAGGGAAATAAATCAGGGATGGCCGCTGGACATCGTCTTCCTAGATTTCAGCAAAGCCTTCAACACCATCCCACATAGAAGGCTGATTAACAAGAAGGGTAATCTGTACACAGACGACAAGGTGGTGAACTGGGTTAGGAATTGGTTAACAGACAGGAGATGCGAGAGTGGTGGTAAATGGAGTACAATCTGTGGAGAGGGGGGTGACCAGTGGCGTACCACAGGGATCTCTACTAGGATCAGTCCTGTTCAATGTCTTAATTAGTGACATTGCAGAGGGGCTGGAAGGAAAGATCTGCCTGTTTGCTGATGACACCAAAATCTTCAACTGGGTGGATACTCCAGTAGGGGTGCAGAAAATAAAGAGGGACCTGGAAAAGCTTGAAAGATGGTCAGAGATGTGGCAACTGGGGTTCAATGCAAAGAAGTGTAAAATAATGCACCTAGGTAGAGGGAACCCTGGGGAGAACTACAGGTTGGAGCTGGGGGAACTGACTGTTACCAAACAGGAAAGGGACCTAGGGGTGATCATCTCGGATAGCCTTAAGGTATCAAAGCAGTACACAAAGGTGGCAGGGAGGGCTAGTGACATGCTGGGGTGCATAGGCAGGGGTATCACTAGCAGTTGGCGGGAGGTGGTGATGCCATTGTATAAAACATTGATAAGGCCTCACCTGGAGTATTGCGTGTGGTTCTGGAGGCCACACCTAGCAAGGACATAGATAAGGTGGAGACTATCCAGAGAAGGGCAACAAAGATGGTGCAGGGCTTACACTACAAAACATATGAGGAAAGACTAAGGGACCTCAATATGTACTCACTGGAGGAGAGGAGAGGAGAGGAGAGGAGAGGAGAGGAGAGGAGAGGAGAGGAGAGGAGAGGAGACAGTAGAGAGACATGACTGAAACTTTCAAGTATCTCAAGGGCATAAGCCAGGTACAGGTGGGGGACCTTTTCCAATGTAGAAAAAGTACTACAACAAGGGAGAACAATATGAAATTGGAAGGGGGTAGATTAAGAGGTAATGTGAGGAAGTTGTTCTACAAAGAAAGGGTGGTCTATGCTTTGTATAGTCTGCCACGGGAGGTAGTGCGGGCAAGCACAGTGGAGGGGATTAAGCATACCTGGGACAGGCACAAGGGAAGCTTGAGAGAGGAGGGAGTGATGAAAAGCCATTGATCACATAGAGTCAGTGTCCACATAAAATGTATAGGGCCTATGGGCAGACTGGATGGGTCTAGTGATCCTTATCTGCTGACAATTTCTTTCTTTCTATGTTACAATGCGTCTGTCCATTGAACATGCTTCATTTATTTGCCGCTTTCAGGTCTGCCTGTGTAAGGCTTTCTGAAAACTGCTGCTGCCGGGATTCTCCCATTGTCCATCATTCCTGTGTAGCTTCATGGTGTGTCAATCCCAACAGCCCAGATAAGTACCTATAATTTTTTTTTCATTGAAAGCTTGGCATTTTTATTTTCTTTCCAGACAGGTCATTGTATGTTAATGGGATAGGTGTAGATTCAGATGGACTTCAAAGCATGCAGGTGGAGGGGGCAGTGGGGGGGAGGGGTGATCAGTGGTAGTGGTGGAGTGGCTACTGCAGGCTCTGGCCAGTTGTGCTGCATGTAGAGTAGGTAAAGTGAGAGTATGTTCCAAGTTGTTGGTCTGGCCTAACAGATATTATGCCTCAGCTAACAAAGCCAATCCATGCATCTTTAGTGTTTGTGCAACTCTCAGAGTGCTTTCCCTTTCAGGTCTGTCTGATTACGGCTTTTTGATTGCTGCTGCTGCCCCTGCTACTGCCAGGATCCTTCCATAGCTCGCCATGCTTGTGGCTTCATGGCGCGTCCATTCCAACTGCCCAGGTAAGTACTTTATTGATTTATTTATTGTTATTTTTATTTATTTATTTATTTATTTTTAACAGTGACATCTTGCGCATTTTTTTTTCTTTCTAGGCAGGTCATTCTATGGAATGGCTGGGATTGATGTAGATTCAGACGAACTTCAAGGAAGGTGAGTGGGGGCCAGGTGTGGGGCAGACAGTGGTAGTGATAGTGGTGGCGTAGCTACTGCAGGTTCAGACCAGTTGTGCTGTACGTAGTGTAGGTAAAGTGAGAGACTATGTTCTGAGTTGTTGGTCCGGCCTAACAGGTGTGGTGCCTCAGCTAAACAAAGCCAATCCATGCTTCTTTTGTTTATGCAACTCTTGGTGTGCTTTCCCTTTCAGGTCTACCTGTGTAGGACTTTCTGAATGCTGCTGCTTCTGCTCCTGCCAGGATCTTCCCAGAGTCTGCCTGCTCTGTGGCTTCATGGTGTGCCCATCCCAACTGCCCAGATAAGTACTTAATAAGTTTTTGTACAGTGAAAGCTTGCATTTAGTTTTTGGTTTTTCTTTTCAGACAGGTCATTGCATAGTAATGGGATAGGTGTAGATTTGGACGGACTTCAAAGGCAGTCAGGTGGGAGGGCTGGTTGGAGGTGGACAGTGGTAGTGGTGGAGTAGCTGCTGCAGGTGCAGACCAGTTATGCTGTAGGTAGATTAGGTATAGTGACAGTATGTTCTGAGTTGATGATAGTCCAGCCTAACAGCCATTATGCCGCAGCTAAGCAATGGCAGTCCATGCTTCTCCTGTGTTTGTGAAACTCTCTATGTGATCTCCCTTTCAGGTCTGCTTGTGTATGGCTTATTGGATGCTACAGCTTGTCCTGCTGTTCAAATGTAGTCTGCCAGCCAGGCATGTGGTTTCATGGTTTGTCCACTGCAATCAGCAAGGTAAGTATTATGTTCTATCACTGTGTATTTATTAAGTTTCTTAAAGCACTGGTTAGATTAAAGCAGTTATGGAACAGTTTTTGGCACACTGACCTCAGCTGCGGGGTCAGCTGTTGTAGGTGTACCCAAGGTGAATTTCCAAGGCACTGTAACACTGCAATTTCTTCAAGGCTAGTTTGTCTCTCACTGATGGCTGCATGTCTCCCCTTTAGCCCAACATAAAACAAACTCTGGCCAGAGCCGATACGGCTGCAGGCAAGGAATTTGGGGTATAAACATTGAAAATTAGTATTTTTAATATTTGTATACCAAATTTTCAACATTACCTTGTTATGACCCTGCCTCATGACATGAAGCAATATGCACAAAGCCATACATGAAAATGGGTACACCAGGTGGTATAGTCTGAAAATGCATCTGATACAGTGCAGGTATATGTAAATGTTTATGGGCAATCTGTTCAGATTGTCTGCATGGACCCACACCTAGTCACACAAGCATAACTAGCATTAAAGAAGAAAATATTGACAGTCCCCTCCAATGTGGTGGTGTTTTTTCTTATTTTTGTTTTTATAATGTTTACCCAGGGTACAGTATATTGTCTTAGTGGTCTCTACTTCTTCATTTTTCAACTGAAATGAATCCATAAAGTACAACATTTTATGGAGCAAGACTTATTATTACATACAGAAGATGTATTGCTATTTTTCATTTGCAAAAGGAAATTGCACATAGTGACATGAAGCAGCTCCTGGACCTTTGCAGTACATCAGTGCAACAACTACTGGTTCAACTAATATAAACAAACATTGTGAGAATGTGCTAGCAAAAATGAACATTGAAAGAGTTGGTGGCTGTACTTTAGATGTCATATGCACAATACAATAGATGTCATAAGCACAATACACCAACAAAATCTGTATTTTTTTTATTTTTGCATCTTACATTTTGTCTTGATGTACCCTGGCCCTGATAACCTAACCACAGTACCCAGACTGTCTCATTTGCAAGAGGTGATGCACATTTCATGTCATTCACATTTAGTAAAATAAACAACAAAAGCTCACATCCAGCTTCCTGAACTGTACAATTGCCTGTGCTATGCTTCCCATTAAGGCTAACAATTAAAAACCTGCCACCAACAGAGTAAAAGCACTGTATTACCTACAGTCTCAACATATTAATATTTGTAGAATTAGTATTTGCTACCAGATGCATATTAAAGAAACTGCTCTGTGTCACTATCTTGGAATAATGAACTGAATCCTGATTTTGTAGAGCAAGACTCTTATTATATACAGAAGGATTGCTAATTAATAACAAATTCTGTTCAGAGTGGATACAACTGCTCAGAGTGATGGGAGTGTGGCAAGAGTGAGTAAAAGAATACTCAGAGCTCTTGCCTTGCTCTCACCACACCAGAGTCTGTTGCGCATGTGTGGAAGTAAATGCAGAATTACTGCATTAAAGTAGTTTAGAAAAGGGGTGTTTAATTTGCTAGGCTCTGATTGGCTGGTACCACTGCCACGGGGGTACATTAAATTTCAATAGACACCCAGCAAATAAAAAGTTCCAGCACAAGTGCCCCTTCATCCATTCAAGTATCTTTGTGCTCACCCTGCTTTCTCTTTGGTTGACACACATTCAATTTGAAAATGCCCATAATTTTTTTCTCTCGCTTAGCGAGAGATACTGCCCTAGCAAGACTCCATAACTCATTGCCAGCTACCACAAGAACAAGAAACCACACACCAATCTCTGCTGGGCTCACTTATCACTACAGAAAATAATTATGTTCTCTCTCTCTCCTGTTGTTCTGTAGGACACTCAAAAATGATCCTGCCCTCCCTTAGTATGCAGCAGTAGCAGCTTCCTTAGTAACGGGTTGCTGCTTGACAACATCATTGTGACTTACTGTACAGTTGGCTCTCATGGTTACCTGACCTCTGTGAAACCTGTTGCATTGAAATGTCTACCCATCCCCCTTCATCAGTTTCCCCTGCTCATCATGCCACTATAAACAGAAAGATGTCTACTGTACATCTGCAGCTGTCTTTGATGCTCCCAACTTGTGACTGCCTCTTCTGACCATTGATCGTGACGCTGTCAACTCCGTGTGTAAATTCTTCCCATTGAGTCCAAATGCACACATGGTACGGAAGGCAGAGTACACTGAACGTGACTTTCTGTTGCCTTTTTCCCCCACAAGGTAAACACTGCTCCTCATAATTACAGTTTCTGTCTTCCCTGACTTGATCAATAAACATTTCTAGTACTGCTGACCATTAGCAGGAGGGGCATGGGACTGTTTGATTAATGTTGTGGACAAGGGGACAGTGATTTGAATCCCAGCAGTATGGTTTGGAAGATTTTAACCAATCTGAACTCAGTTCCTATTTTAGCTTCCAATGTTTATTTCTTTCTGACTTTCCAGCTGTGACAACCTGTTTCTCTTTTGATTTTTTTTATTCTACTTACCTGTCTTATATCAGCCTGTTTCACTTTCTGTCCAGCCATGGGGGGGGGGGGGTTGAGTTGGTGACAGTGCTTTCACAAATGCATACAAAAAAGAAACATCGTGTCCCAAACAGCAGCTCCCTCTACAGTCCAAGTATAGCAGTAGAGGGACTACTTTACAAGAAAAATGTAGATTTATTTGAAAAAAAAACATTTATTATACTTCTTTTTAAACTTTTATTTAATTTAAACTGCAGTGTAACTTATAACCCATTCTCTAAGCACAATACTACCCTCCAGGGTGGGCAGTATGGGCAATACTGGACCTTCCAGGGGCTATAAGGCCCTCCGCCTGCAATGTTGGGCCTCATTACACCCCTGAGCAGTCCGGTATTGCCCAATATTTCCCACCCTGTCAGGTATTTTTGCTTGCATAGTGCATGCTGACTATATCAGGGAGCTCACCAATGGTCACAAACATATTGTTATTAGAATGCATCAAAAATTAAAAAGTAGCCATTCAGTTAAATATGGAACTAAGAAAAAATATTCACATGTGACACTGAATTATTAATATGAAAATAATCTAAAAAGTATCATTAGAAAGAAACACTGGAAACTTTTTAAAACAAATGACTAGTGTCAAGCTCAATAATTCTAAACATATTGGCATGTTTCTTTTTTACACCCTACGAACTGCCATGGAAAGAAGTGTGTAGGAGCACAACCCTGTTATATTAAGACCATGGGAGTGGGCTTCAGCTACCTCTGGTAAACAATTAAGGGGGCTTCCTGCCTGCAACAAATTTTCATTTGCTTTGTTAGAGAAAAAGGTCCATATAAATCTTTTCACCTACAATAGGCCTGTAAATGGGTGTTGCAGGCTCCCCAATGTGAACAACAGCTACCAGTTCTTCCCTCTATCCCTACCAGCAATGTAAAGTGAGATCCACAGCCTTCACACATGACAAGCAACAAAACAAGCAGTTATCTGGTTAATGCATGAACATATTCCAGTCTGTAAATCTTAAAACTGAGCCCCATACCACCAGAACTTGATGCTAGCCTGCATTAAACTCAGACATCCCAGTATGGAAGACTAGGTTTGCTGGCCAAGGCACCTAGCTTCACCTGAGCTCTTTCCTTCTAGCTTGCTTGAAAGGACAGAGCAAAGAACCTTACAAGAGCAAGGGAAAGGATTAAGGCTTCTTTTGGCTAGGCAGATTTACTGTGCATTGTTTACTCACAAGGATTGTTACTGTTTGTTGCTAACATTTTATTACTTTATTTTTCTCTGATTCAAAATGTTGCTGCTGGGTATGCCTTCTGCTGCATTATCACAGGGTATGCCTACAGGTGTGTGCTAACAGATTACTGCTGTAATCTTCTGATTCCAATTGTCTTTTGCAAGGTATATCTTCTATTACTGCTTTATTTTGCTCTGTAGCAAAGTGTTTCTTACAGGGTATATCTTCTGTGAAATTATTACAGGTGGTACTTTACAGGTTTTACAGTTTTATCTATCATTAGGATAAGCTTTCAGGGCTACTGTGGGCTGATTGTTTCTGCTCTAACCTCCTTGTTTCTTTTGTCCGTGGTTCTTCTATTTTGGCAGGGGAAGAGCCCAGCCACCCACCCCCAACCCCAACCACCCCACACTACACTCCTTTTATAGGGTAACACAGTCATGACATTTCCTGTGGCAAAGCCGGAAGGGGCAGATCAGTGGGGTATCCACCAGATGACCTCATTTACAGGGGCACTAGTAATTTAAATTGTTATAACAAGTTATACAAAAATAAACAAAACACAAAATCAAACTTTTGCTTTCATTTTCTTCCTTCTAATTACTCTGACCAGGTTATAAACCCAGCAACTTATCTGGAATGGATATCATTAACTGCAGGTACTGCGGAACACTTTTCAGAAGAGCAGTTTTACAGGATTTAGGACACTGTCCTACATGCTGAACCACTGGAGGTCGAAGGGCTCAACTCCAAGCAGCATGGGAAGAGATTGCATGCCTCAAATTGCATATTCAAGAAGAAATATATTATAAGAACCACCTGCCATTTCCCCAACATCCAACAGAAGCACCTTGACTGCAGAGTTAAGTTGGTCTGGGAGGTTGGCAGATGGTTAGGTGGGGCAAATCAGGTGCGCCATCACTCGGTGCTCGCCAACATATTACCTCCAAAAACTATGTAAAAACTACAAACAGGTATCTGCCTCTATCTCTGAAATCAAACAAATGGGCAGAGGACACTGCAGAGCATGACATTGCAGCACAGGAGCTAGCACAACAAAACTAGCCCAAAACAGGAAGCAAAACAAAAAAAGCAAAAAGGAAATCCAAAAAAACTTCTGATCATAGAAGACTCCATGATTTGAGGAGTTCGGACCCATCGCCAGCCAGGGGTAATGGTCAGATTTCTCCCAGGTACATCAGTGTAGAGAGACACTGACTGCATTGCTAACATTGATCAGGAAGCAGGAGAAAACATTGATGTCCTGGTACACATAGGGACTAATGATCTCACCAGCCGGTCAGTTGTGGTGACCATGGGACACCTGACCAGGCTGGGTGACAAACTATCATCCATTTTGTCCGGCATCTCCATCTCTGTGATCCCGCCAGTCTGGGAGAGAGGGACAGATGGACGAAAGTTCAGAGAAGGGGAGCTAAACATGTGGCTCAAGGGCTGGTGCCAGGAGAAAGGACAAATTTGTAGGGAACTGGCAAGTTTTGGGAGAGAAAGTTCTTTAAATTTGATGGATTGCATCTGACTAAGGATGGAGTCAGTGCATTGGGGCAGAAGTTTTACATCTTTGCAGAATATTTAAACTAGCAAATGGGGAGAGGGTTGCATATGTCAAATGGGGACAACACCCCTCCTCCCTCAGCTAGTGGTCAAACAGGAGTTCAGCATGTTTGCAGTTCATTTGCATCACCAGGTAAGGAAAAAGGTCCAGCTCCCCATACGATGCACATGGGAAATATCAGGCCTCGCCCAACAACTAACATACCGAAATCTGGCCAATGGAAAATCATGTACACAAATGCCCACAGTCTGGGAAACAAGATCCCAGACCTGCAGGCAATAATGACAGAGGCTAAACTGGACATAGTAGCAATTAGTGAGATGTGGTTTACCAGTAACCAGACTTGGGAGACTGCAGTACCTGGCTTTGTAATGTTCAGAAGAGACCGAGGTGCAAAAAAGGGGAGGTGGAGTGGCCCTGTATGTCAAGGAAAATATCAGAGATACAGAAATTCATAATACACATAAGGAGCCAGAAGAACTGTGGGCCACTCTGGAAAAAGGAAATGGGACATCCATACAAACTGTAGTTGTATACAAGCCCCCAGACCAAGGGGAGGATATAGACACATTACTGTTAGAAGATATACAAAACATGACAGTTAAAGGGGAGGGTCTGATAATGGGAGACATCAACATGCCAGATACAGATTGGTCAAAACCAGCAGGAACATCTGCCAGAACTAGACACATGGTGGATTCTCTGCAGGGGGAGGGCCTTAAACAACTGGTAAAACAACCCACAAGAGATAGGGCTATCCTAGATCTAGTACTGACTAGCAGGGAAAGGATCACAGATCTCCAGGTAGATGGTCACCTGGGGGCCAGTGACCATCACATGGTGTAGTTCAGTTTGGCCACTAGAACTTAATCATCCCATTTCAAGAAAAAAATATGAGACTTCAGAGGAGCTAACTTTGATAAGATCGTCATCAGAGTTAAGTTAATCCTGGCGAAAAGAAATACAGGTGAGGGGGTACAGGCAAAGTGGGCAAGCATTAAAGATGCAATACTTGAAGCAACATCATGTTGAGTTAGAGAGAAAAGGAAGTGCAAAAGAAGAAGGAAACCACTTTGGTTCTCAAAAACAGCAGCAGAAAAGGTTAGAGCCAAAAGGCTGGCCTTCAGGAAATATAAGGGAACACAGTGGGATGAAGACAGGGAGGCATACCAAACTTCCCTAAGGGAAGCAGGGAATGCAGTTAAGCAGGCAAAGGCCCAAACTGAGGAAACACTAGCACAAACAGTAAAATGAGGTGACAAGACTTTTTATAGATACATTAGTGAAGGGAGAAAGTCCAGAGGGGGTATTGCTAAGATCAAAAGAGATAAGGGGGCATGTGAGGAGGAGCACCATGTAAAAGCATCTATCCTAAATAGATACTTCTGTTCAGTATTTACTGAAGAGAAGGTAGGGCAGGGCCAACAGCTCAGCACCATGGACACGGGGGGGGAGCGAGGTGTGTACTAGTCCCTTCACAAAAGAAAGGGTCCTACAAGAGCTCGATAAACTCAGGGTGGACAAGGCAATGAGACCTAATGGCATACATCCCAGGGTACTAAAGGAGCTAATGGTGGAACTAGCAGAGCCATTATCAGAACTCTTTAGTGAGTTTCTGAGCACAGAAGAGGTCCCAGAAGACTGGAGAAGGTCTCATGTGATCCTGCTGTACAAAAGCAATAGCAGGGAGGAGGCAGGGAACTACAGACCTGTCAGTCTTACCTTAGTAGTGGGCAAGATTATGGAGGCAATCCTTAAGGAAAGGATAGTGCAACACCTGGAATCCATAGGAGCACAGGATCAGAGACAGCATGGGTTTACAAAAGGAAGGTCCTGTCAAACTAATCTATAGATTTCTTTGACTGTGTAACCAGAGTGGTGGACCAAGGGGGAGCAGTTGATTTTGCCTACTTTGACTTCAGCAAAGCTTTCAATACTGTTTCACATAGAAGATTGATTTATAAGCTGGGTAGGCTCAGGGTGGATCAGAAGTTGGTCAACTAGGTGGCAAACTGGTTGACTGGCAGAAAGCAGAGAAGGGTGGTAAATGGTATACAGTCAGAAGAGATGCAAGTCACAAGTGGAGTACCTCAGGGATCCGTCCTGGGGCCAGTCCTCTTCAGTATCTTCATCAATGACATTGCAGATGGACTGGAGGGTAAGGTTTGTCTGTTTGCAGGTGACACCAAGACCTGCAACAGAGTAGATGATCCAGAAGGGGTGGGCAGAATGAGAAGAGATCTGGATAAACTAGCAAAATGGTTGGAAGAGTGGCAACTGGGGTTTAATGCAAAGAAGTGCAAGATCATGCACATAGGGAAGAGAACCCTTGAAGCCACCTATAGGCTTGGAGGGGAGTTGCTGGCTGTCACAAGGGAAGAAAGAGATTTGGGCATCATCATCACCAATGACCTGAAATCATCCAAGCAGACCACTAAAGCAGTATGTAAGGCTTGGGGGATGTTGGGGTGTATCAGTAGAGGTATCACAAGTCAGAAGAGTGAGGTAATAATCCCTCTTTACTCCATCTGGAGTACTGTGTGCAGTACTGGAGGCCACACCTTCACAAGGACATTAACCAAATTGAGGCAGTCCAGAGAAGGGCAACCAAAATGGTGCAGGGATTGCATCAGAAGATATATGAGGACAGATTAACTGAGCTCAATATGTACACCCTAGAGCAAAGGAGGGAGAGAGGTGATATGATTGAAACATTCAAACACCTTAAGGGCATTAACAAGGTGAAAGAGTCTACCATGTTTCAATATAAGAAAAATAGCAGGACAAGAGGACACATCATGAGATTAGAGGGAGGCTGATTAAGGGGTAATGTGAGGAAGTTCTTTTTCACAGAAAGGGTGGTAGATGCATGGAACGGCCTACCTCAGGAAGTGGTGGATATGAATACAGTGCTGGGCTTCAAACAAGCATGGGATAGGCATAAGAGAGCAATACAGATGGGTATGAATAGATAGGCCATTGACAGAGCAAAGGCCGATGGCACATTTATAAGGTAGAAAAAGAAATGGGCAGATTGGATAGGCCTTGCGGTCCTCATCTGCCATCAACTTCTATGTTTTATGTATGTTTCTATATGTAAATCCATGTCTCTTGGTCCGTGACTGCCTAGCTGCCAAATTTCTTCCCCTGCCTGTCATTGCCTGGCTATGCCAAAAGGTGCAGACCTGTTGGGGTGGGTGAAAGAAAGAGAAAAAAAGAAACAGGGTATACAAGGAAGTTAGACTCTAAAAATAGCTTATGTAGTTCTTAAAAGCACATGTATTGGAATCAGGTAGACATGAACCTATTTAGGAGAAATCAATGTCTGTGACACAAACAGTCTACTTTCAGCTATGCAAAACAATTGCATAGCTGTCCACCTAGGGACAAATGACTTGGCTCATGATGAGATTAGGACAGTGCAGGAGGACTTTGTAGAGTTGGGGAGGGGCCTAAGACAAGTAGCACACACAGTATCCTTCTTTTTTTACAGTTAAATGTTTTATTGTTTTCAAACATAAAGAAAAACGCATACAATATTACAATACAGTAGATGTGTATACAGAGTACCTTGGTGTTGACTGTCTGAACGTAATCTTGATGTTACACCAGCCTGTCGAAGTATCCATTCAGGCTACATATATAGTTGTATAATTGACAGCGTGTAACGGATAAATGCCTCTTTTATGGTACCCATGTACTAGTTTGTTGACTGATATCAACCACCATAATAACAAAGTATTAAAACAAAGAAAAGAAAAAAAAAATACAGAGGGAATACCCCCTAGGGAATATACTGTGAATATCTATGGAATCCCTGCTCCTATAGCATACCGATAAACAGACAAGATAGATGCACCTACCTCACTTTTCCCATTGTATGCAACCATAGGGAGGTATCACCACATATAAGACAAGGCTTCATGGAGTATGATAGTTACACCCTCTTATGGCCGCTTCATACACTGCTTCTTGGGGGGAGAGAGAAAATAGAGTAAACAAAGTAATATCATACAGTATCTGCTCCTACTGTGGAGCACAACTACTAGTAATAAACAGTGTTATACATTCTATATGGGTAAAGTGGGTATGTTAGGTACCATTACTCAACCTACATAATATAACACTTGATAGATATTCACATACCAATCATTGACTTATACTAAACCTACAAAAACAGAAATTACCTCAATGCAGGTAAACTATGTACAGCTATATCATTCAAATATATACAAAAATGCAAGTTGCTAACACCAACCATAGATTCATAGTGGAGTAGTCGTATGTAACATTAGTTCAGACAATAAGTGATGTCAGATGGATATGAGGAGACAGATCATCCGATACCGGCTCTGGCTGACAAATATGACATGAAGGGAGCCCAACAAGAAGAGAAGTGTTCCACCTTCCCCACAGACATATGTGTCTGCCTATCCATCTCATATACAGAGGAGAGCGATGCTATAATCTCCTTGAGACTGGGCAGAACAGTACTTTGCCAGTTTTGTAGGATTAACCGTTTAACCTGCATACTAAGTAGGAGAAGCCACCTAAATTCCTGGTGGTTAAGGGGGGAAGCACCACGCCACAGGCCTAACAGCATAAGGAAGGGGTCAACAGGAACCTGACAATGAAGTATCACGCTGGCCACATATATCACTTTCTCCCATAGATCATGTATCCGAGGGCATTGCCAAAGAATATGAAATAGATCCCCACCGGGCTGGAGACATCGCCAGCACATATCGTGTGTGAGGACTTTCATTTTCTTTAATACAGCAGGTGTCCTGTACCAAGAATGTAACATTTTAATATGTATAAGTCTAGTCTGGGTATCTTTATGAGTTTTTAACCCAGCCTGCCAGCACTGTTTCCACTGTACCTCTGATATTTGTATATTTAAGGCTATTTCCCATTTTAACTTAGATTTTATGTTGGAGGAAGGTAGCGAGTCCCTCAGTGCAGCATATAGCGTAGCTGCAACTTTTATTGGGCAAGTGAAGCCACCTTTTTAAGTATGAGTCACAAGCTGGAAGAGCTTTACCCTGACTTAGGAGAGGTCTAAGACTGTCACGCAATTGCAGGTATTTCCAGAAATCTGATTTATCCAGGTTCCATCTAGAATGCAGATTCTGATAAGTATCCACCACAAGGGAGTTTGGTCCCACTATATCCTTAAGGAATATAATCCCTTTTTCTTGCCAGGAGGGCCAGGCCACCATGGTGCCACCAATGGTTATACTGGGGTTATTCCATAGGGGCACATATGTAAGGGGAAGAGTCGGGAGTCTTATTTTTTTCTGTAGAAGCTTCCAATATCTGATTGAGGAACCTATAGTGGGATGCGATGCATACTCCTGACCAGGGGAGGAGCAGAGAAAAGAGACTGCAGGAGGGCTATTACAGTACGTCTGCTCAAGCCTTAGCCACTGAGGAGATTCAGTATTATGGGGTGGAACCATTTCAATGTTTGTGCTCCTTGAAAAGCTATCTTATAGCCTTCAATCCATGGAAGGCCCCATCCCTCCTGCAGAGGATGAGCCCGAAGTTGATTTCTGCTGAAACGAGGTCTAACTGCACCCCATAGGAAGGATCCAATCATCGTGTCAATTTTCCTGAACCAGTGATCTGGGAGAAAAAGGGGAATGTGAGCTAGTACGTAAAAAAATCTAGGGGTGAGGAACATCTTAAAAGTGGCTATCTTGCCTGCCATGGTTAAATGAAGCTTATCTATTCGCTCCATTTCGAGTTTACAATTGGCCAGAAGGGGGCACAGGTTATTATCCCACCACTTTGCTAGGTTGCTACTAACCTTGATTCCCAAGTATTTGATCGTATGTTGTAACCATTTAAGTCCGAACTGTGCCCCCAAGTGAGAATTGCACTGTGAGTTAAGAGGAAGTATTTCAGTTTTAGATTGATTTACTTTTAACCCCAAGATAGATGAAAAGGAGTCCAAAATGTCTAGACGTTGGGGTAAGGACTCATTAGTGTCTCTTAGCAATACCAGCAGATCATCAGCATACAGCAGGGTGGAGACATAGACCTGCCCCCTACCAATACCAGTGATATGCGTATTCTGTCTGATTGCAGCTGCTAATGGTTTGTTAGCGATGACAAACAAAAGAGGAGAAAGCGGGCACCCTTGTCGTGTATCTCTGTGTAAAGAAAATGGTTCAGATAGGACCGAATTGGTGAGAACTTTGCATTGGGAGATGTATAGATGGAGGAGACAGCCGCTCTAAAGCCCGATCCAAACCCCATGTGGAGTAAAACTTTCTGCAAGTAATCCCATTCCACTGAATCGAATGCCTTTTCAAAATCAATGGCTACAGCAGCGGATAAACTTAATGTATCCTGATTCACTATGTGAATAAGATTGATAGGTGTTCTGATATGGTCAGTGCTATATCTACCTTTTACAAAACCGACCTGTGATGGATGGATCAGGAATGGTAGAACCAGGGCCAGTCTGTCCGCAAGCACTTTAGCGTAGACCTTGCATTCTGAATTTATTAGGGATATGGGGCGATAACTAGCCGCCTCTTCAGGGGGTTTGTCTTTTTTGGGAATCACTGAAATGATAGCCTCCCTTAGTGTAGGGGTTAGTATACCTTTATCCTTGGTCTCTTTAAAGACCTTACAGAGCAGGGGAGAAATCAGAGGGGATAATAGTTGAAGAAAGTCCACAGAGAACCCGTCACTACCAGGGGCCTTTCCTGTTTTTAAAGCCATCAGGGATGCCGCAACTTCTGCATGGGTTAGGGGTTCCTCCAGAGCTGCAAATTTTTCTGGAGCCAACTCCGGGAGTCTCACTATATCCAGAAATGGTGATATATCCATACAAGGATTAGTTCTGGTTGACTTGTATAATTGATATCATTCACTTCCTGTGGGTTCGTTTTCACTACCCCTGTGACTGGGTCTTTTAACCCCCCTATGTGCCTATTTCCTTGTTGTTTTCACAGCTGATATGCCAGAATTTTTCCACTTTTTTCCCCACCCTCCCAGTATGTATGTTTTAATCTAATAAGTGCCAAGTCAGCCTTCCTGGAAATAAGTTCATTTAACCTAGTCCTTATATCCAGAACCCGTCGACCCCACAATGATTTAGAGAATTGATGAAACTGAGCCGTAAAGGTTTTTTCAGCATTAAGCAGGTCATCCTCCAATTGTACCCTTTTCCTTTCCCTATTTTTCCTCCTGTAGGAGGCATACCCTATAATTTTCCCATGCATGGTAGCTTTGTAGGCCTCCAAGGTATTTTGGGCAGATGTGTCCTCAACAGGGTTTTCCCTAAGAAAATTTGTAGTCTCTAATTCAGCCCATTTTCTAAAATTGGGATCTCATAGGAATAGCTCATAAAGTCTCCAGGAGGGGGACCTTTGAGAGGAAGGACCCCAAGAGATAACCACCTGTACTGGCACATGGTCTGAGATTACCATGGGCAGAATGACTGAGTTCCTGACTGAGCCCGTAAGAACGTGGGAAATAAGCCAGTAGTCTAATCTACTATAAGTACCATGGATCCCAGAATAGTAGGAATAGTCCCAGACAGAGGGGTGCACTAAGCGCCATATGTCCACCAGCTGATACTCAGAGCTTAGGTGTTGAACGGCCTGAGCCCCGGTGTGAGTTTCTTTGCCTAGATCACTCCTGTCCAACACAGGGACAAGTGTAAGATTGAAATCCCCCTGAAGATAATGGGTATATCTTTTTCTACCATTGTGTCTAATTTAGAGTTCAATTCTAAAAAGAAAGAAGGGCCATCCACATTTGGAGCGTAAATGTTTACCACCAGAAGGTGGCCCTCGGAGATGTCGAGCAAGGCTATTACCCAGCATCCCTGAGAGTCTGTCTTCCTCTTAACCACCGCCCAGGGGAGTGATTTGTGGATCAGGATTGCTACGCCTCTTTTCTTTGTGGAGGAGCAAGAGTGCAACTCCATACCCACCCAGTCTCTAACTAAATATTTACAATCATTCTCAGCAAGTTTATTTTCTTGCACTAAGGCCACCTGGGTTTTCAGCCTTTTAAGATGTGTGAATACCTGCTTCCTTTTAGAAGGGAAATTTAACCCTCTTATGTTCCAAGTTATAAAGGAGATATCACCCATTGGGACGGATATAACAAAATCTTTAAGGGGGATATGAAGGGATAAACTCGACCAACCATCGCATCTTCTCCCCAGATCCAATCTGTGACCATACATACATAATACAGAGTTCACTAAAGCTTAACACCTCACATCTGTTCTGCAAAGTTATAGAAATAGTCTGAAAAACAACAAATATTAACAAACTGAAACTATTTGCATGCAATGCACACCGGTGTGCTTTGGAGATAAACGATGCCTCGGGCAGAGGAGTCAGAGTCCTCTCAGGCCTCATCGTTCCACCTACAGTGGGGTGGTGGTCTTGGGCATTAATAAGGACTTTATCGCCCCTAAGAGCATCTCATTTTCTCAGGGATCCAGTATTTTAACATAGCCCCATGTCCGATTTCTCTAACAGCTAGTGGGTAGACATACCGGATAGCATGCTGGTCCCTTAAATAGCTGCGGTGCCCATGGGGGGGGGGGATTCTCCATTCCCAGCTGACAGTACTCTAGCACAGCCATAAAGATTCACTGGGTATCGGAGTTTCCCCCATCCACAGATCCTCCGTGGGTCCAGAGAGCCCCAGTATTTGTTACTGTAAGGACCATACCGGATCCATCAAAGTTTAGACCAGCTCTATATGATACCCACTGGTGTCATAAAATGTGAGAGGACCGGTTAGTCCAGAAGGATTGCATTGCAAAAGGAATTACACAAACCTCTGGTTCCTTTCTCCCGCTTCACAACCTTGCCCCTAACTATACAGAATGAACATAGGCACTTATCTAATAATGGTCCTGTGCATCCAAGGAAGGCAAACTTTCAGTACTGAATACAGGCTGGCGTGCACATTGATCTAAGCTGTTTCCACCACAACTGATTACAGGCAGTTCCTGAGTAGAATCCTTAAGTGTGGGCGCAGCTGAAACAAGACCACTGACAGGGTGTTTAGTCTTTGAAGCCTCCTGCAGCATTTCGTCTTTGGCGTATTCTGGAAATTCGTCCTGAGAGATGGAGGCAAGTGGCGCATATCTGTTGGGGGAAAGGAATTGAGAGTCAAAATCCTCCATAGATGCCTTCGAGCTTAGCGACAATTCAGAAACATTCCCTGTATGATTGATAAGGTGAATTCTCTTAGGGTGATTCTCGTTCTGTTGACGTTTCCATGTTCGTGCAGGGAGTAGAGTACTCTGGCCCTGAAACTGGAACCCATTTTGATGAGGTGAGGGTATGCAGGTGCCATCTAGCGATACATTATTACTGTGACTCTTCACCGGTAATGTAGAATCTATTAACACATTGTCCTTACTGACAGTTCCAAGTCATTTGTTTTTTAGATGTTCAGACAAATTGCTCAGGGTGGTAAACGAGAGAAATGAACCATTCTCTTCTATCCGCATAATCGCTGGGTAACGAAGTGTAAATTTGATGCTCTTTTCATGCATAATACATCTGGCCTCAGAATATTCCTTCCGGCGAGCTGCCAGGTCTCGGGAGTAGTCCTGAAAGATCATTATTTTATGCTCCCACCAATGAAGAGCACCAAGCTCCCGAGCTTGAGATGTAACCCATTCCTTATCGGCAAAATTTAATATTTGTACCATAAGCGGTCTCGGCCTGTCGCCGGGTTTCGGTTTAGGGGTGAGAGTTCTGTGTGCTTGCTCAGTCGTGAAGCCAGGAGGGAGATTGTGCTTTAGTAGGTCAGGGAGGGTATTGTATAGAAAATCAACAGGATTACCTTGTTCTGCACCTTCCGGAAACCCTAGGAGTCGCAGGTTGTTATGCCTACTTCGATTTTCTAAATCGTCAACCTTTACCTGCAGTGCCTGGATTGATTTCTCTTGAGCCCTCATTATAGCAGAGATGTCTTCCAGTGAATCAGTATTTTCTTTTATTTTTTGCTTTGTTATGTCAAGTCGGGATTCCAGCCTGTTAATTGCCACTGTCGTATTATTCGCTGCCAGTGTCACCTCAGCCATTTGCTTCAGAAGTGTGGCGAACATCTCCTGGGTCTGTTGCATACTTGGGCCTGTGGCCTTCCCTGGACCACTTCCTTTCATCATGATCAGCTGCCTCAGCAGTGTCGTCACTGTCAGACGTGCGAGCCAAAGTATCTCGATATAGCGGGATATCCTAATAGCCAAACCTTTCCAAGTACCTTCTAAGCTGCTAGATATTGTAATACGAGTTAAACACGGAACTATAGCTCTATTACTGACCCTGAGATATGGAGCGCTAACATCAGGCGGCCATCACATTGGGAGCCAAGCCATGCCCCCCACAGTATCCTTCTCAGAGGTGCTGCCTGTCAATGGCATGGGTGAGGCGAGGGTACTTTGCACCATGCAGTTTAATGAATGGTTGAAAAAATGGTGTGGAGCACTGGGGTTTGGCTTTATTGGGGACTGGGGTTCCTGGAGGACACCAGCCTATACTAGCGGGATGGTCTGCATCTGTCGGAAGGGAACAAGTCTTTTGAGCAATCGGTTTAAATACTTCATTGTCAAGCTTTTAAACTAGTCAAGGGGGGAGGCACTGATAAGCAGCAGGAAAATCCCAGCCTCTCCCTACAAAACAGGGTACTAAATGAGAAAAAGACTGAGGTAGAAAGGTCAGTGGGGGAGGCTGCAACAGAAGGTAAAGCCATCAAAAAATGGAGAGCAATGAGTACCAATGCCCATAGTCTAGGCAACAAGCTTCCTGAATTAGTGGCCTTGATGGAGGAGGAACATCTAGATATTGTGGCAGTCACAGAAACATGGTACACACAAAACCATGACTGGGAAGTAAACATACCAGGATACACTATCTACAGGAGGGAAAGGGAGGGTAAAAGAGGAGGAGGAGTAGCTCTTTACATAAGGGAAGCAATCAAAGCAACAAAACAAAAGGGTAAACAGGGAGAAGAAGCACTGTGGGTCAATTTGGAGACAGACAATGGCACCACAATCCGCACAGGGGTTGTATACACCCCCTCTCAGGGGAGGAAATGGACAAGGAAATGATAAAAAGTATACTTAGAATGGCAGAAAAAGGGAGATATTGCTGATGGGTGATCTGAATATGCCAGATGTTAACTGGAGTGCAGTTGCAGCAGCCACTTCAAGAGTGGGGTTATTCTAGATGCCTACAGGGGCATGCCTTAGACAACTAGTATTGGAAGCCCACTCGAGAGGAGCAATCTTAGACCTGGTTCTCTCAAATGGAGATGGAGAGGATCACAGATGTGAAGTGGGTAGCCATCTGGGAACTAGCGACCATCGAACAGTATGGTTCACAATAAACACAGCAATAGAGTCAAGCCATACAAAGGCAAAAGTACTGGACTTTAAGAGGGCTGACTTTGCCAAAATGGGTGAGTGCCTAAGGAATGCACTAGCAAATGGGCAGGAAGGAGGGGTGGAAGAACAATGGGGAATAATAAAAACTGTCATCACAGAGGTAGTGAGCCTTTGTGTGAAGCAAATAAACAAAACAAAAGGATGTAAGAAACTACTATGGTTCTCAAAGGAAGTGGCAGTGAAGGTTCAAGAGAAAAAGAAAGCATTCAGGAAGTACAAGGAATCACAGGAGCAGGACAGAGAATTGTATCAGTTAAAGCAAAAGGAAGCTGGGAAGGCAGTCAGAACAGCAAAGACCCAAACCGAGGAAAATATAGCCAACTCAGTAAAGAAGGGGGATAAACCTTCTATAGGTACATCAGGGAGTGAAGGAAGACCAAGGGAGGGATAGTGAGGCTTAATAAAGGGGAGGAGGGTGGGCAGAGAGTGACTGTGAAAAGGCAGAGATACTAAACAAATATTTTGCTCAGTATTTACAAATGAAGAGGAGGTACCTAAAACAAACAGTAGAAACACTCTGGATACAGAAGTTGATACCAGCCCATTTACAGAAGAAAGGGTTCTGAAGAACTCTTAAAACTGAAGGTGGACAAAGCAATGGGGCCTGATGGGATTCATCCCAAAAATCTAAAAGAACTAAGGGTAGAACTAGTGACACTACTGACTACCCTCTTTAACAAATCATGGGAGGATGGGGTGGTACCCGAGGACTGGAGGAGGGCAGATGTGATTCCCCTTCACATAAGTGGTAACAGGGCAGAAGCAGGAAACTACAGACCTGTTAGTTTAACCTCAGTGGTAGGGAAAATGATGGAATCACTTCTGAAGGAAAGAACTGCCGAGTATCTAGAGGCGAGAGGGGCACAGGACCAAAGGCAGCATGGATTCACAGTGGGAAGGTCATGCCAGACAATCTGATAGATTTCTTTGACTGGGTGACCAAAGTAGTAGATCAGGGAGGGGCTGTGGACATGGCCTACCTAGACTTTAGAGGCATTTGACACAGTCCCACACAAAGATTAATATACAAGTTAGCCAGCCTGGGAGTGGGTCCCAAGATGACAGCCTGGGTAAAGAATTGGCTGGAGAATAGGACACAGAAAGTAATAGTAAATGGAGTCCACTCTGAAGAAAGGGAGTTTACTAGTGGGGTACCGCAGGGTTCAGTATTAGGACTGGTCCTCTTCAATGTCTTTATAAGCGACATTGCAGAGGGACTGGAAGGAAAAGTATGTCTCTTTGCAGATGACACAAAGATCTGCAACAGAGGTGATGTACAAGGTGGGGTGGAAAGGATGAGAAGGGACTTGGCAAGGTTAGAGGAATGATCAAATGTATGGCAGCTTAGATTCAATGCTAAGAAGTGCAAGGTAATGCACCTGGGAAACAAAAACCAAGGGGAAGAGTACACAATGGGGGGTGAGATACTAACAACAACAACAATGGAAAGAGACCTGGGGGTAGTCATAT
>CM057455.1:384655000-384992500 GCA_016271365.2 Neoceratodus forsteri | reverse complement strand
TCAACCATGCAATGCTCAATGGTGGGGCCCCAACAGAGAGTATTGCTAGCGGGGGGTGGGGTGCAGCAGGGTCATTACCTCCCAGTCGTAAGGGTAATCACCACTACTATCCTTTTTTTTCTCTCCTCTCCCTTGTCCCAAAGAGCTACCCTATATTCTGCTGGGTACCACAGTTCTGGAATCATCATAGGCCTACAAGCCTCTCACATGACTATGCGAGCTGTGACACAGTAAAGAGCCTCAGCATGCAACCTGCAGCTACTGCACACCAGAGAAACCATCATTATACATCTAAAACCTTTCAAGGTCTGATTTTATCTCCATACCATGAGTACTGAATCAGACCTTTGTCCCTACAATCCTTTATTTAGATATTTAACAGGACTGGACTGTTTCTTTTGGGAGTGCCCACGTAGATGACTGCATTTTGGTGATTTGGCCTTGTTTTGGTTTACAAATAGTGATCCCTTTAATTTTAAACTTAACTGTGCAGGTTAAATAACTGCATCTACTTTAAAAATTGGGCCTATGATGATTCAACAACTGTGTTACCCAGTTGAATACAGGGGGCTCTTAGGGACTGTTGGGATAGTATAATTGCTGTGTCTGTTAGCTGAGACTGTGAAGGACTTGACAGGGATGAGAGAATGAGGGTGGAGGTGGAAAAGGGATTGCAGGGATTGTCAGTTATTTGTTGATTTTTTAACCCTTCCCTTTCCTTCCCCAGAACCTTGTTCCTGCCTTCCCTAAGAAACCTTATCCCATATCCCTTGTTTGTGTTTTACTCCTGTGTGCTGTTTTCTATTGCTTGGTCATTGTGTTATTGCATTGTGTAGTGGGACTGTGTGAGGCTGTTAAATCACAGCATATGGCTGGCAGAATAGCCTAAACATTAGAATAATGAGCTGTGAATAAGCTTGATACATCCAACAGAACAGGGTTTGATACCCACAATGTCCTCTTGCATACTGTGTGACTTGACTAAGTCACTTAACCTTCCTAGTGTCCTTGGGTTGCCCCTGAAAACAGGTCCTAGGCCTAGTAGGACTTACCTCATTAACAAAGAAGAAATATATTGTTTCCCGGGGGTGGGGGTAACATTATGAGTACCTGCAGGTATTTTATGGACACATGCCCCCCCAGGGCAGCACCAAGCATTAATCCCCCCCCCCCAGCACCAGCTCCCTTGACCCATGCCCTTCTATCCACTAGCATGGTCATGACCTCATTCCTCCTGCTAGAACCTTTGACTAAGCCTGACCTCCAGGCTGCTACCCCTTTTTCTGCACTGTGCTCCTTTAACGCTCATCTCCTGATGGATGTTAGTAACTGGTTGTTTTTGGTTTTTTTCTTCTTCTTGCAGAATGTATTTTCACCTTAACTTAATTTGATATTATAATCACTAGGCATTGTTGAAATATTTACAGGAGTCATGCAAATTGTCTTTGTATAGCATTTGTTGTATATTCTGTCTATTCCTGTAACTTGATTGTATGCTGTTGTACAGACATGGAACCTTTGTAAAAAGAGCATTTGCTCAAAGGTGTTTTCCAAACTTTAGAAATAAAAATAAAAATAGATAATAAAGCACTGATAATTTAATATACTAAATTAATGTAATTACAGCTTTCCAGATGCTGCATATACTTTTAGACCTTCAAGTTTTCAATTCTGAGGGAAACATACGGAAGCAAAACAGGCTTTCCTAATTCATACAGTGAGAAATCTAAAAACTGTTGCTTAGCACTAAATGATTGCTTTGTAGCAGAGGGAAGCTTTAGCAGAACACTTTTCTGCTACTAAAGGGTTAACTATAACTCAAGGTTTGAAGGGCTGGTTGGGTAGGATTTCAGGTTTCAGAGGCTTGAGTACGTTTTTTGCCCTGAATAGAACCTCGTGGCAGTGCTACCCCTGGAGTAACACCCTGTAGCTCCTCCTACCACCTATGCCTAGTAGTGCATTTTCATCCCCTGCCCTTGGGGCAGCACCATGGAGTTCCTCGTATGCACACATCCTATTGGTGCAAGTCCACACAATGTACCACACTGCCCCAGTGGCAGCCAGAAGGAACCAATTACACAGACACTGCCCCAACGGCAGTGCAAGTAACCAAACATCATAGCACTGCCCCAGGGGCAGCTCACAAGAACCAACTACCCAGGCACTGCCCCAGGAGCAGCCCAAAGGAATAAACCATCAGGGTACTGCCCCTGGGGCTGAAAACAGGAACCAACTACCAAAGCATTATTCTAGAGACAGCCCAGGAGAACAAACAAACCCGGCACTGCCCCAGGGACAGCCCCAGGAACCAACTACCCAGACACTGCCCCAGGGGCAGCAAACAGGAACCAACTACCCAAGCACTGCCCCAGGGGCAGCTCATGGAAACAAACCATTCAAGCACTGCCCCAGGGACAGCTCCAGGAACCAACTACCCAGGCACTTTCCCAGGGCTAGCCAACAGGAAGAACTACCCAAGCACTGCCCCAGGGGAAGCCAACAGGAACAACTACCCAAGCAGTACCCCAGGAGAAGTCCACAGGAACCAACTACACAGGTACTGCCCCAGAGGCAGCCAACAGGAACCAGCCATCATTGCACTGCCCCAGGGGCAGTCAATGGGAACAAACTACCCAGGCTCTGCCCTAGGAGTAGCCCATGGGAATAAACAATCTACCCACTGCCCCACAGGCAGTGCCAGTAACCAGCCAACCCCAGGGGCCACCAACAGGAACAAACTTCACAGACATTGCCCCAGGGGCAGCCAACGGGAACCAATTACACAGGTACTGCCCCAGGGTCAGTGCCACTAACCAAAAATCGAGGCATTGCCCAAGAGGCAGTCCAGGTGAATTAACTACCAAGGCACTGCCCTTAGAGCAGCTCACATGCATAAACAATCCAGCCACTGCCCCAGGGACAGTGCCAGCAGCCAGCTATCCTGACACTGCCCCAGAGGGAAGGACACGGGAACCAACTACCCAGGCACTGCTCCAGGGGCAGCCAACAAGAAGTAAGCATCACAGCACTGCCCCAGGGGTAAACAAAGGAACCAATTACACAGGCACTGCTCCAGAGGTAGCCCATGGAAACCAATTACACAGGCACTGCCCCAGGAGTAGCACATAGGAATAAACCATCCAGCTACCATCCTAGGGGCAGCCCCAGGAAACAGCTTCCCAGGCACTGCCCCAGTGGATGACAACAGGAACCAACTAGCCATGCACTGGTCCAGGGGCAGCCCACAGGAAAGAACTACCCAGACACTGCCCCGGGGCAGCATACATGAACAATCCATCCATACAATGCCTCAGGGGCAGCACCACTAACCAAAAATTAAGGCACTGCTCCAAGGGCAGCTCATGGGAATTAACTACCCAGACACTGTCCCAGGAAAAAGCCTTTCTACTGCACAGTCATGTAATAGATAGATGTCCTGTGCAGGCACCATGCTCCCTTGAATGTGTGAAAGAAATTATTTCATACTGTAGCTCCTGTGTAAGGTTTTGTTTATGTCAGAGCTGCAATACGATATAGTTTCTTTCATACTTTGCAGGAGCATGTTGCCTTGCACCAGACAACAGCCTGAAGATGTCACTGTTCAGTTGAAAAGATATGCAAGAGTGAACCAAGAAAGATTTTTAGGAATTTGACAGCATTTTATACAGGAATTGCAGCATAGCACACATTTTGTTCCATTCTCACCCATCTGATCTTCCTCCTCTCAAGCCCCTCTCCTCCTCTCAACTCTTCCCCCCTTCCCAACACACACTCACAATCACACACCTCCCAGCCAGAAGATTATAAAGCAAACATAAACAAAACGATGGATCCCAATTCAAAATGAAACCAGGGCATGATGCTTTATACCAGACACCAGTCTCAAGATGTGGCTATACTGTTCAAAATGTATGGTACAGTGAGCCAAGAAAAATATCTAGAAATCATTCAGAACATTATAAACAAAGGTGTGGCAGTTTTCATTCACTCTCAGCCATGCAGGCTCCACCTACCTGCAGCCCTAAAAAAGAATGTTGTTCACAATATACTTCCCACTAAAGATAATAATCATTCACTGCCTCTGGTTACCATATCTGCTTTGGTTCTCAGACTCCATGTTAGTATCATACTGTGTCCAGTAGCTTCCAAAAGCCTCAGTCCAGTTGCAAATGTCACTATGTCTACAGCTTGAATGAACTCGCCATTTGAATCACTGCTTATATTGCAGGTTTTGCCAGGCCTATCTCTCTATTACTGTGTGTTTTATACACTGCCCCTAATCAACATTGAACTGACTGCAGCTGTGTTTCATCCTTAACTGAGATGACTCAGTCAGAGCTGTACTCTGTGTTTAACCATTTCAATGTTTTTACATAGGGAACAGACCATTATCCATACTGTGGTGATTGGTGAGTGACCAAAAATAACATATGGAATCAAAGATGGCTAAGTGTGTTATACAAGTCGAGGATCTAGAAACACATTGAGTGAGCTAACCAGAGTATAGAGCCACGAGACTGAAGGCCCACAGGAGTGCTTCTATAATATGGTTAGCCCCCTTGACGGGTTTATGTCCTTGTACATCACAGTTACCTGTCATCACACAGTTAGGTTATAAACATGTGGTTTTGATATTGGTTACCATTACCTGTATTCACAATTGTGTGAAAAGGGAAAAAAAGGTGTACAGAAATGTAATAACTGTGCTACCCAAATGTGTGGAGAACAGTTCCATTCTGTGTTATATATTATATATGTATGTACACACATACATATCACTGCAGTATGTCAAACAAACATCATGGCATTGGTGACAGCAGAGGGTTGTGTGTGCATGTGTTTGTGTGTGTGTGTGTCTGTGTGTGCATAAGCATGTTGCTGCCATGTTTATTTTAAATTGTAACACTGTTTGTAACACCTTTGTAACACTATATGTACACCATTATTTTATGTACCTGTATTAAGCGCTTTTCTAAAAGGTATTGCCGCATCCACTCCTCTGTATAATGATTTACCTTGTGTTTAAGTTATTTGTTCTGGGTCACCCCTGAGAAAGGGACAATATTGTCTCAGCGGGCCCACCAGGTTAGTGTTGTGCGAAATTTGAAAATTTCACCTGGTAAAATATTTCATGTAATACGTGCATTTTGTGAAATATTTCGCCTAGCGAAATATGAAATTTCATCCATGAAGTGAGCAAAATTTCACCCACAAGTTGGCCAAATCCTGCTTCCAGGTGAAATTTCACCAACCTGGGGTGAAATTTTCTGTAGTGATCCCCTGGTGTTCAGTGGTTCCCTCTGGCCGCCACTGGCCCAAATTTCATTAACTAAATTTCACCAGGTTCAATGGCCTCAGTGAATATAAGCAAACTCAGTTAACTCATTATTGCCCAATCTGCCAGACCATCCAGGGACCAATCCCGCCTCCCCGGTGCGTTCAGGATTTCATTCTCGTCATCGATAGCATTTGCCCGCCTCCCTCATACTCTGATTGGACCACGGCACAGACCTCCACTCATCTCCATGGCTGTCAGTTTGACTGAGCACTTCAGTGAATGAACGCATGCTTTGTACAAGCATGTGCTCATTCATTGAAGTGCTCAGTTGGGCTGTCGGCCATGGAGGTGAGTGGAGTGCGGTATCAGGGCCTGATTGGGGTATGGGGTAGCTGGGTGGTTGCTATCTGATGACAGGGTGGGGGTCTACTAGACACTAAGGAGTGGGGATTGAATTTTTTTTTTTTTTAGGATTTGGGGTCTGGGGCATTGGGAAAATAATGAGTTAACTGGGGGAGGGCTTGCTTTATTTACTTTGGGCTGGTAATCTGCTCAGGTGGGACCACTAAACAAAAAGTAGGATTCATTTAATGAAACTTTGGGCTGGTGAGCGGCCGGGGGGTGGGCAATCACTAGACACCACCAGGGCAGGGAGATATTTTGCAAAGGGTGAAATTGTGAAATTTCACAAGAGATTTTGCACACAAAATTGCTGATTTTGCCAGTTTCACCAGTGAAATTTTATTTCACAACATCTCTACACTCAGTTACAAAAATTTCAATACATAAAATAAATAAATGTTAATAAAACAGTTCTTTGTATTTACTGTCTTTGCAGGGCTGGTCTGTAGGTTTTTCAGCAGATGATGAGTACCATACCCAGTGTCCTTTTTCACTGTTCATCCAGAACCATGTGACATCAGTGCGTTACACACAAAGGAACAGACCATTGCAATTCTACCTACTCCTGCTGCTGCTGCTGCTGTTCCATGCCCCTGTTTCTGCTGCCATATTTGTAGCCATGTTGGTGGTGCTGCTGTGTTACACATATGATGTGAATGTAGCAGATAACAGTTAAAAAAAAACAGTAATCTAACTCTAACCAGACAGTCACAAAAGCCAATAAGAAAAAAATTGTTCTGTGACATTGGCACGTAATTAGACATTACAAAAAATCCACCTAGGATACCAATAAGCAATGCTGCATCACCATGTGTTGTGGCTGGTCCCTGCCTCTATTATGTATTTCTGTAGGATGAAGCTTGCTCTGCAATTCCATCCAATATTCTTTTTATTTAAAAGTACTTCACAGTTCAAATCCTTCACAGTGATCCACCACAGCAGTCTATGTATCATAAACACCAGCACTGCTTATGTGATGCCGAGTAAGACAGATTGGTGTGATGACTGAGTCAGAGAGAAGGACTCTTGTGACAGTAGGTAAATGGAGGCACGTGCTACTACTGCATCATCAAGATGCCTCAGTTGCTAGAGGTCTGTAAAGTCACCAAAATTCACCCACAAAATGCTTAGCAGATTTTCACTTATTGTTGAAATTTTTTGCACAGCTAAATCCAAATTTTGCATTTGACATTGATTTTGTGAAATTGCAAACTTTGCTTATATTGTGCCATTATCAGGGGTAGTTACTCTTCCACAAAATGCAAATTTCACCACTGAAATTACCTCTGGATGTGAAATTCACACTGCAGTATGGGATAGGGTGTCATATGATGCTCCATGGGGGTCACATGTTGCTGAAGAGCCTATAGGAAGCTGATTAGGTTGTATCTACTTGCAGTGTTGTTGAGAGTCTCTCAGAGAGCACATTGTGTTAATCTGACTGAGCAATAAATACCTTTTAAAACATTAACAAAATGTTTTCTTTGAAATACATTTTGATCCAAATTTGTTTGTGAATGCCTTGTTCATACACAATATTTTTTTTATTCACTCATTAATTAGATAGTGTAAAGTACATGTTTCAGTTTCTGCATTTATGTGGAGGTATCTGTGGATTGTGTGGGGAGGGGAGTAACAGCATTGAAGGAGGCAAGGTTTAAGATCTGTGTTTTTTTCCTGTTAGTTAAGCAGTGGATTTTCTGTTACATGTTGTTTATGTTTCTTTTTTTTTGCCATATCCCCCACTACTGAAGTGATACCCTGTGCTTTTGGTATGTAAAATATTACTTGAGTGTTCTTTTTCACTTGCTAGATATCACTCTAGTAGAAAAAAGAAGACCTGTGTTTTGGGCGTATAAAATACTGATTAAGTGTTCGGCTTCACTTGCTAGATATCATGCCCCTAAAAAAGCCCTGCCTATTTTGCTTATAAAATACTGATTGAGTGTTCTGTTCCACATACCAGATTTCCCTCTGCTATAAAAAAAGATCCATGATTTTGGTGTATAAAATATTGAACAAGTGTTCTGTTTCACTTGTCAGATATCACTCACCTGAAAAAAAGACCTGCGCTTTTGGCATATAAAATACTGATTCAGTGTTCTGTTTCACTTGACATAGTTCCCTCACCTGAAAAAAGCCCTGTGCATTTGGTTTAAAAAATACTGACTGAGTGTTCAGTTTCACTTGCCAGATATCACTTATCAGAAAAAAAGTACTTCACTTTTGGAGCATAAAATACTGATTGAGAGTTCTGTTTCAGTTGCAAGATTTCCCTCACCTGAAAAAATACCCTTCATTTTTTGGTGTATAAAATACTGATTGAGTGTCCTGTTTCACTTGTCAGATATCACGAGATCCTTGACAGTTGGTTGGCAATTTTGTTGTCGACCGACGTTACATCGACTCCTTGATGTCCACCGCATTTGCGGTCGGCATAAAAGGAGTCACTTCTGATTGTGTTTTCTTCATTGGATGAAACCCCCCAAACCACCACTACAAAATGAATCAACTCTGAGTTAGATTTGCTTCGGGGAGGGAGTGAAATATCCCCAGGAAACAGTGCCGGGGTCCCACACTGATGCTTCTGCGACCTGGTGCTGTTGTCGCTGTAGTGTCGGGCGAGGAAAAATTGTTGCTGTAGCGACGGCATACCAATATGACTCATCAGAAAAAAAGACCTGTGCTTTTTGCATATAAAATACAGTTTCAGTGTTCTGTTTCACTTGCCAGATGTCACTTCCCGGAAAAAAAGCCCTGCATATTTTGCATATAAAATACTGATTGAGTGTTCTGTTTCAATTGCCAGATATCACTCACCAGAAAAAAGCCCTGCACATTTTGTGTAAAAAATGTCGATTCGGTGTTCTGTTTCACTTGCCAGATATCACTCACCAGATAAAAAGCCCTGCGCTTTTGGCATATAAAATACTTACTGAGTGTTCTCTTTCACTTAAAATATATCACTTCACTGAAAAAGCTCTGTACTTTTTGCATATGAAATACTGACTGAGTGTTCTGTTTCACTTGCCAGATGTCCCTCTGCTAGAGAAAAAGATGTGATCTTTTGACGTATAAAACATTGATTCAGTATTCTGTTTCTCTTGCCAGATATCACTCCCATGAAAAAAAAACTGCTCTTTTGGTGTACAAAATACTGATTCAGTGTTCTTTTTCACATGCCAGATTTCCCTCTGCTAGAAAAAAAAAGACGTGCAATTTTAGCATATAAAGATTGAGTGCGGTGTAATTTGTGTAGTTACGTATAAAAAAAATCCTTGCCATTAAAACACAAACTGGAATAATTACTGGAAAAAAAGGTCCGGTAAAAGGATGGGTGCCCATATGTCAGGGAAGGAGGCTGGTAAATTAAAGGCACCAATTAATGCTGCTCTTCAAAAATCAATGTCTGCACCCATGTCATCATCAATTCCTGTGGACTCAGGGGCTCCTGGCAGTGAGAGTACTGGAGCTGTTAGCAGTGGTGGCATATCTATACATTTTTCAAAGCTAAATCTGTGTCAGCCATGTTGGTGGATGAGGTGACACCTGACGAGAAAGACAGCAGTGTCGTAAGTTCAGCAGGCAGGAATCAGTGGAAGAGGAGAAGGTAGTCTGGGTACCCATGGTTTGTGTTGATGGTCATGTTTCTGAGGCAGACAGTGGTAAATACTGGAGATGCAGATAATGTGGTTGAGAATGCACATGTAGAGGTTGAGGATGTTGAGGAGGACATACATGTTGAAGAGAAGCTGAGCATTGTTGATAATTATAATAATGATGTACAGGATCCACTATGGGAGCCTGACAATAAGAAACATAAGTCATATGATTCAGATGTTGTTGAGAAGGATGTTGCATCCAGTAGCATCACAGCCAGTAAAGAGAGCACCTATAGTATTTTTGATGTGCTGAAATCAGCTCAAAAGACCAATGTCTCCACATCTTCTCCTCAGCTGTCACAGTCCTCCTGGCACCATGGAAAAAGAAGGGGAATTAAATCCCCTGTCAGGGATTTCCATGTTCTTGATCCTGTTGATGAGTCAGTTGCAGTCTGTTAGCTTTGTCAAGCATGGGTTAGCAGGGGTAAAAAGGGAAGCCATCTAGGCACTGGTGGGCAACTTACTGACCTCAAGAACAGACACCCTGCATGCTGGTGTCAGCATGAAAAGAAAGGCAGTGGAGGAGGTACCAGTGTCAGTCCATTTGAGACAGTGGTTGGAGGGTCCACCATGTCAAGTGCTGTGGACTATATAGCGGAGGAGCAGGATTCAATTCCATCTAGTAGTACAGGGCATAGCAGCAGTGCTACTAGTACCACCCCTTTCAGTCATCGAAGCATGGTCACTGTATCACAGAACACAGCTAAAGTTAGTATTGAAACAGCATCCCATAGCACCCCAGCAATCCCACCACGGTGCTTAAAGTTGTTTACTCCAACAACCAAAAGAAAAGTCCAGCCCACACTCCATTCCATCTTTGACAGGCATTTAAAATTCCCACTGTAGAAATATAGAAACATAGAAGTTGACAGCAGATAAGGACTGCAAGGCCCATCCAGTCTGCCCATTTCTTTTTCTACCTTACGAATGTGCCATTGGCTTTGCTCTGTCGATGGCCAATCAATTCATACTCATCTGTATTGCTCCCTTATGCCTATCCCATGCCTGTTTGAAGGCCTGCACTGTCTTCATATCCACCACTTCCTGAGGTAGGCCGTTACATGCATCCACCAGTCACTTCACTACCAGTCTAGCATTGCTTGTAAAGCGCTTTGGGATACTGTGTATGAAAAGCGCTATATAAATGCTGATTCTTCTTCTTCTTTCTGTGAAAAAGAACTTCCTCACATTACCCCTTAATCAGCCTCCCTCTAATGTCATGCTGTGTCCTCTTGTCCTGATGGTTTTCTTATATTGAAACATGTTAGACTAGTTCACCTTGTTAATGCCCTTAAGGTGTTTAAATGTTTCAATCATATCACCTCTCTCCCTCCTTTGCTGTAGGGTATACATATTGAGTTCAGTTAATCTGTCTTCATACGTTTTCTAATGCAGTCCCTGCACAATTTTGGTTGCCCTTCTCTGGACTGCCTCAATTTGGTTAATGTCCTTGTGAAGGTGTGGCCTCCAGTACTGCAAGCAGTACTCCAGATGGGGCCTATCCAGTGTCTTGTAGAGAGGGATTATTACCTCCCTCTTCTGACTTGTGAGACCCTACTAATACACCCCAACATCCCTCTAGTCATACCTACTGCTTTAGTGGTCTGCATGGATGATTTCAGGTCATCAGTGATGATGATGCCCAAGTCTCTTTCTTCCTTTGTGACTGCTAGCAACTCCCCTCCCAGCCTATAGGTGGCTTCAGGGGTTTCTTTTCCCTATGTGCATGATCTTGCACTCCTTTGCATTAAACCCCAGTTGCCACTCTTCTGACCATTTTGCTAGTTTATCCAGATCTCTTCTCATTCTGCCCACCCATATGGATCATCTACTCTGTTGCAGATCTTGGTGTCATCTGCAAACAGACAAACCTAACCCTCCAGTCCATCTGCAATGTCACTGATGAAGATGTTGCAGAGGACTGGCCCCAGGACTGATCCCTGAGGTACCCCACTTGTGACTTGCATCTCTTCTGAATGTATACTGTTTACCACCACTCTCTGTTTTCTGCCCGTCAATCAGTTTGCCGCCCAGTTGACTAACATCTGACCGACCCCGAGTCTACCCAGCTTATTAATCAATCATTTATGAGGAACAGTATCGAAAGCATTTCTGAAGTCAAGGTAAGCAACATCAACTGTCCCCCCTTGGTCCACCACTCTGGTTACCCAGTCAAAGAAATCTATGAGATTAGTTTGACAAGACCTTCCTTTTGTAAACCCATGCTGTCTTGGATCCTGTGCTCCTATGGATTCCAGGTGTTGCACTATCCTTTCCTTAATGAGTGCCTCCATAATATTGCCCACTACTGAGGTAAGACTGACTGGTCTGTAGTTCCCTGTCTCCTCCCTGTTCCCACTCATGTGGAGCGGGATCACATGAGCCCTTCTCCATTCTTCTGGAACCTCTCTTGTGCTCAGAGACTCACTAAACAGTTCTGATAATGGCTCTGCTAGTTCCACCCTTAGCTCCTTTAGTACACTGGAATGCATGCCATCAGGTCCCTTTGCGTTGTCCACCCTGAGCTTATCGAGCTCTTGTAGGACCCTTTCTTTTGTGAAGGGACTAGTGCACACCTCCCTCCACTCTGTGTCCAAGGTGCTGAGCTGTGGGCCCTGCCCTACCTTCTCTTCAGTAAATAATTAGCAGAAGTATCTATTTAGGATAGATGCTTTTACATGGTCCTCTCCTCACACTCCCCCTTATCCCTTTGATCTTACCCCATCTGGACTTTCTCCTTTCACTAATGTATCTATAGAAAGTCTTGTCACCTTCTTTTACTGTTAGTGCTAGTGTTTCCTCAGTTTGGGCCTTTGCCTGCCTAACTGCCTTCCCTGCTTCCCTTAGGGATGTTCGGTATGCCTCCCTATCTTCATCTTGCTGCATTCCCTTATATTTCCTGAAGGCCAGCCTTTTGGCTCTGTCCTTTTCTGCTACTGCGTTTGAGAACCAAAGTGGTTTCCTCTTTCTTTTGAACTTCCTTTTCTCACTAACACAATGGGATGTTGCTTCAAGTATTGCATCTTTAATGCTTGCCCACTTTGCCTGTACCCCCTCACCTGTATTTTTTTTGCCAGGGCTAGCTTAACTCTGTTGGCCATCTTATCAAAGTCAGCTCCTCTGAAGTCCCATATTTTTGCATTGGAATGGGATGATTTTGTTCTAGTGGCCAAACTGAACTATACCATGTGATGGTCACTGGTACCCAGTTGACCTTCTACCTGAGATCTGTGATCCTTTCCCTGTTAGTCAGTACTAGATCTAGGATAGCCCTGTCTCTTGTGGGTTGTTGTACCAGTAGTTTGAGGCCCTCCCCCTGTAAGGAATCCACCATGTGTCTAGTTCTGGCAGATGTCCCTGCTGGTATTGGCCAATCTGTATCTGGCATGTTGAAGTCTTCCATTATCAGAACCTCACCTTTAGCTGTCATGTTTTGTACATCTTCTAACAGTAATGTGTCTATGTCCTCCCCCTGGTCTGGAGGCCTGTACACAACCCCAGTTCGTATGGTTGTCCCATTTCCTGTTTCCAGGGTGACCCACAGTTCTTCTGGCTCCTTATGTGTATTCTGAATTGTGTAGCTTTGATATTTCATTGACATAAAGGGCCCTCCACCCCCCCCCCGTTTGCACCTCGGTGTCTTCTGAACAGTACATAGCCAGGTACTGAAGTCTCCCAATTGTAGTTACTGGTAAACCATGTCTCGCTAATGGCTACTATGTCCAGTTTAGCCTCTATCATGACTGCACGTGAACTCAATGCAGCAGCTGCTGAAATGTTGGCAATTGATTTCTTGCCATACCTCTTTGTTGAAAATGCAGGTTTCTGGCGGTTCATGGCCCGTGCATGTCTCAAATGGCAGATACCATCTCGAATGTACTTTGCAAAATGTGCTATTCTGGAACTGTATGGGAGAGAGTCAGATATGATAACTCATGCCCTTATTCATTCATCAATGCCTTATATTCATCTGAGTATTGATATGTGGACCAGTGGCAAAACAGCTGTCAGTTCATATCTGTGCATTACAGCTCACTAGGAACATATACTTGGGGTACTGTTCAACTTGGGAAGTGAGAAAAGTTGCAGCAAGGCCAATTGTAGTGGCAGCAACAGTCTGGGTCTTTGTCAGCATGCCACACTGATGATGAAAAGCACACCAGAGTCTCACATGGGTGAGAAAATGTTGGAAGCACTGCTTTCTGAAATTGATGACTGGCTGTACCCACAGTCACTAGAGGCAGGTTTTATTGCCAGTGATAATGGATTGAATGTCATCAAGTGCATTAGTGATGGTGTTTTTTTCAGGGTGCCATGCCTGGCACACTGTCTGAATCTCATCATGCAGCAGTTTCTCACCCATCCAGACTTCAAGGAGATTTTGGCTGTTGCATGTCGCACCTGTGTGCATTTTACATGGTCTGGAAAGACACATGCCCTGTTACTTGAGTTGCAGATTTGCAACAACTTGCCTCAGCACCACATGAAAGTGAATATTGTGACATGATGGAACTCCACCATGTACATGCTGGATTGCTTATACAAGCAGTACAAGGCGATTTCCGAATACATGCGGGTACATACTAGCTGGGACTGTGTAGATGCATCCATAAGTCTCACAATGGATCAGTGGTGGCAGATAGAAGGACTTATTATGATTCCCTGACCTTTCAAACATGCCACTCAGGCAATGAGTGCCGACAGTGCCTGTATGAGTCTGACAAGTCCACTTCTGCATGTGCTGAGGCAAACACTGCTGAATGTCCACCAACAGCTGGATGCAGGTGTTGACACTGGTAGTTGTGACTTGATAGATCACATGCTCAACGTGTTGTAGGCCAACACAAAAATTAATAGAATTCTGCAATCTGAAGAGTTTGACATCACCACAATGCTTGATCCATGATATAAATGTGGTGTGGCATTAATCATTGAAGGTGGGTGCCAGCAGGTTAAGAAGTTGACCGACCTTCTGATAAGAAGGGTACATAGTAAACAGTTGATAATAAACACACAGGTACATAAGAAGGCAAAACATGACACAGGTCATAGACCTATTGTTGCTACCACCTCACAGGCCTCAAATTTGAAAGTGGCTTCCAAAACATGTCTGTTGAACAAAAAAATTACAAATCCCATTTTGGATGTCTTAAGCCAGGTGTGTGTGGCAGACATGCAAGACAATGAGGAGCAGGCTGATGATGAATCAGTAGGCATGCAAGCAGCGCAATGCATGATTGATGCATATGTGGTGGACACAGGACACCTAAGCTATAGCACTGTAGATGAGCCTCTGATGTACTGGAGCACCAAGGTCTCTGATTGGCCAGCACTGACCTTAGTGGCTATGAAGTACCTCAGTTGTCCAGCATCAAGTGTAAGTGTTCAATGAGTATTTAGTTCAGCCGGTGCCATAGTGCGAGACAGGAGCACCAATCTGACCCCAAAAAATGTTAGCTTGCTAACATTTATTAAAATAAATCAAGAACACATTCCAACAAAGTCAATAATGTCTGTGTTCAAGCCACATTTTCATTTTATTTTGCTTATTTTGTTTATTCTTGTTTATCGTACTGATCTACCTATTTGCAATAGTGTAGATTTAAGCTTAGATCAGTTAGGGATCTTTTAGTGATGTAGATTAGCCTGATAGCAATTGCGGGTAGTGTTTCAGAGGTTCCGACTCTGGAAAGCTCTGATTTTGGGCTCTGAATTACGTTGTTAATCAGCACTGCTAATGTGTTTTTCTGTTTGTGGAAAGCCCCGATTTTGGGACTTTGGATGATATATCAAGCTGTCTGGGCTTTCTAGCATCTGCCTGTTTGTGTCAGAGCTGTTTGACTTTGGCTGGCGTTTCTTGCCTGATTGGTGATTGTGAAGTGCGGTAATTTGGGCTGAGGAGATGGAAGCAGTAACAGCTCCGGAGGTACTCTGAGGAATTTGACTCCATTCCTGGTTTGAAATTGGTGGATAAGGAGTGTCATTGAGGGATTGTGATGCCTGGAGTAGTTAGATTTCTATTGCCCCGCCTTTGATTACAAGATTGCCGGATTCCTGTGTTATAAGCCCTTGTGAAGGGGTTTTGCTCGAACATTTGGTTAGGCAGGTTGGTGCAGGGGCTTCTCCTTGACCCAGTGTGGTGGTTCCCCGGGGGTGTTGGTGGCAACACAGAGGAGCTCACCTTGAGCCTGTTAAAGGATGGGCACAAACGGTGGCTCCCCTAGATAGTCTGGGAGGGTTGGCTGGAGAGCCGCTCAGACCAGGCTGTTGACTCCTTGCTCTGTGAGGAGTATTCCTTGGTTTGGGTCTAGGGGATCACCCTTAACACCACCTGCTTTGTGTATTCATATCTTCCCCTTTGGGGTGAAGTGGATCTTATTAAGAAACTGGTGTGGGCTTCTTTTCCAGGTAGGGAGTTGAGCATCTACTCAGAAGACGAATAGACTTCTCCTTGGGAAATTTCATTACTTGTTGGGAGCTTCTATCTGCCTCCTTTTCCCCACTGACACCTGGTCAGACCTTTTTCTTTATTTTCTGCTTAATCCTGCAATTATTTAATGGACAGTAGGACCTGTAAAGGTGTATGGAACTAGGACGTGCTGGATTAATCAAGATTTCAAATGAACTAAGACATTGTGATTTTTGTTGTATATTATGCTACTATTTTATTTTTTCCTTTAGATTTTGAATGTGTGTTAATTTTTGGTAATTTGGTGTTGTTTTCTTTGTTTATGTTTTTTGTTTCCCCCCATTGTGTGAGAGACAGTGTGTGGGATTTTATTTGTTGACCAGTCCCCCCCCCCCCCACACACATTCTGTATGAGAGAGTGGAGAAGTGAGTTTCTGGTTATCTGAGTGGGGGTAGGCCTTTATTCTGTTTATTTTGTTTTATTTGTATTTTATTTTGTCCATCGTCCCCCGCTCTGTGAGAGAGAGAGAGTGGAGGAGTGAATTATTTGGACATTTGAGAGTGGGTAGGTTTTATTTTGTTTTTATTTTATTCACCACTCTGTGAGAGAGAGTGGAGGATTGTATCATTTTTAGAATTTGATATATTTTTTTGCTACTTGCTGCATCTGTGATTTTGAATGCTTTGGGTTTCTGGGTGTGTGACATGAGATTTTGGGTGCCTAGAAGTGTCAGTGGACTGCTTTCCCAGTCGTGCGCTATTCACCTCCATACTTCATGACCACCGCCCATTTACTCCTCCCCCTTCACAGTTTACAGTCTATCAACATTGTAGAGCATTGAGAATTGCTTGTGGGGGGAGGGGCTGGACAAGAGGTTGCGAATGTCAAAGGGTGAATGAGAGGGGTTCTTGTTTCAGGGTAGTGAGACCCAGGAGATGCCCTGGGATGAAATGGACTCTATAACATGGTCCTACATGCCTGGTCTCCATACCCAAGGGCTCCACTATTGGTGGGCAGATAGCCCAGATGGCCCCAGAATCCCGTCTGACTCGAGTGGTGTTATGCAATGCCAGATGTATTAAAAACAAAACTGCAATAATTGCAAATCTTGTTGGGACACCAGATATGGTTTACATCACAGGGACCTGGCTAGATGATAATGCTGGCCCCATATTGGAGGTTGCTGTTCCAGCTGGATACTCGGTGATACACCGCTCAAGATTGGACCACGGGGGGGGGTAGCTATCTGTTTCAAGATGGAACTGGACCTTACAAGTGTGCCAGTTGAGGAGACCAACTCATTTGAGTGTACCATAGTTGCAGGTGTAGGCTGTAGGATCGCTCTCATCTACTGTCCACCTGGGGATGAGAAGCGGTTCTTTCAGGAAGTAGCGGACTTCTTGGTCGACATGGCATTTGAGTCATGCAGGTTGATAGTCCTGGGTGACTTCAATGCCTGGGTCAATGATGAACTCTCACGATTTGGACAGGATTTCCTCCAGTTGATGACATCTCTGGGCTTTACACAGGTGATTGCCTCTGCTAACCATAAGTTCAGTCACTCTCTTGACTTGGTTTTCCTCCTGAGGATTGAAACCTCCAACTTGGTGGTGGAACCAGTTGGATGGTCAGATCAACACACTGTGGGGTTCAGTTTTTATTCCCCTCTGTATAGGTCTACCTCTGTGGAGATGGTAAGATACCGCCCTTTGTAGGATGTGATCCCCAATGGTCTATCAGCAGTATTAGACTTATTGGTAATTCTGGAACAAATGGGAGCCCAGAGAGCCTGGTTCAGGCATATAATAAGGCCATTACTATGGTTCTGGACTCTATTGCTCCCATCCATGTTCGTCCTCTCTTCCTTCACCCTCGGTCCTCTTGGTTTGATGGGAACTTTTTTTATCATAGAATAGTTTTATTAATTTTTGCAGGTATCAGATATACAGCAATTTAAAGCTTCCACAGTAAACATAATTAAAGTGGACAAAGCTGTAACATAGATCAAGAATATGCTCCCTGTCTCACATGTGCAGAGCCAGGAAATCATGAAGAATGGCAATAAAGTGATTTCCACTCTGAAGAATAACAGAGGTACAGGAGAAAGAAGGAAACACAGTTGCAAAAGAAAGGGTGCTAAAGGTTCATGTGGGAGGACTGCAGTAGGGGGGAGGAATTTTGCATAGGGGTGAATGAAGATAGGCACCTCTCTTTGCCATGTATCTATCCAGCTGTCCCTGGTGAGCATAGGAGAGGCGTTCAAGCAGGGATATGCAGGTGAGAGTGGCATGCCATGCCTTACAAGAGGGCAGGGCCACTTGATGCCAGTGCATGAGAAGGAGATGTTAAGCCTCTAAAAGGACCAGTAACAGGCAGTCCAGGTGGGGAGCAGGGAAGGTTACTAGAGAAGAGGTGTCTTGCAGCAGGAGCTTCGGGTTTGCCAGAGATACCACAGATCCCACCACCTTGGAGTAATCCAAGGCTCCCTGGGACCAGAATGGCAGGAGTAGGGGGCAGGACCACAAGATATGAAATAAATGCGCTTCATGCTGCTGGCAGCACCAGCATTGACAGTGGCCCATTAGACCACGTGAAAACAAGACAATTTGGGTGTGACACCAATGGAGTAAAATCTTGAGTTGAAAAAAATGACTCTTGGTGTCCCTGTAGTATCTGTGCGCATCTCTTAGGTAGCTTGACCAAGTATACTCTGAGATGTCACTCTTGAGGTCAGCCCCCTATTTCAGCCTGCTGACAGTGGATGGATCTGGCTACGCCTCCCTCCAGGTTCTATAGAAGTGGCCGATTAGTCCCCAGAAACTTGGAGATTTATGGATGGTCGCTAGCCACCCCATCTGCTGTCTGCACCATTCTGAGCTGAGAGACTCTGTACTGTGCTATGCAGTTGAAAGAACCTCCAAAAATCTGTAGAGGGGAGCTGAAACTTGGCTTCCAACTGTTCAAATGAGAGCAGGACATCTGAGTCCGCAGCACAGATATCCTGTATCCGAAGAATGCCACACCCTTCCCAGGAGGACCAATGGAATGACCAGACACTCACTGTAATGAGCTTATTGAGCCAAAGCGGGACATAACGTGGGGGGGGGGCAGACCACTCGGTGTGTGTGTGTGAGAGGGACATGAGAGAATGCCACACCCTATGGGTCTCTAACATAGTCAGAGAAAGAGTATGGGCACCCTTAAGCCCCGGATAAAGGAGCACACATAAGGGATAGTCCCTGGACAGGCTAGCTTCCAACTGCACCCAGGGCAAGTCATTGGGCACACCCGGTGCAAACCATCAAACAGCAGAGGCAGCCATGCAGACTAAGTGGTACCCCTTCAACCAAGGAACCCCCAGCCCACTGCGGGACCAGTGTGCCTGCAACCTAAGCTTACCCCACCTCAGTGACTTGCCAGCCCAAAGATAACTGGACATAAGGTGATCAAACGAGGCAAACAATTTATGGGAAATCAAATTGGTAGGTTGTTAAGGAGATGCATAACCCACGGCAGGAACATCAAATGTATTGCAGCCTCTCTACCAGGTAGAGATAAATGCAATTTGTGCCACCATTCCACCTCGGAGTACAGCTGAGCCAGGAGAGGGGAAAAGTTAGACGATTCCAACTCAGACCAATGATTAGGAAGGTAGAGCCCTAGATAAGGAAAACCCTGGTCCGCCCAGGCCAGTTCAGTACCCTTGAGACAGTCCCTGGAACAAGTGGGGTTTAGTGGGGCCAAAATAGTCATTTTCTGATTTGCTCACAATCCAGATAGGGAGGCAAAATCTTGGAGGATGGACAAGATCGTCGAAAGAGATTGCTGGGGGTGAGAGAGGGTGAGCAGTAGATCATCGGCATATGCTGCTACCAGATAGGAGGAGCCTCCCACTGGCACACCAGCGACTGATTCTGAGGCAATAAAGGTGCAAATCAGGGGATCCAGGGCTATCAGAAAAAGTAGGAGGGAAAGGGGGCCACCCTTCTGGGTTTCTCTTTGCAGGGGAAAAGGAGCTGAGATAGTGGTGTTAGTGAGGATCCAGGCTATAGGAGAACTATACAGAGTGGGACCCACTGGCAGAAGTATGAACCAAAGCCATACAACTGGAGCACTGAGTGTAGATAGTTCCATTCTATCAAATCATTGGCCTTGGTGAAGTCGATGGCCAGTGTCGCCATAGGTATGGCCCACCGGGATGGTGACCATTTGAAATTAAGCAGCAGCCTGGTACTGTTGACACTAGATTTGCCTTTCACAAAGCCTGCCTGCACTGGATGGATGATAGAGGGGAGAACATCCAACAGTCTGGTGGCCAGGATCTTGGCTAATATTTTTGTGTCACCTGATAAGAGGGAAATAGAGTGAAAATGTGCATAGTTCAGGGGGTTGTTGAATTTCTTAGGGAGGAGGGTGATAAGGGCTTCTCATGTCGTTGGGGGAAGAAAGTTTGCCTCATGTGCCTCCTGAAAGGCCAAGAGCAGGGAGAGTGTAATGTCTGTTCCCTACGCATGGAAGAGTTCCACCGACATGCCATTTGGTCCAGGAGCTTTCCCAGGGCCATCTGAGACAAAGCCTGCCTTATTTCCAGTTCGGTAAGGGGAGCATCCAGTTGATTGACTTGAGCAGGGATTAAGGTTGGTAGAGACAAACCCTGCAAAACCTGCGCAAGTCCTGCTGCAGCCAGGATAGCATCAGGGAGGAAAGCGACTTGTATAGAGAGGCATAGAAAGACTGCATGGTACTATTAAGTTCTTGGGGTTCATAAACTACTTTCCCTGAGTTGTCATGGAGGGCACAGATTCAGGAAGAAACGTGTTGCTTATGAAGCCTGAAGATCAAGAGCTTGCTGCTCTTCTCACTCCCATCCCAGTATGTGTGTTTGGCATGCAGAAGGAGCCATTCAGCCTTTTGGCTAAGCATAGTATTGATTTGGTATTTTAAGCCAACGATATGCCTGTAAAGGAATTGTCCCGGGGGGGTGCAAAGACTGAAACCATGTCTCCAACCCTTCAAGGTCAGCCTGCAGAGTGGCTAGGGTTGCCTTAGGAGACTTGTTCTTTGCGGCCGAAAATGTTATTATGCAACCCCTAAGGATGGCTTTAAAGGCTTCCCAGACTGTGCCTGGGGACACCTCACCAGTGACATTAATGGAGAAGTAGTCATGAGCAACCTGGAAAATCATACAACAGAACTCGGGGTCCTTGAAGAGGAAGGGGTTACAGTGCCACCTAGTACCAGAGGGTTGCTGTCCCACCGTCGTATTGGTGGTTAGGACCAGAGCATGGTTGGAGATGAGGATATTCCTGATTTTGTTCCCAGAGTTCCGCTGGGCAGCAGCTATGTTGGCCAGCCAGTAATTAATGTGGCTGTGGGTGGCATGGACATAGGAATAAAAGGTATAATCCCGACCGGTGGGGTGGTCACAATTCCACATATCAGTGAGACCCCACTCCTCCTGGAAGTCCTGCAGAGCCGCCTGGGCTTTGGGATGGGCTTGGGTGATGAGCTTAGATTTATCTAGAGAGGTGTCCAGCACCAAACTGAAATTGCCACCCACCAGGATGGGAACTTTTGAACCATCTGGGGCCAAAGAGGATAAAGCCTGACTAAGCATGGGAAAGAAATCAGCATGATCCTCATTGAACGTGTATACGTTGGCAATGATAAGCTGCCCAACCGGTGAGGCTGGCCTGACCACCACCCATTTCCCTTGGGAATCCTTCCAGGAGTCATCTAACACCCAGGGGGAAGAGCGGCCCACCACAATGGCTACCCGTTTATATTTAGATGGAACATAGCTCGCATGCACTGCCCCTACCCAAGATTTCTTCAGCCAAGGCACTGACCTACTTAGCGAATGCATTTCTTGGAGTAGGGCGATGTCTGTGTGGAGAGATCTGAGGTGCTGCATCACCTTGTTATGCTTAGTGGGATGATTCAGTCCCTTAACATTCCAGGAAACTAAAAAGGTCCCTGAAGGAGGTGAATTTCTCGAGGAGGCCATACCTGAAGGGGAGAACTAGAAATAATTCTTACTCAGACCGTCAGCCAGATAAGGGACAGGGAGTAGTGAGGAGCAGAAACTAGGGTGCCACCCTCAACACTTACACCAGTACGAACCCTTAGCACCATAGGACAGAAGGAGAGGACAAACTGCTGTAATGCTGAAACAGGAGAGGAGCTAGAGAACAGGGAACAAAAGAGAAAATATCAGTAAACCGCAACCTTAAATGAGAAACAAAGGCAAGGACATAATAACTATGCTCAACCATTATTGAAAGAGAACTGTAGACAGCATATTTATGCTGATGGACTCAAGGCTGAGTGTAAAGAGAATACCAAAAGGGAGGTACTCTCAGCTATGCTGACCCTGAGAACCCAACACGGGGGAGATGAATGTAACCAACTGGGTACTAATCTCTCTATACTGGTAAACGGTCCACAGTCAGGCACAGGGATATCAAGGGGGGACCGTGGAGGGAGGGGGGGGGAAAGGGACAGGGGACCAGCAGGGAGGGGGGAAAGGGAGGGTGTCCCCTCCTACCAATTGAAGCATAGGTTGTCTTTAGCATAAACAGAGAAAAAAAGAAGGGGGGCATAGGCTGAAGACCCACCCCTAAAATGAGGTCACAAGCTAGGCCTGCTTTGACGGAGCATACAGTGCTGGTGTCTAGCCCATCCAAGCCCTAAACAGGGACAGGGGAGAATGCCCCCTGCAAGCATGGGTACAAAGAAAGGCACCAGGGGCCAGGTATAATGATGGAGGGAATAATTTATTGCCCTATGGCAAGGCAGAATACTATGGGGGGGGTTATTTCTGCATGGGTCGAAGGCCCCATGTTAGCCCCACTACAGCCCCAAGGATGAGGGGGCAAGGCCCAGGTACACCATATATCAAAAAAAGATAGTAAACATCATGAACAAGTATTAAACAAAGAGACAATAACAAGTGAGCAATCCAGTCCTCAGATAAACCAGTTCAGCCATTTAGACCTTTGGCCTGTCCGGTAGGAGCCAGTGGGGAAGTAACAGGAGTCTGTGGCCCTGAAGAAACAGCTGCAGCATAGGAGATGAGACCAGGATGCATAGGAGTTGAGGCATCAGCCACTTCAACTAAGGTGGAATCTGGGTAATTGGCTCAGTCCAGTGCAGCATCAGTATCCATGTCAGGCAGGTCTTGGAATTTGGGTTGGACTGGAGAAGGATCCCGTGTATGGTCTTCCCTTGAGACTTTGACTGGAGAGGCATTCAGTTGTGGCTCTTGGGGCAGAGGAGTTCCACTGCATACTCACTGCATCTGTCAATGAGCGGGTCCAGGGGGACGGGGTGGCAGAGACGAGGCACTGGAGAGAATGGGCTGTGAGGTCGCCAGCAGGGGATTTATTGTTCGAGCAGGAGAAGTAGAAGAAACAGGGGGACCAAGTTGAGTTGATGCATGTCCAGCCACTAAAGAGTCCTCCAGAAACTTCCTGCCCTCTACACGGTTCCCTCTAAAGGTGGTAGCTTTATTAGGGTCTCAAACCCTCCTGGGAGATATAGTTGCGAGCGGAAGATTAGGCCAGAATTTACTCCGCCACCTCTCAATGTCCCCAGGGTGATCCGCCAACAACTGTCTGCCATCTTTGGATAGCTGCAAACTGATAAGTCCCTGAAATCTGAACTGAAAGCCATGCTGGTATCAATTTTCTTTAGTGGCCCAAATGCTCTCCTCTTGGCCGCAGTTTCTTGGGCAAAGTCCTGATAAAAGGAGACAGGTGACTCCTGACAGCAAATCTCCCCCAAGTCCTTAGCTGCTCTCAAGATATGCTCCTTCATAGAATAGTGCATAAAATAAGCCACCATAGGCCAAGGGGTCTGAGAGTTCTTGTTATGTCTCCCCGCTATGTGGTTGGCCCTCTCTACACCCATGGGGGCCTCTCCACCTGTCTCCTAGAATGGCAGGAAGGCTCTCATTCAGAAATCTCTCCATAGACTGGCCTTCTTCCCCCTCAGGAAACTCAATACTATACAGGTTATTGCTCCTGGCCTGATTTTCTTGGTCCTTCCATTCTGTCCCATAATGTGGCCAGACGCTCCTCATGAAGCTGAATGCGATGCATAAGTTTTAATTGTTGCTGCTCACAGGTGTCTAGGCATTGCTCAAAAACATTCATTTTATTTTGTAATTGTCTTAAGTCTGCCAAGGTGCCCATGAGGGACATGCTGATATCATCCACCCTAACCAAAAGGGCTTCTAGCATCCGAGTAATGTATTGAAGAGAATCGTACACTGATGCTGGCTGAGATGGTGGATGGGCACCCTGGGTTGGTGGAGAAGGTGCACTTTGGACAGACATGTTTGAGCACTATGGGGCACACAGCAATAACCCAGGGTAAAACTGCAGGTGCAAGGACCAGTTCTGTGGGAGGCTGTGTGAGGCAGTAGCTGTGCAGGCCTGCAAGGTGAGTATGAATAGGCTGGGAACAATGCGGCCTAAATCATCAAAATGACTCGTGGAGATCTGGTACTGCAGATTTGCAAATCCCATCAGAATCCACTAAATGAAGTCACCAGTTAGTAGGGAGGAACTACCCAGACATTACCAGGCTACTAGGGGGTCTCAATGTCCGAGGATGACAGCACCAGAGCATGGATATTACCCTGGTTAGGGAGAACTGAAAAGATTAGGCAGCCATTGTTCTGATGGCCAGACCATGCCCCAAGTTGATGGGACAATTATGGGAGTTGTGGTGACTTGGATGAAGGTTATAGCATCGTCCTGGGAAATCTACTCTGGCTGCTGACCACCTTAGATTGATGGAACATTATCAAGTCTATCAATCAGCAATCACCCGTAAGAAGGCAGAGTTCCTGTCTGGGGAGATTGCTGCTGCTCAGAACCGACCAGCTGAGCTTTTTCGAACTGTGGACAGGTTGTGCAACCAAACCTGTCTTCAGGTTCGAAGAGCCTTTTCACAGATTGAGTGTGACGAACTTGCTCGGTTCTCTGCAGATGAGGTGGCCAGCATCAGGGTGGAGATCCAACCGGCTCACTCTATGGGAGCTGATAGTGGTCAGTGTATGGTCATTCTCCATCAGTTTACTTGGAGATCCCTTTACCAGCTGGAGATCATGGATGTTGTACAGATTGCCCAGGGTATGCACTCAATGTACTGTAGTTTGGACCCAGGCCCAACTTCTCTGATAATGGGTTGTTGTGATATCATACGCCCAGTTCTGGCAAAGATAGTTTGGTGCTCCTTACAGTCCGGTGAGTTTCATAGCTCCCTGAAGGAGGCGGTGGTGGCACCTCTCCTGAAGAAAGTTGCTTTGGACCCAAGCTGCCTTGCAAACTACAGACCTATCTCAAACCTTCCCTTTGTTGGGAAGGTAATTGAGAAAGTTGTGGCCCTGCAACTGGAGAACCACCTGATCTTCCATGACATCTACGAACCTCTCCAGTCCAGTTTTCATAAGAGGTATAGTACCAAAACCGCTCTGGTTCGGGTGCTCAGTGATCTCTTGATGGTGAGAGATCAGAAGCTCCATTTTGTCTTGGTGCTTCTTGATCTGTCTCTTCAGCCTTTGACACTGTGGACCATGGTGTGCTTCTCGAGCACCTGAGGTTCATCTATGGCCTGTCCAAGCCAGTTCTCAGCTGGGTTAAGTCCTTCCTCACTGGCAGAACCCGGAGGGTGTCAGGGATTTTTTCCTCTGACCCATTCTCTTTGCCATGTGGATCCCTCAGGGCTTGGTGTTGTCCCCCATGTTGTTCATGGTGTATATGCTGCCCCTCAGAGACATTGTAAGAGGTTATGGGCTGCTTTTTCACTGCTATGCTGATGATACCCAGCTCTAAATGTCTTTTGCACCCGACCAGGATAGTGCACGTTTGGTATTTAACAATTGCCTTGTTGAAATCCAGGACTGGATGAACTACAGCTGGTTGAAGTTGAACTCTGGAAAGACTGAGATGATGGTGGTGGATCCTGGTCACTGGACAGAGGGGTTGGGGGCTAGTCAACCCACTGGACTTTGTCTAGGGGGTATCTAGCTTCCTTCCTCTGAATGGGTGCAAGACCTGGGGGTGATTCTTGACGATGGGTAGAGATGCAGCAAATTTAAATTCCACTGGTGAAGTGACCACAAAGTGGGCACTTCGCGTTGTCAATCCCCTATGTGAAGTGGGCAATGCAAAGTGCTCACTCCGCCTTGTCATTACCACTTCACGTTAAGGCAGAATGGCAATGGGAAGTAAGGTGAAGTCATTGTTTTTAATGGACTTCGCATTCCTCATTATGATTCTAAGTGATCCACTTGGTGTTTCAGATTTGGCAGCCCTCCCCCCCCACACACATCATGTGGCTTGTAGTACTGTAAGTCACATGTTCTTTAACTAGGCAGGAGGATAGAGTCATACAAGCAGACACTTTTACTTTCTCCTGTGCAGACGGAGAGAGAGTAGTGTGTTTTGTGACTGCTGATACTTTGAGATCAGAGCGAGGGGAGATTTAAACTTTGATTTAGACCCAACAGCTTTTTTAAAAGCTACATTTTTTGTCTTTTCTGTACTCTTTTTTACTTAATTTGTTCTTTTTGTAAATTTTTTTTGTTACCTTTATAAGTAGTTAGTTGTTTGTCTGCTTGACTGTGTGTGTGTGTTGTGTGACAGTGTGAGTAGTAATTGCTCAGACTGAGGGAGCTCAGTAGGAGAGATGGACCAGGGTGAGGGAATGTCTGGGGCGGGGGCAGCTCTGGGAGAGCGTGGTAGTGGTAAGCATTGTACCGTGCGCATGTGTGGAGGGCATGGGCACCCATTCCTCTTGGACTGCTTGATACTTGTGAGTGTCCCCACCTCGGAAGCAGGACTAGCACCGCTTCCTGTCCTGACTCTGAGGCAGTTGAACCACCACCACCACCAAGTCCAGGTTCTCTGGAGCAGGATGTGCCTATTTCCCCAGGCCCAGGTGTGGATCCCTTCCCTGTTCAGCACTGTGACCAGCCGGCTGCCATTTCATATGGCCATCCCCTGCCTGTGCCTGGTCCTCCCCGCACCTCCATTGTTTGGCAGTTTTTTTACTGTGTGGGGGGACAGCAGTGTTGTCAAGTGCCACTTATGTGAGGTGGAGGTGCACCGTGGCCCCCGGGGGACTCACCTGGGGACTGAGGGCCAGTGCAACTATATGCTCAATCACCAGCAGTTGGAGTGGCAGGCTGCCACAGAATGGACCATGCCTGCACCTGCTGGCCATTCTTTGGCAGAGGGTGCAGCTGTGCATTGCTGCATCCCTAAGAAGAGGAGGGCCACAGCAGCACCTGCTGCTCCACCAGCACCACCACCACCACCAGCAGGTCAGCCTGTAGAATGTGTATACCCCAGAGAACTGCATGTAACATAGGCTGACTTGGCAGTTCTCTGGAGTGCTGTTGAGGATAACAACGAGAGGGTAAGTGCTGTGGAGCAGCAGCTGGATGACATAGAGGAACATCAGTTGCAAATTATGTCCATGCTGGAACTGCTGCTGGATCACCATGGGATCCCACATTATTTTTTTTCTTCCTCACACCATGTGCCCCCCCACACCTTCCTTGCTGTGTTCTAAAATGTATTCCTCCACCATTCCCGACCCTTGTATATAATTATGCCCTTTTTTTGTTGTCTTCCGTATGCGTGACACTTTGTATTCTGAGCAGTGCAAGTATACTGTACTAAACTGCATCTGTGCATTCAGTCTTCTTTCCAGTCAGTGTATGTACTGCAGACACTGTCCAACTCTCTGACTTAAAAACAAACATTAATGAGTACAGTGGTGGGGTGGTGAAGCATGGAGGGACACTACAAAACAGGCTTACAATACATCCAAGTAACTATTAAAAAAAATTAATGTGATTCGTGACGTGTTCATGAATTGTGATTTGTGACTGCATTTGTGACCGTGATGATGAAGAAACGTGAAATCCTACCACCTACGGCTGTACTTCCCAGATGAGCTGTAGCTTAATACTCCCAGACTTAAAAACACGTATCAATGAGTACAATGGTGGGGTGGTGAAGCCTGGAGAGATACTACAAAACAGGCTTACAATACATCCGAGTAACTGGAAAAAAAATTAGTGTTGTGATTCGTAATGTGAATGATCGTGAATCGTGATTTGTGACTGCATTTGTCGCCGTGATGATGAAAAAACGTGAATGCCTACTGCCTATGGCTGTACTTCCCCGATGAGCTGTAGCTTAAAACTCCCAGACTTAAAAACACATATCAATTAGTACAAGGTTGGAGGAACAGTCAGAAGTATGGCAGCTTGGATTCAATGCAAAGAAGTGCAAAGTAATGCACCTGGGAAACAAAAACCCAGGGGAAGTTTACACAATGGGGGGAGGTAGTAACAACAACAAAAATGGAAAGGGACCTAGGGGTAATCATATTAGATGACCTTAAGGTTGGCAAGCAATGTAAGAAGGCAGTAGGGAGGGCTAGGGGGGATACTGGGATGTATAGAGGGAGGTATCACCAGCAGAAAACAGGAAGTCGTTATCCCCTTTACAGACAGTTGGTAAGACCCCATCTGGAGTACTGCATCCAGTTCTGGAGACCCCATCTCCCAAGGACATAGACAGGATGGAGGCAGTTCAGAGGAGGAGCAACTAAAATGGTGCAGGGTCTGCAAGAGAAGCCATACGAGGAGAGACTAAAGGAGCTTAATATGTATACCCCTGAGGAAAGGAGGGAGAGGGGACATGATAGAAATGTTTAAGTACCTCAGTGGAATCAAAAAGTCCAAGAGGGTAGCATCTTTCAGAAAAGATATGTGCAAGAACAAGGGGCACAATCTGAAGATAGAGGGGACGGCTCAGGGGCAATGTGAGGAAGTATTTTTCACAGAGAGGGTGGTGGACGCATGGAACAGCCTTCCTGAGGAGGTTGTGGGGTCTAAAACTGTGAGAGAATTCAAGAATGCATGGGACAGACATAAGGCAATTTTTGTGGGGGGGTAGGAAGAAATAGGCTGTTGATTAAATAGGATCTGCAGCTTATCCTCTAGGTAGGAAAATGGGCAGAGTAGGTGGGCCAAGCAGTCCTTATCTGCCGTCAAAGTCTATGTTTCTATGGTGGGGTGGTGAAGCCTGGAGAGATACTACTAAACAGGCTTACAATACATCCAAGTAACTAGAAAAAAAAATTAATGTTGTGATTTGTAATGTGAATGATTGTGAATCATGATTTGTGACTGCATTTGTGACTGTGACTGTGATGATGAACGTGATTTATATCATGAGTGACTCGTGATGATGGTCCTGACTTAAAAACGCATATTAATGAGTACAATGTTCATGCAGAATTAAGCACCACTCCTGTCCAGAACTCTGAAGGGAAGTCAAAGAAATAACTGTGACTTAAGTTACAGATGGAGATTAGGCCCGAAAGAGATGCAAATGCACAGACTGACTAAGATTGCACTGTGCACTGAAGAGATGCAGACAGAAAGGCACAACACTTAACCAGTGCTCACCATCAGAAATTCAAATCTGGAAATGAATACCTTTGCCGGTTGGGGTGGGCTCGGGGGGGGGGGGGCAGTGTACTGCACTGCTGCAGTAACAGTCACTAGTACTAGTACCAGTACAGATAGCACAAAGAAGTACCAAAATCACACAGCGGCAATGCATAACAGCTTCACATTGCCGAAATTATTATGTGGCACAATAAAAGGTATCTGATTTGATGACATGCGTCACACTCATACTCACACACATACTAAGTAATGCATTCAAATTGAGAACTTCAGTAATATAAGGACATATTTTAAACAAACTAAAATTATGCACTGCTGCACTACAACAATCAGCAAAAAAAATGGCAAGAAATATTGAAAATATTACTGTGTGTACATTAACACAGTTATACAAGAAAAATATCACCAAAACAGAAAGCACTGTCTTTTTCTCCAAGTTAATCTACCTGCACCACAGATACACCCCTCCCCCAAAGCACACTTCCACTGTCTCTCAGTACACAGGCTGAATGTTGTACATAAACATTCAAAATCCATACACAAACAATAAACGCTCGATGATATGAGCACAGAAGGGTTTCCTATAATCGATGAACTAAAGTTTCAGCAAAAAAAATGACTCAAAAATGCTTTTTTAACAGCTTTTTGAAGGTTTGAATTGCAGAAGGTTCTCACAGCAGATTGTCTCCTACAGCTTCCTACACACACTACCCAAAACCAATGCTGTGCAGAACAATCTAGAGCCCATGTGAGCTGAAATCCCATGAAACATTGCAAAATTCACCTTTGGAGCTTAAAAACAAGTCAAAGTAAGGCGAAGTACATCGATTTCAATGTACTTCACCTTAAGAATTAGTGGAGTAGTGGTTTGGGAAGGGTGGAGTAACACAGTCATTGTTTCAATGGACTTGGCGTTACTCATTAATAACGCAAAAGTACTCTGCTTGGTGCGAACCTCGCAGAATTCGCCTTCACTCCATGAATTAATCCACGGAGGCGAATTAGGCTACTTTGCCCATCACTAACGATGGCTGACATCATGCTCGCAGGTGTCGGCAGTCATCAGTCCTCTTTTTACCATCTGAGGAACATTACTAGGGTCAAGCACCTTGTTCCATCTGGTGACCTTTCAACGTTGATCCATGCCTTTGTGACCTCATACCTTGACTACCGCAACTCCCTTTATCTAGGACTTCTGGGAGTTGATAGCCACCACTTGCAGTTAGTGCAGAATGCTGCAGCCCAACTGTTAATGGGGACACCTAGCTTGAGTCACATCATGCCTGTGCTGCGTGAACTGCATTGTCTGCCTATTCAGTGGCAGATCACCTTCAAGGTTGGGCTTCTGACCTATAAGGCCCTGCATGGACTGGGTCAGACTATCTGCAAGAGCTCCTGTGCCCCTACTGCCCTGGGCGACCTCTCCGCTCAGCTGATGAGGAGTTGCTAGAGATTCTCAGGGTGAGCTTGAAGTCATCGGGGGCCAGTGCATTTATGTATGCGGCCCCAGCCCTGTGGAATTCTTTACCCCATCAGATACATGACTGCATGACCATGGGGGGGCTTTAAGAAGGACTTGAAGACACATCTATGGCTGATTGCCTACGCAGACTGATTATTTTAGCCACATTTTAGCTTTGTTATTCATTCTGTTATTCGGTTATATTATTATGTATTTTACTGTTTTTATCTGTTTATTGTTCAGTGCCTTGATATCTGAAAGGCGCTTTATAAATAAAGCTTTATTTATTATTTATAAGAGGAAGATACTGTCAGCACACTCAGTAGTAGGAGCAAACATGAGGTGGGAGGAGCAGTATTGGAAAGGGAGTTTCCATCTGGTTACAGCTCCAGCCTGGAGGACTGTGAAGACTGCTTCCTTGTGGATGTTGATTAAAATAAGGCATGATTTTTCACTCATTGCCCCTCTGCAGTATAATCGTTTTAAGTATGACTTAAATATTCTGTTACTTTATTTTCATTCCTGTCTTGATGTCTTGATAAATAATTGCTTTACTTTCATTACTGGCCAAACACTCCTCACACAAAATGTTCTGCCACTTTTTCCTGCCACCAAATTCAATGTGTATTTCCACCACCACTGACATTTCTTGCTGCTCCACAAGGCAAGATACAACACTTATTCTTCTTCCTCCTCCTCCAGTAGACTGCATTGTTCATAGCCAGTGACAAATGTCATTGTCAAATCCACAATGATGCAACATTACAATGGCGCCTCACCACCAGTCTCAGTCCTTCCATAACTGCCGTGCTGCTGCAACTATTGCTCCTGATGGAGCACTGTTATCAACCACCTGAATGTGATGTCAATCAAATTTCATGGACAGTATGAAGATCAAAGCAGGACCAGGGAGCAACTGTGAAAAAGTGCAAACAAGATCCTAGTATAACCCCAAGGTGGCTCTATTGTAAGGGCTACTACCCTTGCCTGTATGGCTTTGCACAGGTTGAAGGACCTGAGTTCTCTAAACGGGTGCCTCCACCCAGAAGAATGGTACTGGGATAGCTTGACTGCTCTGGCATAGCCTCTGGGATGCTATAACCACCTACCAATCCTTCTAGTGGCATTCTAAAACTTATAAAAAAGAAAAATAAACTCTATAGTGTGTATAGCAAAAACAAGTCTGAGGCAAACTGGTCTGCTTTCAAAAATATACTACGTAAGTGCAAAAATAAAATCAACAAAGCAAAAAATAAAATAGCAGAAATTAACAATTAAAACATCTAAATTGAATAGTAAACAATTCAATAGTTATATTAATTCATTAAAAAAGAGAAATGAAGGATTAAGCTCAATCATAAAAGATGAGAAATGTTTAACTGATCCATCCAGCATTGCTAACATATTTAATGACTATATCTGTTCTGTTTATTCAGAACAAAAAACAGATAGTATAAAGCAAATTACTGATAGTGATACAGAACACATACCATTACAGAAAAGGAAATTGAAATAGAAATTAATAATTTAAAAGGTCATAGTGCACCAGGTCCTGATAACATAACTCTGACTATGCTTAAATTAATGATACAACATATTTTGACACCATTTAAGAATTTGCATGAGAAATGAATAAATAAAGGCTTATTACCTACAGAATGGAAACAGTCAAGAGTAACCCCAATTTTCAAGAGCGGAAATAAGTCTAATGTTTCCAATTACAGACCAATTAGTTTAACGTCAATCCCATGTAAAATTCTACAGAAACTACTCAAAAATAGAATTATAGAATGACTTAATAAGAATCCTTTGTTTGATAATAATCAATATGGCTTCAGGAAGGGACACTCGAGCACAACAAACTTATTAACTTTTTATAATAGAGTAAGTAAGATGTTGGACAATGATATACCAGTGGATGTTCTTTTATTTGACTTTAGCAAGGAGTTAGACAAAGTTCCGAATTGGGCTATTCAAACAAAACTGAAAAATTACAACATAGACAGATATTTTATTAGGTGGATAGAAAACTGGTGAGGAATAGGTATCAGTCGGTTTCTATCAGAGAGCATCACTCTATGGAAGGTCAGGAGACCAATGGTGTTCCACAGGGTTCTGTAATGGAGTCATTGATTTTTCAAATATTTATGGCAGACCTACGAACATATGAACATATGAAATTTGCCAGCAGATAAAGGCCTAGAGGTCTATCAAGTCTGCTCGAATGTGCAATTAGCACCCCTTTTTCTGCAGCTGCCCCTCCCTTCCACCTTTCCCCTTCATTGACCCTCCCCCCTTTTCCTGTCCCATCTCCTTTTGAAGCAGTCCACTGTTCTAGTGGATACCTCTTCTGCAGGTAATGCATTCCACCCAGCTACCACCCTCTCTGTAAAAAAGTGCCTCCTTATCTTCCTCCTGAATCTTCCTCCCTATAGTCTCATATCATGGCCCCTGGTGTCCCACCCCTCCCTTACTTTGAACAGCCCCTCTGTACCTGTCTTGTTTATTCCTTTCATGTACTTAAAGGTTTCAATCATGTTCCCCCGTCCCTCCTCTCCTCCAGTGAGTACATGTTCAACTCCCTCAAACTCCTCTTGTATGATAAGTAGCCCAGCCCCTTGATCATCTTAGTCACCCTGCGCTGCACCCCCCCCAGTAAGTTAATGTCCCTCTTCAATTACGGGTGCCAGTACTGCATGCAGTACTCTGGGTACGGTCTAACTAATGACCTATACAGTGGCAGAATCACCTCCTCCCTCCTCGAGGATATATACACCTTTCAATACAACCCAGCATTTTGTTGGCCTTTGCAGCTGCCTTCCTACATTATGCTGAGTTGTTCATTGATCCTGTAATGAGCACCTCCATATCCATCTCCTCCTCTGTCTGGGCTAGCTGCACTCCCCCCAGCTGGTAACTCCTCCTTGGGTTCTTCTTCCCAAAATGCAGCACCTTGCACTTTTTGGCATTAAATCCCAGTTGCCTGGTGTCTGACCAGGTTTCAGGCTTTGCCAGACCATCCTGCAACCCCTGCCACCCCCTAGGTCATCCATCACTGCTCCTACCTTGGTATCATCAGCAAACAGACTGATCTTGCTCTTGATGTCAAATTATATGTCTGCAATAAATATCCCAAACAACACTGGTCCCAACACTGAGCCCTGTGGAACACTGCTTGTCACTACCCTTGGGTGTGAGAGCTCACCACCCACCACCACCCTCTGTTGCCTTCCCTGAAGCCAGTTCCCTACCTATCTCACCAGCTTTGCACCCGCCCCGTGCCTACTAACTTACTTCCCAGCCTTCCATTTGGCACCGAGTCAAATGCCTTACTGAAGTCCAGATAGAGGACATCCACTGCATGGCCCCTGTCTAGTTGCCTACTTACCCAGTCATAGAACTCCACCAGGTTGGTTTGACAGGATCTGCCCCATATGAAGCCATGCAGTCTGCTGTTCTGTAGTCCTGTGGCCTCTAGGAGGGCCACCAGCCTTTCCTTCAGGATAGTCTCCATTAGCTTACCCATGATGGATGTGAGGCTCACTGGTCTGTAGTTTTCTGGTTCATCCTTGGGGCCACTCTTGTGGAGGGGCACCACATGAGCCATCTTCCAGTCCTGAGGTACACACCTTGAATGTAGTGAGGCATTAAATAGGTCTGCCAAGGGTCCTGCAAGGACCTCAGCCAGCTCCTTCAGTACCCTGGGGTGGATGCCATCTGGGCCTGGTGCCTTATCCACCCTCAGTGCCTTAAAACCCCCCAAACTCTGCCCTCCATGATTTCCCCATCTGTCACCCCCCCCCTGTTTCTGCCATTTCTCCCCTTGGGTGTCACTCCCTCTTCTCTTTAGTAAATACTGAGCAGAAGTACTCATTAGCTTCTGCCTTATCACACCCTGCTTCCACCAACCCCTCCTTCCTGATCTTTACTATGTGGTCCTTACAGCTCCTTTTCCCCTGATGTACCTAAAGTCCTTCTCCCCTTTTAATGCCTTGTGCCAGCCTGAGTTCCGTAGTGCCTTACTCCCCTTACCCTTGTCACCTCCTTGATTCCGTCAAGTACTCCTCCCTGTCCTCCCCTCTCCCTGTTTTTTTGTACTTCCTAAAGGCAGTTCTTTTTCTCCTTACCTTTTCCATGACCTCCTTGCTCAACCAGCTCGGTTTCTTAGCCCTAGCCTTCTTGCTCTTGGCCTTGCAGCAGGTTTTGGTTGCCTCCACTATCCCCAGCTTTATGAGCTCCCACCTCCAGTTAGTGTCCATACTAGATTGAATTCTGGCCAGGTATCCTTTTACCACTTCCCCCATTCTCCCAAAGTTGGCCCTCCTGAAGTCCAGCACTCTTATGCCAGATTCCACTCCTTCCTTGCCCATATCCAATGTAAGCCATACTGAGTGGTGGTCACTCCCTGACAGCGGTTCCTCACCTGTAAGTTCTCTAACAAAGTCCCCATTTGCAAGCACAAGGTCAAGGGTATTCCCTAACCTGGTTGGTTCACTGACCATTTGCAGCAGGAAGCTGTCCTGGAAGGCATCCAGCAGTACCTGCCCCCTTCTGTTCCTGGTTGTTGGGGTACTCCGGTCCACTCCTGGCATGTTGAAGTCCCCCACAATCACCACACTACTGTTCTCACAGGTCCTCCTGATCTGTCCCGCTAGTTCCTGTCTAACTTCTCTGTCGGAGATGGCGACCTGTACACCACTCCCATTTTAAGAATCCTATTCTTGGAATCCTGGATTTGCATCCAAATTGACTCCATGCTACCCTCCTCCCCTTCCTCCCTTACACACTTCAGCCCTTCCTTCACATATAGTGCCACACCCCCTCCTTTCCCAATCACCCTGTCCCTATGAAATAACCAGTACCCTGGTACAGACAGGTCCCAGTCATTGTATCGGGTGACCCATGTTTCTGTGATGGCTGCAATGTCCACCTCTCCCTCTGCCATGAGTATCTGTAACTCTGCAGTTTTCCTCTCAAGGCTCCTAGCATTAAGGGTAGCCACCTTCCACCCTTCCCCCCCCTCCCATCCTGCTCTCCTTTACTAGCATCACCAGTACTACTTGCCATTTGTCCATTGTCACTGTTATCGGGGGTAAGCTCATATGGTTTCCCAACCTGTGGTCCCTGCATGTTTCTTGCCCATTTGCCAGCCTCCGCTCCTAGTTCAAATTCCATACTTCCTCTATGTACTCCTCCATCCTCTGTTTCAACACTTTCTTTCCCTCTTCACTCAAGTGTAATCTGTCCTTGGCATAGAGACTACTGTCCTCCCAGGTCCCTCCCCACCCCCCAACAACCCATACCCTTTAGCACAACACCAGGTTCTTCATCATCCATTAAATTCCTCTATTCTCAGCTTTCTTGTTGTGCTTGCCTTGGGCACTGGAAATATCTCTGAAAAAGTTACTGATCTTCCTGCCCCCTTACATAATTGTCCTAGTTCTTCAAACCTCCTCTGGACTATATCTACTATCTTTACAGCCAGATAATTCGTCCCAAGCTGTATAATTAAATGAGGCTTGTTCCTACCCCTTCTAGCATATTTCAGAACAGATTGTCCCACCATTTCTGCTATCATTCCTGGCATGGCCTCCACCCAAATGCGACTATGCCTCCCCCCCCTTGCTACCCAACCTGACTCCTCTTAGTATTGAGTCCCCCAGCAATAAGATTCCACCACTCTTACTCCCTGCTTGCTTCCATTCATCTCCCTCTCTCATTTCTGGCTTCTTTTCTTCCTCCTGCACATTATTTCCCCCTTTTGTCCATGTTGCAATTCTCCCAGCAGAACTTTCACCCGCTCCGGTTTGGTCCAGGCATTTATCAATTACTCTTCGAGTTTCATAATTTCCCTCCTCCACCTTCTTCCTCTCTAGCAGTGCAAAGCTATTTTCTGAAGACCCTTCACAAATGCCCGCTCCCTCTCGCTTCATAGTAACCTGTTCTCTCCTTTCCACTCCATGACTTTTGCCACTTCTTCACCTCCCCTCACAAGTCCTTATCTCCTCCTTCCATTTGTCCTTTGTCTCCTGACCTGGTTTCCCTGGCAATCGTTCTTCCTGGCCTGGACCCCTTGTCCCTGCTTCCCTTCTTTTGACCCTCTCCTCACCACTGTTGGCTTAAATTGCCCTTCCTCATCTCCCATTCTTCCTCCCTCCAGTACTGGGCTAATCCAACCCCCAGTCTGCCCTGCCTGTCTTAGTTCCTCCTGCAGCTCTCAATCTCCTTTCTAAGTTTCTCTGTGTGGTTGCACACTAAACATCCTCCCACACTCCAGGCAATTTTTAGAAAGATTGGTGCACCGCAGTTCTTGCAGCCTACCACCCTACCCATTGCTGTTGTTGCCCACCAGCGACCCCCACCCTTCAGATGCAGGATACCAAACACTCCCCCAAGTCTCCCCTTCCCCCTCTATCAGTGCAAAACATTATTTTCTTAATTTCCTTTACCCCCTTTGTTGTACGCGTTTAAAAAGCTTGAAGACCTCGAAGATAATATAGTAAATTCTATAGCAAAATATGCTGATGACACCAAAGTATGTGGTCCCAGTAGCTCAACAGAACAAACAACTGCTTTACAAACTGATATCAATATGAGAGTTAATTGAACAATGAAATGGGGTATGACACTGAATAGTGCGAAATGCTGTGTCATACATATGGGCAAGAAAAGTTTTAAACATCAATATCAGTTAGATGACATATGTCTTACCCAAAAACTTTGTGAAAAGGATTTAGGGATAAAAATAGAGAATCAGTTACTTTTTAAAGAACAGTGTAGTGCTGCCATTACAAAGACCAACATGACCGTGGTTGCAGTTAAAAGAAATATCAAAAGTAGACAAGCAGAAGTGTTATTGCCATTGTATGTATCTTATGTTTGACCGATCTTGGAATATGGTAGTCAATTATGGAACCCATATTTAAAAACTAACGTCAGTAAATTAGAAAGATTTCAAAAGAGATATACCAAGTTCATTAATCAACCAAAAAAGCTAACATATCGTGACAGACTAAATAAGTTAGGTCTACATAGCTTGGAAACTAGAAGGCAAAGGGGAGACATGTTGCTCTACTATGATGATTTAAATGATCCATATATGATAGTATAATTAAATATAGAATACAAAAATGATTTGTTTTACACCAGGGATCACCAATTACAAATTAAAGTAGCTAGATTCAATACACAAAATAGAAAATATTTTTTTTTTACAACAAGAGCAGCAAATTTCTGGAACAAGCTGCCTGTTTCAACAATATCCAGTATAACTAAAGACAATTTTAAAAGAAATCTGGACAACTACGTAGCCAAAAATGGGAACATGGAGTTTTACTCTTTGTCCTAACAGGAGCTAAGCATGGGCCTTTGCCTTTTTCTGCTCATCAAAACCTAGTGAAACCTAAGTAATAACACAATGGTACATTCACATTCAGTAGGTAACAGTAATAATGTGCTCATGCTCATTTCACTTACCACCAGGGATGGATCTGGAGCAACTACCCTGGAGACCCCCTAGAAAATAAGATCAGCAATGTAATAATACAATCTTAAGACTCTAAGCCAACTAATAATATACACACTAGCCAGGTTAAACATGAAGAAAGACAATCAGAGTTATTTAGGGGCAGTGAACAAGGCAGAGCTGTGAATCTGGCAGAACGATTAGCAATCTGATTTAAAACAGGATTGTCTGGCATGCACTTTAAGTCCCAACTTGATAGATCAACAACAGTGGGTACCCAGTATGTCATGCAAGCTAGCCTGAAGCATTACCCGGGGTGGCCAGCATTGCAGCTGTTGTTGGGGAACTTAAAGAAAGAAAAACAGTTAAGCATGCACACAACCCAATGATTTGTAATCCAAGCCACATGGCTCTGTCCATTGCAAGAACCCAGTAAAAGAAACAATTTTATTTATTTCAATAACTTGGAAAACACCTTTGAGCAATACTCTTTTACAAAGGTTCCACATCTGTACAACAACATGCAATCAAGTTACAGTAATAGACAGAAAATACAACAAATGCTATACAATTAGTACAAAAACAATTTGCATGACTCCTATAAATATTTCAACAATGCCTGGTGATTACAATATCAAATTAAGTGAAGGTGAAAATACATTCTGCGAGAAGAAGAAAAAACCAAAAAACAACCAGTTACTGACATCCATCAGGTGATGAGCGTCAAGGGAGCATAGTGCAGAAAAGGGGTAGCAGCCTGGAGGTCAGGCTTAGCCAAATGTCCTAGAAGGGGGAATGAGGTCATGACCATGCTAGTGAAGAGAAGGGCATGGGTCAGGGGAGCTGGTGCTGGGGGGGGGGGACGGTGAATGCTTGAAATGAGTGGGACCATGAAATAAGGGAAGTGGAAAGGGGCAGGGGAGATTAAACTACAGTATTGGAGGAACTAGTCAACAGGAACAACAGTGTAAAAGCAAAGAATGAATTGGGTTGGGGGAAGAAGGATCAATGGTACCACAATGATTTTTTGTTTTAGTTGCAGGGAGCTACCCTGATTTATACTTACACTACCAGGACCTGTATGCAGTGCAGGCAAGATGTAGACCTTGTGGTGATGATCAGGGATGCCAGGGGAAGCAGTGCCAACATGACTCACCTCCAGATGATCGCTATCTGCTCGATGGTGTTGGGCAGGGTGCTGAATCCCAAGGCCAGTCTTTCGCCAAGAAGGTCTCTGATACACAAGTAATCTCCTAGGCTGAGGTGACAGAGCCCAGTCAGGATGAACAGTTCTGGAAAAGTTCATGATACTCTGCTGGATCAGCCTCCAGCTGGCGTAATGGATTCTGCAGTGGGGAATCAAATTGCGACCCACAAAACACATTTAGCACATTTATATCACTACCTTCTTTAACCAACAATTCAGATACTGTTTGGATGCAAGTTGACAGCTTAACTGCGCAAACCTTTCTGATTCGAGCATAACTCTCTCACAAGCTGGGCCAATCGCTCCTAGATCAACTCTTTGGTCTAAAGCACAAGGCACATTGACACTTCTTCTTTTCTTAAGCCACATTTCCAAGGCTGGGAAATGGACAGGTCTGACTTCTGCAATAGGCAGTTCAAACTACTGAAGAACATGGCAGGAAGGCCAGCAAATCCTCTCCCCATCGATTCCCCTACATTCCTTCAGGAAGCAGCTGCTTCAAAGCTCGTGCTGTTTACTCTTTAACTTCCAATCCTAACTGACCCACTGCTTCAGGCAGTTCTGGGCATTTCCCTTGTAATTCTAAAGGTCTGGTTGGCTGAGGGAACTGTCAGTCACAGTAAGGGCTCCCCCTTCAGGTCCATTTTGGCGCCAACACTTAAAACTTCAAAAACAATAGAATTCCTTCCCACAAGACTCCTGGGGACAGGATCCATTTTAAGTAGCCAGCAGTTCGATTGGTTCAAATACTGGAAGTCCAGGACCTAACATGGTGGATCCCATTCAAATGTTCGAGCTGCAATAAAAGCAGGTTAGACAAACTTCTCTATCTTTACTATAACAGCAAATAAGCAATAAACAATTACAGTTCCTATTGGAGCTCCCTCTGCACAAGTAGTGACTGCAGAATGGAGCAAAATAGCACACTGTCTGGTCGGTCACAAGCCTTAAATTACTCGGATGCAGCCCAGACTAACTTCTAAACACAGGTTAGCTATGCTCTTAAAGAGACAGGTGCGGAGACTCACTAGGGCTCCTCACATAAATAGATATACTACTTCAGACAGGACACTACCCTGACAGTGGGCATTGAGGAGCCCAGGAAGACATAATAGTAAACCCCAATTTGTATGGGGGTTACACTAGGAAACTTTAGAATAAGAAAACAGAGGTAAGACAGGGATGGGTAGGGAGATGTTGCAAGCAGTGAATAGTACTTTATTATTTCAAATGTGAAACAAAAATAGAAAGCATACTCATGATTGAGAAAGCCTGGTATTATACAATACATCAGTAGATAAGTGGAAATACAAAACTGCTAAAAAATGTATAGGTCAAATGTTTCACAACATGCATGCACTTTTGCTTAATATTTTTTGTTTTGTGGGGGTAACTACAACACTCAACAACAGAAGAAAATAAATTCTAGTCACATCCACCCAGTCTGCATAATGAAGTTAGTGAAGTTGTGCGGAATTGTTAAGGAGGTATGGAGAAGCAACACAATAATTTGTAAGTAGTAAGATTTGTTTTAGTTTCTGTTCTAAGGGAGGCATGCACATTATTAGGAAAATATATGGAGGTGTACACTGTGCTACAAGAACATTATTTTACTTGATTTAACTGCAGTTTCAAATGCATTTTTTCTCTGGCTAGCCCACTGAGATGGATTACCTAACTCTGCTTGAAAGCACAGTACATGCACAGGTCATTATCAAGCAAAATGAATTATAAAAGTATATATAATATACTGTAAATGTATCGAACAGATACAATGCTCCACAGCAGCTACAGAAAGAGAGAGAGAAGAATTTTAGAACCTTAACAAGTTTAGCAACATCCTCTCAGAGAGCTTCAGGTCTACTTCACAGAATGGATTTCTAGGCAAAGCAGTAGAAATGGGAACAGCACTGACTCTTACTCTGCTGCAGACAAAAATATGCATTTCAGGCTGTAGTTAAATAAATACAAAAGAAATAGAAAATTGTCACCCTGACAATGTGTTTTGCTCTGTCAGAAATTGGAACAGCACTGGCTTACTCTGCTGCAGACACAAATATGCAAATGAAACAGAAAATCATTCTTGGCACTCCAAGGGGAACTTGATTGTCACCCTGACAGTATGTGTTCTACTAGGAAGACTAACCCCACACAGATCAATTGTTGTAAGATGCCTTTTCTGAAGGACAAGTCAATAATTTTAATGTTTGACATTATGTTGTGCTTACAATCCCCGCTGTTCAGCCACAAAGAAACACAACTTTTATGAGAGGCAGAGGAAAATTCTGAGGAAAAAAATCAGTGAGATCCCTAACAATCAGGGGCAGCTGACAGGTATGACAGGGCTTGCATTACCTGCTCTGACACAGTCCCCAGACAAACAGGTTCTGAATATGAAACTCAGTTAACAGCGAAGAAGTGACAGTATGTCTGCAGTCACACACACACACACACACCATACAAATATTAAGAAAGCAAGATGCGCTGGTAGCCTTGCAGCAGGTGCCTTCTCCTGCATCTCTAATAAATGCAAGACTGCAGTAAAATGTCCTGTGTTGCAGCACATTTGCATCTTGAAGAGTGTATAACATCACTCAGCCATCCAACCAAAACAGAACCTAATTAAAGTTCCACAAAAAAGTATAACTCAACAAAAGAGGCTTCATTTATATGGGGAACAAATCTCTTACAGTATATACTGTATACTGTATAAAGAAATACACCAGTATACCTCCCTGTGAAGTTCACTTCATAGAAGGATACAGTACACTCCTATTAAACTTTTCAGTCCTTGGTGATTAGCATATAGCCAGTAAGATACAGTTCTACAAAAGTCAGGGGACAAAGTGTGCAGTTCATTAGTTCCACAGTGTCTAGCTCATGGCTAAGCCCCCCACTCCCCATGCCTGTGTGTCAGCTGCTTTAGTGACACAATATTTCTGTTAAAGAATGGGTGATAAGGTTTGGAGCTAATGGACATTTTTAGGGGGTTTTCCTTCATTCTAAATGGGCTGTTTTGGAGGATGTGGTGCTCCTTTGTAAGACAACCTCTGGCCTGCAGACATGAGATCATTTGAATGCATGCTTCAGCTTCACTGAGAGTAAAGAGATCTAGGCAAGAGGAAGTGGAGCCTAGTCTCAGAGATCCACCTGATATCTGCGTGTGGAAAAAACTGCACCTGCCTTCAAAAGCAGAGCATAAATTACACTGCTCGGCAGCCAAAGCTTTCCAGAAAGGATGTCTGTTGATCTTCTTGGTGGTTTCCAATCGGAGGATATGTGTTTATCTTTTAAGGATCTGTGTTGCTGCATGCTGCTTGCTGGCTGAGAGCTATTTGCATTTTACACTTCCTGACGGTATCCAGTTCCAAGACTGTCACTGTATCTCTCGCTTTCTGTCTCTGTAGGTGTGTGTTTGCACATTCCTCCTTTAGTAAACTTGAATCGCGCTCTGTTTGTACTAGATTAAAGTAATTTGAGGGCCTCAAAATGAGAGATATGCTTAAACTCATGCTGAATCGGAAACAACATTACTGGACATTAGCAGTCACAGGCCATTAATAATAAAACAAGGGCAGGCGCTGCGGGAACTTGGCTTTCTCTTAACATCCAGCAGAGGAACTATACTGAAACTATCAGACCCTGGTTTGAGATTTAAAAAAACGTACACAAATCTTGAAGAAAGCCTCTGTTTTTTTTTTCGAGCACTATGAGATTTGGCTGAGTGCGATGCTCAGAATAAAGGGGATGGGAACAGAGGGTTGGGGCACTACAGTACACAGCGGGTGGTAGCGGGAGGGTTTTCAGAGCTTGGTGTGGAGGAGCTGCAGTAAAAGAGCATGGGCACCAGAGAGGGGCAGGGTTGTGATGGGTGGAGAGAATCCGTTTTTCTTTTTAATTAGGGAAAAAATGCAGAGCCCTTTCTCTGTTCATTAAAGGACTACAGGCTCCACCCATGTAGCCCTAAAAAAGAAACAAACTCTGGCCAGAGCCAAAAGGGCTGCATGGGTTGGGATTGGGGGGTTAAAGTGGGAGAGTTGGGTGAGGAGGATATCTATAATTGAGAATGGTGGGATGTCATGCAAGAACCTCCCTGTCTAGTCCAGGACTAGGACATTCTCAGGGACTGTACCATTGACTGGTAGTCTTCAACACAACCTGGACACCCACTGGGACAGCACTTAGTTTCCTGGGTAGAGAACAGCTCTACCACAGACACATTAACAGGGCACTTTTGAAGGGTACAGTCTGGAGCAGACTATTTAAATATGTAGTAAGGAATATCTTCATTTGGGCAAAGACGGCATACTGTTAGTAATTAAAAACAGGCAGAATTCTCTGCAAGTCGCTAGAGACTTTTTCTTCTGCGGAGAGAAAGCATATCCCCCCCAAACCAGGGCTTGTTTTGTAGTATGGGGAAATCAGGGATGGGAATGGAGGGATGAGGCAGTACAGCTCACAGTAGGTGGCAGCAGGAGGATTTCTGTTGTAGAAAGGGGATGGGAACAGAGGGCCAGGGTGGTACAGTGCACAGTGGATGGGTTTATTTTTAGAGCAGGATGGAGAGGAGCAGGGTGGAGTTTGGTGGAGAGGAGCTACTGCTGCACTAAAAACATAGCTGATAAGGGACACTAGAGAAGGGACAGAGTGGTGATGGGCAGAGAAAGGGCAGGGAGGAACTGTTTGGATAGCAGTAAAGCACGGTTGAGATTTAAAAAAAGTACACAAATCTTGAAGAAAAACTCTGGGGGATTTTTTCGAACACTATGAGATTTGGCTGAATGCGATGCTCAGAATAAAGGGGATGGGAACAGAGGAGTGGGGGTGATACAGTGCACAGTGGGTGGTAGCGGGAGGGTTTCAAGAGCTTGGTGGGGAGGAGCTGCAGTAAAAGAGCACGGTCACCAGAGAGGGGGCAGGGTTGTGATGGGCAGAGATAATCCATTTTTTTTTACTTAAGGAAAATATGCAGACTCCTCACTCCATGATTGTTAAAGGACTGCAGGCTCTGCCCATGCAGCCCTAACAAGGATGCAGTCAGTGCAACAACAGCAGCAGACTGGAACACTGCATCATGCAGTTCAAAAATGGTCATTAAGTATGTAAAACCAGGAAAGACAACAGAATTTATTAAAAGATCGGTAAAGGTGGAGTAGTAACAGAATGTGAACCAGTATTTTAAAAATTTGCTTCTAAATAAAAATGTAGGATTCCAGATTAAGATTTTTTCTTTAACTTAATCTGGCAAGTGCAAGAGAAAGTGACATTTCACTAAGAGGTGCCACTAGCCGGTTGACTTGTGTCCATTAAAGTTCATTTTAATCCCTGGTAATAAATAATGATTATCTGTATTTAGGTCTGTTCGATGTAACAAAATCAGAATGAAGTATGAATGTTACACTGTTAACAGTTCTCCTTTATGCTGAAAAACATTTTTAACAGTCAACACTTGTTTTTTTTTTATCATAGAATAATTTTTATTGTTTTCCATTATTCGTTCATTAAGAACATAATACAGAAACATTGAAACATATAGTCAAGGATGCCTTAAGGCACATTAGCAAATTGTGCATACATAAGTGTACATATCAGTAAAAAGGGCTACATGAATCTAGAACCATAAAGTATATAGTTATCAAAGTAGTATTCTTATATACAGTTATGCAACTAGTATAATCTGTTTAGGTCAATAATTCACCTTTTCCCTAGTTTTATCTTACACACAAACTAAGGGTCCTATAATCATACCATTGTCATTAGCAAATCTCTTGTTTGCCCCTAAGGGCCAAACACTCTACTGTGTCAGTGAGTGACAGAAAGAAAAAAAAAAGGTAAAGATAAGCTTATGTACAGCGGAAGCCAGGAATTCTAGTGGTTATACAGTAGTCTGAATTTAGATCTCATCCGTCAGGCTAGACAAGTAGGGGCTGCAATGTAGTTGCCGTCAAGACAGCAGGGTTCCTAGGGTGGGGGGTCATTACTCGACACAGTGCTGAGTTAAGGTATGTTTCCCACTTACAGAAGTACACAGAGAGCCACCCTCTGTTAGCATAGGTGAGCTTCTTGAAGGTGGCCAACCTGGCTACTGCCGAGTGCCAAAAAGATATAGTAGGAGGCAGAGTTTGCCACCAGTTCATCAAGAGAAGCCATTTGGCCTCCAACAGGACTACCAGGACCCAGTTTTGCTGCTGTGAACTTAGGTGTGCTAAGGGTGCACTATCCCCTAGTAGCAGCACGTGATGGGAGAGGTCTATGGGCTTCCCAAGCACCCCAGAGCAGTCCATTGCCACTGTGGACCAGAAGGGAACTAAGGCAGGGCATTGCCACAGAAGATGAAGAATGTTGGCAGAGCTTTGTCGGCACCTCCAACATTGTGCATGTGGAAGAACACCCCACTTATGGAGAGTAGCCGGGGTGTGGTACCAGTAGAGAAGAATTTTGAGTTGGATCAATTGACTCTTGGAGTCCTTGTATGTGGAGTGTGCTAGAAGCAGGCAACAGGACCAAGTATCTGGCACAGTGGCATGCCCCAGATCCTTACTCCACGCATCTCTGCAGGTAAACGTATGGTCAAGTTGAGCCTCACGCCAAGTGGTGTAGAATCTACCTGCTAAGCCTCGGGAGGAAGGTTTTAGGTGCAGTGTGGACAGCCAGTGCCACTTCAGCTCCATCATGTCAATCCAGTCTACCGACTGCACCACATTGCAAAGCTGCAGGAATTTCCAGAAGTCCTGAGGCTGTGGTGAGTAGCGAGTCTTAAGCTCCTCAAATGACATAAGCATGGTAGTATTCAGCAAGTTGAGATCTTGGACAATGCGTATCCCTCTTCTCTCCCATGAGGGCCAGTGGAGAGGTTTGTTTTCCATCCTTAGAAGTTGACTTTGCCATAGACGTAGGTATCTGAAAGGTAACATAGCTCCTTGACTTTTGGTCTTGGCTGCCTTCATAAGACAAAACTATGCTTTTCTGGTTTCAGTCATAACCGGAGAGAGCTTGACTGAGGGTATATTGGCATTGGTTAAGAGTAAGCTGAGGGAGTTATGTTGTAGGATTTGCTGTTTGAGCTGCACCCACAATGCAGGTGAGGAGGAAGTAGGGACAAACCATTTAACAGCCTGAGCTGCTAGGAAGGACCAGTGGTAGCCTTGTAGCCATGGGAGTCCCAAGCACCCCAACCCGAGACCAATGGGCAAGTAGTTTGTGAGTGCTCCACCGTGGCCTTTTTTCTTCCCACAAAAAATGTGAGATTAGCTTATCTAGTGGGCAGTAGACCTTGTCTGATAGTCCTATTGGTAAGTTATTAAGCAGATATGCTACCCTGGGTAGCAGGAGCATTCGAAGCACAGCGACTTTTCCTAGAAGGGAGAGATTAAGTCACCGCCAGTGCGTTATTTCAATCATCAGCTGAGTTAACAGGGAAGCAAAGTTCCTGGACTCAATCTTCCCCCAATCAAATGGTATGTGAATTCTCAAGTATGACAGGTTGCTAATGGCCCAGGATAGTCCCAACCCTTGGATGCAGTCTTTGGAGCAAGCTGCATTCAATGGGGTGACACTGGTTTTCTTTTGGTTAATTTGGAGAGCTGATATTTGGGCAAAGGTCTGCAGTGTGTCTAAGACTGGGCGTATACACTTACCTGGTTGGGCGAGTGTAAGGAGTATGTCATCCGCATATGAGGCTGTTAGGTATGAGTGATCCCCTACCTGAATGCCCTTCATCTCCTTATTGGCCTGAAGCGTTCGAGCGAGGGGGTGTAATGCTATCAAGAATAGTAGTGGTGATAGCAGGCATCATTGTCGGGTGCTACACTGCAAGAAGAAGGGTGGGGAGGTCTTTATTGGTAAGTATTTTGGCCAAGGGTTTATTGTACAAGACATGTATCCATTGCTTGAAGTATGGGCCAAATCCATAAAGGTTAAGTACCTTATGCAGGTAGGGCCTTTCGACAGAGTCGAAGGCTTTTGAGAAGATGACCGCCATTGCTGCCATGGGAGTAAGAGATTGAAGTGCTAATCACTTGAGGTTCAGTATAGAAACATAGAAACATAGAAGTTGACAGCAGATAAGGACCACAAGGCCCATCCAGTCTGCCCATTTCTTTTTCTACCTTATAAATGTGCCATCGGCCTTTGCTCTGTCAGTGACCTATCTATTTGTAGTCATTTGTATTGCTCCCTTATGCCTATCCCATGCCTGTTTGAAGCCCTGCACTGTATTCATAGCCACCACTTCTTGTGGTAAGCAATTCCATGCATCTACCACCCTTTCTGTGAAAAAGAATTTCCTCACATTCCCCCTTAATCGGCTTCCCTCTAATCTCATGCTGTGTCCTCTTGTCCTGCTATTTTTCTTATATTTAAACATGTTAGACTCTTTCACCTTGTTTATGCCCTTAAGGTGTTTAAATGTCTCGATCATATCACCTCTCTCCCTCCTTTGCTCAAGGGTATACATATTGAGCTCCGTTAATCTGTCCTCCATATGTCTTCTGATGCAGTCCCTGCACCATTTTGGTTGCCTTTCTCTGGACTGCCTCCCAATTTGGTAAATGTCCTTGTGAAGGTGTGGCCTCCAATACTGCCATGAGTACTCCAGATGGGGCTAACCAATGTCTTGTATAGAGGGATTATTACCTCCCTCTTACGACTTGTGATACCCCTACTAATACACCCTAACACCCCCCTAGCCTTACCTACTGCTTTAGAGGTCTGCTTGGATGATTTTAGGTCATCAGTGATGATGATTCCCAAGTCTCTTTCTTCCTTTGTGACTGCTAGCAACTCCCCTCCCAGCCTATAAGTGGCTTCAGGGTTTCTCTTCCCTATGTGCATGATTTACACTTCTTTGCATTAAATCCCAGTTGCCACTCTTCTGACCATTTTGCTAGTTTATCCAGATCTCTTCTCATTCTGCCCACCCCATCTGGATCATCTACTCTGTTTGCAGATCTTGGTGTCATCTGCAAACAGACAAGCCTTACCCTCTAGTCCATCTGCAGGTCACTAATGAAGATGTTGAATAGGACTGGCCCCAGGACTGATCCCTGAGGTACCCCACTTGTGACTTGCATCTCTTCTGACTGTATACCATTTACCACCACTCTCTGTTTTCTGCCAGTCAACCAGTTTGCCACCCAGTTGACCAACTTGACCCACCCCAGGCCTACCTAGCTTATTTATCAATCTTCTATGTGGAACAGTGTCAAAAGCTTTGCTGAAGTCAAGGTGGCGACATCAACTGCTCCCCTTGGTCCACCACTCTGGTTACCCAGTCAAAGAAATCTATGAGATTAGTTTGACAGGACCTTCCTTTGTAAACCCATGCTGTCTTGGATCCTGTGCCCCTATGGATTCCAGGTGTTGCACTATCCTTTCCTTAAGGAGTGCCTCCATAATCTTGCCCACTACTGAGGTAAGACTGACTGGTCTGTAGTTCCCGCCTCCTCCCTGCTACCACTCTTGTGGAGTGGGATCACATGAGCCCTTCTCCAGTCTTCTGGGACCTCTCCTGTGCTCAGAGACTCACTAAACAATTCTGCTAATGGCTCTGCTAGTTCCTCCTTTAGCTCCTTATGCCCTGGGATGTATGCCATCAGGTCCCATTGCCTTATCCGCCCTGAGCCTAGCAAGCTCTTGTAGGACCCTTTCTTTTGTGAAGGGTAGTGCTCACCTCCCTCCCCCTGTGTCCATGATGCTGAGCTGTGGGCCCTGCCCTACCTTCTCTTCAGTAAATACTGAGCAAAAGTATCTATTTAGGATAGATGCCTTTACAGGGTCCTCCTCCTCACATGCTCCCTTTTCTCCATTAAAGCTTAATACCCCCTCTGGACTTTCTCCTTTCACTAATGTATCTATAGAAAGTCTTGTCACCTTCTTTTACTGTTCGTGCTAGTGTTTCCTCAGTTTGGGACTTTGCCTGCCTTACTGCCTTACCTGCTTCCCTTAGGGCAGTTTGGTATGCCTCCCTATCTTCATCCCGCTGTGTTCCCTTATATTTCCTGAAGGCCAGCCTTTTGGCTCTGACCTTTTCTGCTACTGTATTTGAGAACCAAAGTGGTTTCCTTCTTCTTTTGCACTTCCTTTTCTGTCTAACACAATGGGATGTTGCTTCAAGTATTGTATCCTTAATGCTTGCCCACTTTGCCTGTACCAGTATGAGACCGATATTGTCCTCAACCGCCCTGCCCTTATTCAATCCAGTCTGGGATGGATGTATTATGTAGGGCAGGACATCCATCATTCAGCTAGCAAGGATTTTGGCCACAATCTTAGTGTCTACAGAGATTAATGATATAGGGCAAAAATTTGCACAATTCAACTGGTCGTCTGATTTCTTAGGAATAAGGGTGATTAGGGCCTCTCGCATGGTTGGTGGAAGAACACCAGTCGAGTGCAGCTCTTGTAGAGTGGAGAGTAGTGGGGCACTAATTTCTAAGCTAATTAGTTGGTACAATTCTGTAGTCATGCCATCTGGTCCAGGGGATTTACCTTTAGCCAATTGAGATAGTGCCAACCTAAGTTCAGACTCGGTGAAGGGTTTGTCAAGTGTATCCTTCATTACTTCTGAGAGCTGAGGGATATTAGCTGCTGAGCAGAATTCCCTTAAATGGCACCCTATCTGGCTCTGCTCTTGGGACATATGTGATTGATACAGTTGCTGTTAAAACTGCTTCCTGCACTCATTAATTTTTTGGGGATCAGTGATCACCTTCGCCTTGGGGTTCCTAAGGGCATGGATGTAGGAGGCAGCTTGTTGTTTCCTTAACTGGTAAGCCAATAACTTCCTGCTCTTGTCCACACCCTCCCAGTAAGCATATTTAGTCCAGGCCATAAGCCACTCTGCCTGCTGGTGAAGTATTGTGTTAATGCGATATTTTAGTCCGACTATATCTCGAAGTTTCACTGCATCTGGGCACCCTGCTGTGGAGGCCTTAAATGTAGTCTCCAGTGCTGACAAGGCATTTTGGAGCTTGGTGAGCTCCACCCTTCTCACCCTATTCCTTTGGGCCACAAATGCGATGATGCGCCCTCTCAGGACAGCTTTAAAGGCTTCCCAAACCATAGCAGCAGAGGTGCCCCCGGGTTATTATTTGCTAAATACTCCTGGGACACATGCTTAACCATGATCTGAAAAAGGGGACCCTTAATCATTAGGGGGGTTACAGCACCACCTAGTGTCTGTGCCTCCTTGCCCAGTGGGTGTATATGTACATGAGATGGGGGCATGATCCGAGATCAAAATATTGTCTATTTTAGAGGAGACTATGTCATGGGCCGTAAACATGTTTGCGAGCCAGAAGTCTATATGGCTGTAGATGATGTGTACTGGCAAGAAAAAGGAAGAGTCCCTCCCTGTGGGGTGATCCCTCTGCCATATGTCAACCATCCCCATTCCTTCATAATTTCCTGCAGTATGCCCACTGCTTTAGGATGTGTTTGTGGGGTGGGTTTGGACTTATCCAGGAAAATATTAGGGATTAAGTTAAAATCTCCCCCTATCATAACAGGGATATTGTGGTAACCTGCCGTAAGAGATTCTATAGCATGATTCAGGTCCAGGAAGAACTCAGGTGAGTCCATGTTTGGACCATAGACATTGGCCAATATTGAATGCCCCCCAGGGTAAGAGAACCTGGCCACAATCCAGCGGCCTTGGGCATCAGTGACCACTTTGTCCACCGTCCATGGGCATGTTTTCCTGACTAAGATTGCGACACCCTTGGACTTGTTTGTCACAAAACTGGCAACTATTTCCCCTGCCCATGACTTTTTGAGCCATAATACAGTTCTTGCAGTGAGGTGCGTCTCTTGAATGAGCGCTATGTCTGCCTGCAAGGAGTGTAAGTGCTTGAGAGCCACTGCCCATTTGGTGGGATGATTAAATCCCTTCACATTCCATGATATAATTTTAATATCCATTCTGAGGTGTGGCGCTGCTATACTTAAGATTTAAAAAGGATAGATACTCACCCCAAAGATTCAATAGGTATAGAGTGAACTAAGCAGACAGGATACCTAAGATTTAGCATATAAGGTTTGTCAGCGAAAGAGATCAAGGTGAGTTTGCTAGAGAAAGGCACAGTGGGGTTGATCTATTAGTTAAAAAAGAAAAGAACACATGAAGAGGTGAATATGGTACAACAAAAACAATCAGAACTTGTGTAGTTAACAAATATACCTGCTAATATGTGGGTCAAACAAAGTAATTCTTAATTCATTAATGCATTAATAGCAACAATTAACAAGAGCAATATAAGATGGAGCAAGCAATGTGCTGATGAGATTTGGGGTATGCACAATGGTGCTAATCCTCCACCAATAAAGAGGAGAAGCACACCACCATGCTAGCCAAAAGCTCAAGCAAGTGGAAAGAGGGTTAAGCCAATCAGCATTCTAAGGCTTTTTCCCCAGCCTCGCGAGAACAGTTATAAATTATTTATACCACCTAAAACTTATGAGGTGGAGGCATCCAGGTTTAAATGGGGGGGGGGGACTGAGGTCTAGGTGCCATATAGTGTCTGGCAGCCTGATTCCAACTCAGGAATTATGCAAGGTAGGATCGGGCCTCATTAACAATATTGTCGCCTCTCATATGTCCTTCTTCTGGCAGGACGGTGGTAATGAATCTGGGTAAGATCCCACTGGGGGAAGTTTGGGAGTGCCGGGGAGACCCCCAAGATAATAAAGTTCCCTCACATCACTGAAAGGCCGTCCCATGGGGGACTAGGAGGTAGTTATTGACATAAATGTAATCTCCCCAGGGAACTGGAAGTGCCCCGTAGGTTGCCAAATTTAATGTTTGTTGCAAGCTAAAACTTTGGGCATCCAGACATAAAGAAGAGAACCAGTCATAGTGCCCCCTTGCTCCATCTTTGCCCCCATGGGGAGGAGGAAGGGGGCCTATGATCCCAGGGACAGAAAAATAGAAACCAGAAAGAACACTTAGGGTAATCAGTCTGGTGGAGGAGGAAGAAAATCGGTGGTTACACACTGCAAGTCCTGTGACAAAGCTTCAGCAAAGGTCATTAATCCTAGTTTGATTGGAAGTGCAGTGGAATCTAAGTGCTCTTCAGCTACTGATGGGGAATCTGTCCAGGAGCCCATGGCTGCCACTTCCATTAGTAATTCATCGGGTATATCAGCAGAGTCTGTCTGGTGTATAGAGGGAAGTTCATACTTAGTTTGTTTGGAAGGAGAAGCCATTTCAGGTCCTCCGGAGGCAGAGTCCTGCTTGCTGTGGGAGTGATGACGTATTCTGGTTGCAAGGGTTGCCCCCCCTATTGTGGTCTGGGGGGGAGTGACATGGGGAACCCCTTGGTGTGCTTTAGGATTGCCGTTGAGTGAGGTCACAGCGTGTGCATGATAGGAGGGCTTGGGGGATCCACTTGTTTGAGGGACTGTCCGACCATTATTTTGATCCCTCTGGAAGTAGTTGCCTAGAAATTAGTTCCCTCTACTTTGTTCCCGCTGCTCTGTGTGCCAAAGCCTCCTGGGAGATGAAGTCTTCAGGGGCAGTTGTGGCCAATGTTTGGAAATCCCCATCTCTACCTCCTGAGGAGACTCAGCCAATATGTTCTTCCCTTCTTTTGAGACAAACAGGTAGGCTAGCTGGCGAAAGCCATATTTGAAGCCATGTTGTGCCAGGAGCTTTTTAATGGGGATAAAGGCCTTCCTGAGGGCCGCCACTTCAGCAGAGAAATCTCTGAAGAAGAAGATCTTGACTCAACACCATGTCACTTCCCCCATATCTCTAGTTGCTCTTAGCACTCTTTCTTTAGTAGAGTATTTAAGAAAGTAGGCGATTTTAGGTCATGGTGATGAGTTAGCATGTCAAGGGCCTCCAGGGATCCGGTGCACCCTCTCCACATCTATTGGGCCATGCCACCTGTCCCCCAACATTTTGGGGATTTCTTCATTCAGGAATCGTTCGGTGTTAGACCCTTCTAGCCCTTCGGGGATGTCAAGTATCCTGATGTTGCGCTGTCCACGATTGTCTTGGTCCTCGGCTCTGCACCAGAGTGCAGCTAATTTACATTCATGATCATGGATGCGTTACAGGATTTTGACCTGGTGCAGTTCTAAGTCCTTGGTTTTCTGTTCCACTACATTCATCTTATCATTCAGGACATGCACTTCGGCAACAGTACTTGCTAAGGTTGTTGAGATGGAATCGACCCTGGATAACACAGTTTCCAACAGGGTCATTATGTGCTGGAGTGAGCTGCTGACATCAGGCAGATGGGTGGAAGGCTCCAAGGTTGCAGCGGTCAGTTCCCCTGGTGGCTGTTTAAGGGAAGCCATGGAGTGGTTAGGCCCAGTAAGTGCTTAGTTGTTTCCAGCAATGTGGGAGAATCAGCCCCGCGTAGGGTGTAGTGGGTAAAGACCCCGATGAGGGATTGTTCTCTGGTGCCCCACCAGACTCGAACGAATGCCGAGTTGGGTTAGGAGTTTGATGGCCTACTCAGATCCTACTCAGATCACGTAACGGGACCGGCGCTAAAAGACAATTAACCATGTCCTGATTGCAAAAATTTCCTCTCTAATCAATCTGGTAGCAACTTAGAAGGCATTGTGGGGTCTATCAGGGGGGTTTATCCCCGGATGCAGGCATTCCAGCTCAGGATTGGTTTGGCTGGGGATTGAGCTGAGTGCTTAAGTGGCCATCTTCCTCAGCATCCAAGCCATGCCTCCAACAGTCAACACTTGTTAAAAATATGTAAGTAGGTCTGTCTCAGGTCCCAACAATGGCCTTTAGTTTATTTGCATTGACAATTAAACTTGACACAGTTCTCCCTGAATGCTGATGCACTAAAATGATCCCATCAGCAGAAGCACCACGTCTCACTACTCTGCAGTCTGAAAAGCAACCATCACCAAAGCTCGTACCCAGAGAAACCTTACTTACTAGTTTTATATACATGCATCTAAGGCAGATGCCGGCATGAGACACTGCTTGGACAGAATCCAAATATCTTTTTGTTTTCACTTTTGTGAATGCACTGGCTATAGCAGCAACAGTGCTCCCAGATCCAAATAACCATTTCCCTGCTACATACCTTCATTTTACCTGTATTTTTCCCATAGACGCACAATCATATCCCCATATAAATCCCTGTTGATATTCTCACTAGCCACTGGGTTCTTACTTTTCACTTTATTCTCTGTTTAAGTTATCCATAGCCTTATAAAAGAAATAGCTCTGCTTTCCTGCTAGATAGTGCTAGAATTGTACTTGTTTAAATATATAACTAATGAATTTGATTTCTTTAAATGTATTAGATCACACCAGCTCTCATAACCTTGAGCTTGTCCGGGCAAAACTGGAATGGCCTTGCTTTAATCAGTAGGAGTACTGTCATTCCTAGTATACCTTCTGAGTATTGCTGAAGGTAAATGGATGCCCCCAACCCTGCAATGCCCAAATGAACATTTCTGAGTGGCTGAAGTGCAGTATAAGCATGAATGGTGTCTGTTACCAGGAAACTGGACAGATAAGAGACTGATTAATGCTGACATACTTAAGCAGATAAACTAAGCAGATGTTTTTCTTCATTATTCCACTGACTCATCAACCATGTAAAGTGTTATACTCCAGAAAGAACTGTATGTAGTGTATCAAAACACATTTCAGAGAGCATGCACCATGCAGTTACTGGAAAAGTCAAGTGTTTAACAAGGTTAGACGCAAAAATAATGCATGGGAGACATAGTCAAGCGACAGAGAACTTTGTAACTAATACTAATCACTTGTACAAACAACCCAACTCAGTGATAACCATGCACTAGCTAAGATGATGCTCAGGGATGAAATCCTTGGCTAAGTATTTGACGTAGTGTTTAAACTTATTAAGCAGACACTTAGTTGGGGAATACACACTTATTTTAGGTAGAGACCATGGTTACAGAAAATATCAGGGATACATGACCAGATTATGTGTCCTGAATGTGGTCATGTATCCTTGATATTTTTTGTAACCATGGTCCCTACCTAAAACAGGAAGTTGGGAGGTACTGTATGCCTGGAGTTATTGCTTGCTGCATACAGCAGTTCAGGGAAAAGCAAGGATTGACTGTCCCAGGAATAAGGTGGCACATTTAATCCAGCTTTATAATTGTAGCCTTGCAGTTTCTTAATCATTGTAGATTCCAATTCAGAAAAAAAGACATTCAATTAATCCTTCCAAAAAATGGTTGTAAACAAAAAACAATCCCGAGATACTAATATGTGGGTAGCTACTGTATGTTCATCTACATAGGAGGTGTCACAAGTTCCTAAGGCAGTTACAGTAAATGGTTTTAGTGGTAAAATAAAAAGCACCTCCCCCAAATAAAATCAGACTGACATTTAGTCACCCTGAGCTCCCAATGAGCAACAACTCAACTGCATCCCCAAGGCTCTCCAAATGAAGAAGGTAAGGGCTAAAATAAGAATCATGTAATACCCCAGAACAGAGGGGATAACATTTGATAGTGGGTTTTTTCCTTCATCTTACAGCTCCCAATAAAGTTTAGGAAGGATATTGCTCTGTTAGCATCGCACTGACTTTCACATAATGAGTTTGCAAATGAGAATGCAGAGCTGATTCATAATAAGGTGGTGCTCTAAACAATCCATCCTGCTTCAAGGTGCGGGAGCCCCATCATGTAACCTTGACGGTGGCTCTTTCTCTGCCTTAGGTTACAAATATTAATATAATACACCTTATGTGGCTTGCATACCTCTCTACTGCTCAGCATTAAAAATCATAGCATTGGCCTTAAAAAATCATAGCAAATGGCCAGACTGTGGAACATTTTCTTATTTTAAAGAATAATATGTGTACAAATAATTGGCCCCATATTGTTAATGATAAGGGATGTTTCTATCAACTTAGCTCAATTATTAAATAGTTTGTGTGTCCAGAAATAGGTCTAACATTATTAAGAATATCAGTAAACCTACAAAGAAACATAGAAACATAGACTTTGGTGGCAGATAAGGACCACTTGGACCACCTAGTCTGCCCATTTCCCTACCTACAGGATAAGCTGCGCATCCTAGTTAACCAATAGCCCTTTTCTTCCTACCCCCACAAGAATTGCCTTATGTCTGTCCCATGCATTCTTGAATTCTCTCACAGTTTTAGACCCCACAGCCTCCTCAGGAAGGCTGTTCCATGCATCCCCACACTCTCTGTGAAAAAATACTTCCTCACATTGCCCCTAAGCCGTCCCCCCCATCTTTAAATTGTGTCCCCTTGTTCTTGCACATCTCTTTTTCTGAAAGATGCTACCCTCTTGGACTTTGTTGATTCCACTGAGGTACTTAAAAGTTTCTATTATGTCCTTCTCTCCCGCCTTTCCTCAAGGGTATACATATTAAGCTCCTTTAGTCTCTCCTAGTATAACTTCTCTTGCAGACCCTGCACCATTTTAGTTGCCCTCGTCTGGACTGCTTCTATCCTGTCTATGTCCTTGTGGAGATGGGGTCTCCAGAACTGGATGCAGTACTCCAGATGGGGTCTCACCAACTGTTTGTACAGAGGGATAACAACTTCCTGTTTTCTGCTGGTGATGCCTCTCCCTATGCATCCCAGTGTCCCCCCAGCCCTCCCTACTGCCTTCTCACATTGCTTGCCAACTTTAAGGTCTTCTGATATGATTACCCCCAGGTCCCTTTCCATTTTTGTTGTTGTTACTACCTCCCCTCATTGTGTACTCTTCCCCTGGGCCTTTGTTTCCCAGGTGCATTATTTTGCACTTCTTTGCATTGAATCCAAGCTGCCATACTTCTGACCATTCCTCCAACCTTGCCAAGTCCCTTCACATCCTTTCCACACCTCCTTGTGAATCAGTCCTGTTGCAGATCTTTGCGCTATCTGCAAAAATGCATACTTTTCCTTCCAGTCCCTCTGCAATGTCACTTATAAAGACATTAAAAAGGACTGGACCTATGTGAAGCAAGGGTAACAAGCATTTGTCAATGCCAAATGTTTGCTTGCTGGCATTGGCATTGGTAGTGTAGGAGTTACAGTGCTGCATACTAGGAATGGCAGTGAAGTATTGAACTGAAGCCAAGCCCGTCACCACCCTCCAGATAGTGACAGGCATTGGGGTGTGCCTTTGGGTCTTCAGGCATAACGGCCATGCCATTTCACCACACCCTACCCTTCAGACACCGACAAGTGTCACGGTGTGCCTTGGGGTCTTTGGCCCTTATGCACACACCATTCCATCAGGAAATATGGTGAGATGGGTGTGGTATAGGAGAATGGGATGAACTTTGGGGCCGAAGAGTCCAAGGCACACCTCAGTGCCTCTCACTGGGTGCAGGGTGTGGGTGGGGGTGGAATGGTATGAGCACTGAAGGCAACAATCCCAAGTCACAGCCCTGATGCCTGTCATTCTGTACAGGGTGGGGCGTTATGGTCGGAAACCCTAATGCCTCAGGCATTCGTTGGTATTTTCACTCCAAATTTTCAACATGGTTTTTTTGTGACCCCCACCTCATGAACAGTGGCAATATCAGTTTGTTAGCCGAAAGCTGTTTTTGCACAGCGACTATGGCATTTGGCACCATAGGTGCAAAAACACATTCTAAACAGGATGCGAAAAATGACAGTGGTACTGTTTATGGGGAGGTGTAAAAAATGGCAATGTTGAACATCTGCTGTGACAATATTGAAAAACCTGGTGAAGTCACGAGTGTGCATAGAAACTGTGCAACACACACCCATAATGTAACTAGCTTAGGGATTGTTTTACAGCAGATTGTTAACACAGGCATTTTGGGACCTCCGATCATGAACAGTGTCACTGTGATTTTCCTTATCTGTCCTGAACAACGATTTCCCACAGTGACCACGCATTTCTGTGCTGAAAGTGTGAAAACACATTTCAGCCATGTTGTGAAAAATGACAGTTGTACAGTTCATAAGAAAGTGTGGAAAAATGCCACTGGTGAAAATCTGGACTGAAAATATTACAAATTCATGAACTTATGAGGGTGCATGGAAACTACGCAATGCTCACTCATAACACGGTCATTTTATGGAGTTTTGTCACCAAATTTTCAACATAGCTATTTTAAGACCTCTGCTCATGACCAGTGTCACTGTGATTTTCTTAATCTGTCCCAAACATTGTTTTCGCACACCGACTGCACCATTGTGCGCTACATGTGCGGAAACACATTTTGGGCAAGATGTGAAAAATGGCAGCTGTACTGCTCATAAGGAAGTGCGGTAAAATGGCAATGTTGAAAATCTGGCTTGCAAATATTACAAATTCGCAAACTTGCCAGTGTGCATAGGAACTGCTCAACGTGCACTCCTAAAACAGTCATTTTGGGGAATTTTTTCACCAAATTTTCAACATAACCATTTTAACACCTCTGCTCATGACCAGTGTCACTGTGATTTTCCTAATCTGTCCCAAACATTGATTGCGCACACCGACTGCGCCATTGTGCGCTACATTCATGGAAACACATTTTGGGTGATGTGAAAAATGACAGCTGTACTGCTCATAAGGAGGTGTGGTAAAATGGCAATGTAGAAAATCTGGAGTGCAAATATTACAAATTCACGAACTTATGAGCATGCGTAGGAAGTGCGCAACGCATGCTTGTAAACAGTCATTTTTAGGAATTTTTTCACCAAATTTTCAACATAGCAATTTTAAGATCTCTGCTCATGAACACTGTCACTGTGATTTTCTTAATGTGTTCCATACATTGATTTCGCACACTGAATGCGCCATTGTGCGCTACATGCACAAAACTCATTTTGGGCGAGATGTGAAAAATGACAGCTGTACTGCTCATAAGGAAATATGTTAAAATGGTAATGCTGAAAATCCAGAGTTCGAATATTAAAAATTTGCAAACTTATGAGCGTGCATAGGAACTGCGCAACGCACGCTCGTAAAACAGTCATTTTAAGGAATTTGTTCACCAAATTTTCAACATAGTCTTTTTGAGAGCCCACCTCATGAACACTGGCACTGTCGTCCTGTTAATCAGTCCTGAAAGGTGATTCCATGCAGTGACCGCGAAATCACCCTTAGGGCCTGATTAACACCATGACAGTGACAGAATTCATGAGGAGGGGTTCCAAAAACCCCATGTTGAAATTTGGTGCACAAATTCCCAAAAATGCCTATGACATGCATCGAAGTTGAAAAAACCCTATCTATTAACATTATACAGCTTACCAACATTTCCTCAGTTCGCGGTCTGCTTTAAAGAGTGCAGACGTGTTCCCGGTCCACCGTAGGTCACCGCGCCGGAGTCCAGAGGTAAGTATGGAGTGAGGGGAGGCAGGGTGCGAAGTTGGTGGGTGCAGGTGGGGAAGGGGGCCAACGAGACCACGAGGGAACATTTTTTTCTCTCAGGGACTTTCTTTTTAAAGGAGGACAATGTGGGACATTTGCCACATTGGGGTGGGCTCCCAGGGTGGCATCAAGAAAGCTGCTTGGGGGGGGCTGGAGCCAATGGGGGATTGGGCACCCCTGTCGTCCATAACAGTTTCTGCCACACTGGAGTGGGCTCCCAGCGTGGCACCTGGAAACGTTTTGGAGGCGCCTGGAGATGTGGAGCAGACAGGGGATTTGGCACCCTTGTCGGCCATTACATTGTTTGCCAGGCTGGTTTGGGCTCCCAGCGTGGCACCAGGAAGCTTTTTTTTTTTTGGGAGGGGGCCTGGAGCTGACGGGGATTGGGCAACCCATTGGCCATACAGTGTGTGCATTGGGGGTAGCGTTCACAAGCATGCAAAATGCGGTGCCTGCATGTGTGGGGAGGGGGCTCTGCTCACTGAAGTGGAGTTCTCCCTTTCAACTGTATGCCGCTGCATCCGGAATCTGGGATGATGGCACTATGTTTCTTGCACATGCATGCAAGCAAACATAAAAATGAGTGTGAAAATAATAGTATTATGCAAAATTTATAGCAGTTGAGAGGTATGGTGGCTTGTTTATTAAGGGACAGGGTACATCTCCTTGGTGTTCACTCGTAGAGTTAGCTAGGTATAAAAGCCCCTTGTTCACTAAGTAACTCAGTCTTTGAATCAGTTGCTAGATTTTGGATTTTACTTTTTCATTACTCCAACCCTGACTAGATTCTAACTGCCACTTTCATGGTCACAGAATTCCATCCAAAAGACTCCACCTTTGCCCTTGAGCATCCGCTCTTTGTGCAGTACTACTGTTCACCTAGACTGCCCCTGGGGTAGGGCCCTGTTATTTACTGCCACAGTTAGCACTGTTGTGTAGTCTAGCCATTAACTGAGGGAATAAGTGCTGTAGTAACTAGTTTCCTGTAGGGAGGAGAGTGGAACTCAAGGTGACCAGGGTGGCTAGGACAGACAGGACATCACTTGTCCAATATATGTAGGGATTTTCTTTTTATCTCATTCCCTCTTACGCTCTTCCTATCTATCTCCTTGCTGACAATGACCTCATCTCCAGTCTTTTTCATTCACACCAAACTGTGACTCCAATCATTTCTGAGAACCTGTATTTAGGACTTCTGCTTTAAACAAGTGTTTTGTTTTCATCATTGATCTCCCTTTCTCTCTTTCTCTCTCTCTGAGATATTTCCCTATTCTTGACCACTTCATTATATTCTGCCTAATTTCCCAGATACCTGCAGAACAGCTTCCATTTTCAGTTTCAGTGTTGTACTCACTGCACCCTCCATTTCACTTTTCCTGAATCACCTTCAGTGCATGATGCAAGAGATCACATCATTTTTTTATTACATTATCAACCTGTGCAGGTTGCTAGTCACTGCTGTGACTGGACTTGGACTATCCTGAAGAATGGAGCACCAGCTGCTTTGCCACTAAGTTTACTCTCTCCAGCTGAGTCCCCAAATTGAGTGGAGAGCTGCTTTCAGGTACTGGAGACGTGGACCCGATGGAGTGTGTACCCTACTAGAACTGGGAACAGAACCACTTGAATGTTTTTTGAACCACCACAGAGCAAGCTAGTCTAGCAGAGTGATGCTAGGAGCCGAGAGCTGGGAGTTATGGAAAGTGATAATTATCTCCCACTTGGCATATGATTTACCACTTTGAGCTCTCAAAAACTGCAAAAGAGAAGGAATTCTGCAGGAGATAACCAACGTGTTCTTGAATACGCAGTGGCTTCTGTTCCATACATAGCAAAAGTATATACTTTGTGCGCACTGTTTTTTCTTCTACTCAGTTGATTCTGTATCAGTACAGGTATCTGCCAGAAGTATTTCACCGCTGACAGGACACATAAATTCATGCACGGGAAAAACAAAATATTCATTTGTTGAACTGCTTATACATTACACGCCCAGACCCTTTGAAACCCCGTTTATTCAAAGACACTGCCTCTGCTGTTGCAAACAGAGAAGGAATCTGTTTGTGTTCCCCATTCTACAACTTTCACTACTACCCCACCATGCAGCTCCACAGGTTCCTCCGGGTAGGACGCTACCAGGCTGGCAGCAGAACCAGTCATCAAACCCAGCCGAAACAAAGTGGCCTGCTGCAGCAGCAGGGCCATTTTCCCATCCCTCCTGCACTCACCTCTGGCATGATGTATGACACGAATGATGGTTTGACACAGAGGGACTCCAACAGTGGGAGAGACAGGGCTCAGGAAATCGGGGACAGGATCAGAGGGGCGGTTGGATTTCTTTTGTAGTAAGGGGACAGGAACAGAGGGTTGGGGGCAGTACAGAGCAGAGTTGGCAGTAGCGGGAGGGTTTCTTTTTAGAGAAGAAGAAGAAGAAGAATCAGCATTTATATAGTGCTTTTTATACACAGTATCCCAAAGCGCTTTACAAGCAATGCTAGAGTGGTAGTGAAGTGGCTGGATGTGTGGTGGCGGCCATATCGCACATCATCACCCACACACAGCCTGGATAATTGCATGAACTGGTTTATGGGAAAGAGAATGTTGGCCAGGACACTGGGAATGCTCCCTGCTCTTTTGCAAAGAGTGCCCTAGGTTCTTTTACTTCCACCTAGACACCCACCAGGACAACACCAGGATGGGCAGAAGGGACCTCGGTTTAACATCTCATCTGAAGGACGGCACACCCCAGCAGTACAGCACCCCCCAATACTGCACTCGGATGTCAGCGATTTTTAGGTGCAAGTCCAATCCTGGTGTGGGATGAGAACCCACAACCTTCTGGTCCAGAGGCGGATGTGCTACCAACTGAGCCACGCTAAGCCACCCTGGCAGAACAGAGAAAAGGGGGGCAGAGCAAAGGACATCGGGGAGTGCATAGACTGCTGATGGGCACAGAAAGGGTGGGGAGGAGCTATTTGGATAGCTGTAGAGCATGGGCACCAGAGAGGGGCCGGGGTTGTGATGGGCAGAGAGAATCTGTTTTTTTTTTAATTAAGGAAAATATGTCGAGTCCTCACTCTGTCATCGTTAAAGGACTGCAGGCTCTGGCCATGCAGCCCTAATAAGGAGACTTCAGAAGGATACCGAAGATAGAATAGGAAGTAATTTAGTGTTGGAAGGAAGTTTGAGAACTAAACGTGTGTATGACAAAATTTTACGGATTTTTTTTTTCATTTTTTTTTTGTGTGTGTGTTTTTTTTTTTGCGCGGTGCTGGGATGGGAGGGGGGAAGGGAAGTGAAAAGAAAAAAATAATAACATACAACTACATCAAAAACAATCAAAATAACATCATATGACACATATTTCAACAAACTACAGACAAACTATAGACGATCACGGATGTCTCTCAAGAGACTTATTATTGTCTCCTGGTTCTTAAGAACATGTTGGGTGTCTCTGTGTTTGTTATTCAGTGACCTTCTTGCAGAGGTCCTCTAACCAGCCCAAACAACAGAGTGGTCAGCTTTTGTGACAGGTCCTCCTGGTGTGCATGGAGGGTAGGAAGATGAAGTGGATGGAGCAGGCGGTAACACAGATTGGTCCACCCTCACACTTGTAGGTCTGCTCTCAGTCCTCCTTCTCTTCCTGGCATGTTTTTCCTGCATGACACTGTCATGTTTTGCTCCAGCCACTGCTGCAGGAACAGGCATTCTTGTTTCCTCCTGAAGCTTGGCCTCTCACTCTGCATTATGGTGAAAAATAAGGTGGCTTCTCTGCCTACGTGTGCCAAAGTAGCTTTCCATTTTCAGGCGCCAGACATGTATCCCACAAATATTGCATTGCACGACACTTGTATCCTTCCCAAGTATCTTGAAAAATTCTGACACTTCAGAGCTCCTTGCTGGATCAGGAAGGGGGAGACACCAGGTGTGATGGGCTGATCTGCAGGTGGGACCTGGGTGCTAAATATGGTAACAGAACAAACATGGGGAAGGGCAGGCACAACTGGCTGCTGATGCTCTTCTGGCTGCTCCAGCTGCTTGGGCTATTCAGGAACAGCCTTGGCAGTGGTGCCACTAACATATGCAGACTCTACTGCTGCTGCTGTGGCTCTACTGCTATTACTACTGCCGCTGCTGATGCAGGTGGATCATCCACTGCTGCTGCTGCTGATGCTGCTTCATGTACATGATCAGCCAAAAAAAAGGACTGCCGTCGAGCTTCATGTTTCTTCCACCCCGTGTTCTTGGGCCTCTTTGCCCACAGCTTTCACCTCTCTCACCTCTTTTGCTATACAGTGCAAATGAAGTTTAATCCATTCTTACCGGTAGTGCCATATGGTGTCAGAGCTATCCATTGCTTAACCCAGTCCAAAATGGGCACACAAGCTAGAATGAGTAAAAACAAAACCAAAGGGAAAAAAGTGTAACTATAGTTACAAACTGAACAAGAGAGAATAAAAGAAAATAAACCTTGCAAAGAAATTAGGTTGTCAAAATATAGCTTACTGGTGTATAAAAAGATTAGAGTTAAGGGTAAAACAAATAAGATTAGAAAATATATAAGGAAAAAGGTTTTTTTTTTTAGAACCCCTCAAACACTCACACAGACACACACACATAATGCTCAAGGCCACGTTTTTTTTTGGTTTTTACTAGAAAACCCGGTAAAATTCTGGAATTTGGACTATTTTCACAGTGGTAAAAACAAAGAATTTCATGGAATTTGGCAGTTTGAACCTGATCAGTAAATTTGCAGAACATCTATTTTTCTTATAATTGCTTCCAGTACTATTTTCAGTTTGTTTCATTTAATGCTCTATTTATCAATCCTTCTTTTATTCCGATTATTTATCCACATATTAAAAGAGTGACAGTACAATCCTGGTAAAATCCAGAAATTAGACCAACAAGCACCAGTGCAATTCCTGGAATTTCAAGTCTTGAAAATGGAGTTTCATTATTTTAGTCACTGTAAGTCAATGGCCTTGACAATGCTTTCTCTGCTACTGTGAAACTGAAAGTGAGTCACTCACTTCCTGTCTCAGTTACTTCCTGCCCATCATGTGACTTAATGAAAGGCAGACATGTGATAAGACCTTGTTTAGGCTAATTTCGCCAAGAATACACAACTCAAAGTTAGTGGGATAGATATAAGATGAAATCAGAATGCGAACTAGACATGGCGAATTTCAGCTTCAGTGACACCGTTTTGCAAAATGATGCATGGAAACTTAGAAACATAGACTTTGATGGCAGATAAGGACCGCTTGGCCCACCTAGTCTGCCCATTTCCCTAGGTACAGGATAGGCCACAGATCCTAGTTAACCAACAGCCTATTTCTTCCTACCCCCCACAAGAATTGCCTTATGTCTGTCCCATGCATTCTTGAATTCTCCTACGGTTTTAGACCCCACATCCTCCTCAGGAAGGCTGTTCCATGCATCCACCACCTCTCTGTGAAAAATACTTCTCACATGCCCCTGGAACTGCCCCCACCATCTTTAAATTGTGTCCACTTGTTCTTGCACATCTCTTTTTCTGAAAGATGCTACCCTCTTGGACTTTGTTGATTCACTGAGGTACTTAAAAGTTTCTATCATGTCCCTCCTCTCCCTTCTTTCCTCAAGGGTACACATATTAAGCTCCTTTAGTCTCTCCTAGTATAACTTCTCTTGCAGACCCTGCACTATTTTAGTTGCCCTCCTCTGGACTGCCTCTATCCTGTCTATGTCCTTGCGGAGATGGGGTCTCCAGAACTGGACGCAGTACTCCAGATGGGGTCTCACCAACTGTCTGTACAGAGGGATAGCAACTTCCTGTTTTCTGCTGGTGATGCCTCACCCTATGCATCCCAGTATACCCCAGCCCTCCCTACTGCCTTCTCACATTGCTTTCTAACCTTAAGGTCATCTGATATGATTACCCCCAGGTCTCTTTCCTTTTTGTTGTTGTTACTACCTCCCCATTGTGTAATCTTCCCTGGGTTCTTGTTTCCAGGTGCATTATTTGCACTTCTTTGCATTGAATCCTAGCTGCCATACTTCTGACCATTCCTCCAACCTTGCCAAGTCCCTTCTCATCCTTTCCACTCCTCCTTGTGTATCAACCCTGTTACAGATCTTTGTGTCATCTGCAAAGAAGCACACTTTTCCTTCCAGTCCCTCTGCAATGTCACTTATAAAGACATTAAAAAGGACTGAACCCAGTACTGAAACCTGCGGTATCCCACTAGTAACCTCTCTTTCTTCAGAGTGGACTCCATTTACAATTACTTTCTGTGTCCTGTTGTCCAGCCAATGTTTTACCCAGGCTACCACTGTGGGACCCACTCCCAGGCTGGTTAATTTGACTATTAATCTTTTGTGTGGGACTGAGTCAAATGCCTTGCTAAAGTCTAGGTAGGCCATGTCCACAGCCCTCCCTGGTCTACTACTTTGGTCACCCAGTCAAAGAAATCTATTAGAGTCATCTGACATGACCTTTCTGCTGCGAACCCATGCTGCTTTTGGTCCTGTGCCCCATTGGCCTCTAGGTAGTCAACTATTCTTTCCTTCAGAAGTGACTCCATCACTTTCCCTACCACAGAGGTCAAACTGACAGGTCTGTAGTTTCCTACCTCTGACTTGGTCCCACTTTTGTGAAGGGGAATCACATCCACCTTCCTCCAGTCCTCGGGTACTACACCATCCTCCAATAATTTGTTAAAAAGAGTAGTCAGTGATTTCACTAGTTCCCCCCTTAATTCTTTTAGAATTCTGGGGTGAATTTCATCAGGCCCCATTGCTTTGTCCACCTTCAGTTTTAGGAGTTCTTGCAGAAACCTTTCTTCTGTGAAAGGACTGGGATCGATCCCACCCCTCTCAAGAGTGCTTCTGTTAATTGGATTAGGCACTTACCCCTTCTCTTTTCTGAATACTGAGCAGAAATATTCATTCAGTATCCCTGCTTTTTCACTGTCCCCCTCTGCCCACCCACCATTTATTCTATTCAGTCTCACTATCCCTCCCTTTGTCTTTCTACACTCTCTGATGTACCTATAAAAGGTTTTATCCCCCTTCTTAACCGAGTTGGCTATCATTTCCTCAGTTTGGGCCTTTGCTATTCTGACTTCCCTCCCTGCTTTCTTATGCCTTAACTGGTACAGCTCTCTGTTCTGCTCCTTCAGTGTTTCCTTATACTTCCTGAATGCTATCTTTTTCTCCCTGACTTTCCCAGCAACCTCTTTTGAGAACCATAGTGGCTTTTTCTTTCATTTTGATTTGTTTATTTGCTTCACACAAAGGCTTGTTGTCTTTGTGATGGCAGTTTTGATGATTCCCCATTGTTGCTCCACCCCTCCTTCTAGCTTGTTTGCTAGTGCTTTTCTGAAGCACTATCCCATCTTGCCAAAGTCAGCCCTCCTGAAGTCCAGTACCCTCACTTTTGTATGGCTTGACTCTGTAGCTGACTTTAACATGAACCCCATTGTTTGATGGTCACTTGTTCCCAGATGGCAACCCACTTCTAGATCTGAGATTCTCTCACTGCCCCCATTTGAGAGTACGAGGTCTAAGATTGCTCCCTCATGAGTGGGTTCCAAAACTAGCTGTCTGATACCTGCCACCTGTAGGGCATTGAGAATGGTCCTGCTCTTGGATGTGGCTGCAGCAAATGTGCTCCAGTTAACATCTGGTATGTTCAGGTCTCCCATCAACAGTATCTCCCCTTTCTCTGCCATCCTAAGAATGCCTTCTATCATATCCTTGTCCATTCCCTCCCCCTGACATGGGAGTCTGTACACAACCCCTGTGCAGATTGTGGTGCCCTTCCCAGTCTCCAAAGTGACCCACAGTGCTTCCTCTCCTCTTTGTTTACTCTTTTGTTCAGTTGTTTTTATACCTTCCTTTACATAAAGAGCTACTCCTGCCCCTCTTCTCCCCTGCCTGTCTCTCCTGTAGGTTATGCACCCTGGTATGTTAACATCCCAGTCATGGTTCTCTGTGTACCATGTTTCTGTGACTGCTATGATATCCAGGCATCCCTCTTCCATCAAGGCCACCAGCTCAGGGAGATTGTTGCTCAGACTCTGGGCATTGGTACTCATTAACCTCCATTTCCTGATGGCGTTACTTCATTTTGCCCCATCGCTGTCCTTCTTGCCTTTGTCACTTTCCCCATTTACCCCTGCCCTTCTCCCTATCGACAACTCTATATTGGTGTTTACCACACTTGCTACCATGATTTTTTTTGGTGAGGCTAGGATTTCCCTGCTCCTTTCCAGTGCCTCCCCCCTTGGTAGTTTAAATGCTCGCCAATGAAGCATTTAAACCTATTACCTAGGATCCTGGTTCCCCTCCTGGACAGATGCAGCCCATCATGCCAGTATAAGCTTGCATCCATCCACGTGGACCCCCAGTCCCCAATGAAGCCAAATTCCTGAGCTCTGCACCAGTTTTTCAACCACTGATTGAATCCCATGGTGTGGAACACACTAGCCTCTCCTACATCATAGATGGGCAACACCTCCGAGAAGGTTACCGTGCGTACTACTTGTCTAAGGCCCTTCCCCAATTCCACAAACTCTTCCTGCACTACTCTTATCCCATTCTTAGCCAGGTCATTTGTCCCTAGGTGGGCAATGACATCCAGATCCTTCCCCTGTGCAGCTTCTCCGACAATCCTGAGGATTTGCTCCCTGTCCCTCCAAGCCATGGTGCCAGACAGGCACCTTACCTCCCTCTCCCCTTCCTCCCCCAGTTCTACCTTCTTAACAATGGAGTCCCCCACCAGGAGTTGTTTTCTTCACCCTGTGGGTCCCATGCCACCCTCCTGTGGGTCTCCTTTGTGGGGGTTCCCAGCATCTTTCTTGGTCTCCACTGCTGGTGCCTCCATAAAGGAACCACACTTTGCCAGAATGGCATAGGAATTGTGGAGAGGTACAACTGGAGGGATGAACCTCTGTTCCACCACCCTCACCCTCCCTGAGCCCACTGTGGTCCAACCACTCCTCTTTCTTGGCAACCTCTGAGGCAACAGCAGTGGCACTGGTGGTCCCTGGATGAAAAAGGAGGTCACACAAATCCTGGCCAACTCAGCCTGGAGATGAGCAACCTCCTCCCTCAGCCCAGAGAGAGGTGCCTGCAGATGGGACAACACCGCATCCTTCAGAACGTCTCCCAGAAGACTGCTGCTCCACAGCCACTGCACTGCACCACTCCCATCATGTATTATTTCTGGCCCCTTAACTGTTGTTTGGAATCCTTACTCTTTCCTCTGTTTTTTTTTTCTCTCTCTGCTTACTTTCTGCCTCTGTGCCCTTTAAGCTCCTGATTGTCCTGTTCTGAGACAAGAATATCCTATATTTCTCAGTGGACCCCTTACTTGCTCAGAGGCAGTCCTCCAGCAGCTACAGGGGGCCAGAGAGCTACTCTGCCCTTTCTAGTATGGTGGGTCTTTGGTGGCTCTATGATCACTCACTTCCTGCTCCCAAACAGGAAGTTCCTGTTGTAAGTCAAATCCTGTGCCTATAAAAGTAGAACTAGCTTTGGGGGGAGGGAAGGAGGGCAATATAGTCCCAGTAGAGAAGTCCAGTCACACAGCACTCCTTCCTCCTGGTGTCTTCTGCCAAGCTTCTAGTAGAATCTTTCTAAGGCAGTTTTCACATTTAGCTTCCTTCTAGCTGAGCCACTCCCCCTACTTACTAGATCTTTCTACAAGTAATTTAAACTGCACAGCTATCAAGCGCTTTCAGTCACCTGAGATTTACACCTAGATAACTGTTCAAATAACCATTCAATTCAGTTAACTCAGACAAACACACTATTTTTTTTTGTTTTGTTTGTCAGTTTGTTTTTTCACCCTAAATTAAAGGTCCAAGTACAAGGGTTGTACTTCTTTAGTCCCAGTAGAGAAGTCCAGTCACACAGCACTCATTCCTCCTGGTGTCTTCTGCCAAGCTTCTAGCAGAATCTTGAATGTGAATGTGAAATTGCACACTTTGCATCAGTTTTGCTGGTGAAATTAAATTTCACTGCATCTCTGTTAATTGCTGTACCAACAACAGGATCCCTGCCTCTGATGCACCCACCCGGTCATTCTTGTCATCACATGACCCTCACTGGGTCATGTTGTTCACCTGACCCCCCAGTACTGTAAAGTTTGAAAAAGTGATTGCAACAGGTAACTGTCTACTGGTTAATCAAACAACATGTTCATTGAATTTTTGTCAACCTTCATCACACATGGTAAATAGACATATGGTAAGAAAGTGTGGTGTCAACAAGGAAATGTTTTTATTATAAAAAAAGTTATTACAAAACAAAAAAAGAATTAGTAGAAACACAGCTGCAAAAAAACTATTTACATTAAAAAAAACAATAAAAAAATCATCACCATATAAAATACAAACTATTTACAACAATTTTGAGCCACCAGAGTGGTAACTTGTCCCAACATGCACCACAGTTAACGTCGATGTCTGTGGCCAGTTATTGGCCTCTGCTTTGCCCTCTGCCTTGTAGACTTTTTTTGGAGCAGTCACAAAATGCATTGCTTGTTGGCCTCCTGCCTTTCCTGGCCAGCCAGCAGTGCCAGAATGTTTTTTATTATTTTAACATCCTTTTCCCTATGTTTTGGAAGGCTTGTATCAGTCTCCACCTGCTGGGTTAGTGACGGTGGCAATGTTTTGTGCTCCTCCTGGTTTTTATCCCCCTGGTCCTGTAGGTGGCACTGGCCCTACCACTGCCATGCTCCCTGCAGAGGGCTGATGCACTTTTTCATTTGCTGCCAGCCTTTCCAGCTCGTTCTGAATTTTCAGAACACATTTCTTTGACTGTGTGCTGATTTTCTTTTTCTTTGCCTCCTCCTCCTGGTGTTCCTGTAAGGCTGGTACCACTGCTGGCAATATGTCAATGTCATCTGCAGTATAGAAAGAAATATGCAGTTTCAACATAATTTACTGTGCAAGTCTCAAAGTAATGACATCATTAGTAATTGTAGTACAGAACTCTGTACACTGTAACCTTACTGTGCGCTAACCTTCTGCTGATGACATGGTTTAACGCCTCTGCTTTCGCCTACCCTCTTTGACCACTGCTGTATGTCTATCATCCTCCACCACATCACAGAAAGGATGGGAAGTATGAAGACCATGACCTCATGTACAGATGTGACAGCCAAGATGTAATGCTGAAATGCTGCAGAATATCACAGAATGCTGCAGTTTACTGCAGGGGCCATAGTAAGTCAATGGCAATTAAGCCCTTTTGTCATGCAGGATTTTGTGACATGTCTTTACTGAAAGTTAATGCGCTTCATCATGGCTGACTCCACTGTATGTGAAAGTTGAGGTTTAAGTAGTGTATCAGCCACAACATGTTCCGCTCTGCCAGGATCCATTAATTAGGACCACAACCGCATTCTCTGTAAGCCGGAGGTGATGTACCTTCCAATGAAAGGCCCCCACCCCACATCCACATACAATCATATACCTTGTATCTTGTCAACCACTCCACATATGTAGTTCTGATTCTGAACATTTTATCACCAAGTGTATACCCACCAGGAATGGGAATCCGTCTGTTGAGAGTGTGCTGCCCACACAGACACAGCACAAACCCTCCTGGCTCTTTTCTAGCATGGGATGACTACATGCTTAGTGGACAAATGAGAAGCTAATATAATATGCGTGGTTCACTGGAACCACCACTACTAATTGATGACATAAACACTGCTTGTTTCAACATACACAACCTGTAGATATTGATGCTCCAAAGGACCCCAAAACTGTGCACTGTACACAGTGTTATACTCAGAAGGATGCCAGATGTGGTGGTGTTTGCTGTCAGAGGTTGTCTCATGCATACATTTGACATAGGAACTGAAACAGCAGTAGGCACTTGACTAGTCAGGGGCCACATCAAGGGACAAGGGGCAACAATGATGCACTATTGATATAGTGCGATAAACATTGCTGATGAAGATTAATTTATAAACAAGTGGATCTGTCAAACATTTTATCACAATATCTGAACAACACTGAAGAGCAAGGACACGGTACTTGCTTTACAAGTGGTTACAGCGATGATGACTGTGCATCATGCCTCCAGCAGATCGGGGTTTGACTATCACTCTCTCGACCACCACTTGCAAATTGTGTGACCTGAAGTGAGCAATATACTGAACCTTCCTGTGCTTACAGCCAGGTCACACTTGTAGTTAGCCTTGTGCTGCAGCACTAGCATAGCAGTACTACTGCACAGTGGCACTTTTACTTACCTGGTTGCCTAGCATAGAAATACATAATGGTACAAAGATGATTTCCTATCAATATTACAGTCTTGTCTGCCTTCACCCACCAATGGCAAAACTACCCCTCTAACCCTGAGAACAGGTTCTGCTGTACAGATGACTCATTCTACATTCCACCTGATGGCCTGTGATGGCCCTTCTATTTTACTGTCACAGTTTAAACCCTTCTGGCCATCAGGATGCCCATCGAAATGTGCCCTTCATTAGGGTGCCACAATGGGAAATTTTCCATCCCCTCCCTAAGGTCTGACCCCCCTGGAGTTAGAGTAATTAGGAAGGGGGAGTGTAGGGGCACAGTCCCCCCAAAAAGATGGGATGACAAAATCGGGACTTTGCACCTTGATGACCGGGCGCATCCTGACAGGTGCATTCCGATGATAGAAACATAGAATTTGACAGCAGATAAGGTCCGCTTGGTCCACCTAGTCTGCCCATTTTCCTACCTAACAGATAAGCTGCAGATCTTAGTTAACCAACAGCTAACTTACTCCTACCCCCCACTAGGACTGCCTTATGTCTGTCCCATGCAGTCTTGAATTCCCCCACTGTTCTTGACTCCACGACCTCCTCAGGGAGGCTGGTCCATGCATCCACAACCCTCTCCATGAAAAAATACTTCCTCACATTACCACTGAGCCATCCGCCCTCTATCTTCAAATTGTGCCCCCTTGTTCTTGCACATATCTTTTTCTGAAAGATGCTACCCTCTTGGACTTTGTTGATTCTCTTGAGGTATTTAAAAGTTTCTATCATGTCCCCTCTCTCCCTCCTTTCCTCAAGAGTATACATATTAAGCTCATTTAGTCTTTCTACGTATGTCTTCTGGTGCAGACCCTGCACCATTTTGGTTGCCCTCCTCTGGACAGCCTGCACTCTGTCTATGTCTTCTTGAGATGGGGTCTCCAGAACTGCACACAATACTCCAGGTGGGTCTCACCAACTGTCTGTACAGAGGGATAACAACTTACTGTTTTCTACTATTGATGCCTCTCCTATGCATCCCAGTATCCCCCAGCCTTCCTTACTGCTTTCTCACATTGCTTGCCCACCTTTAGGTCATCTGATATAATTACCCCCTGGTCCCTTTCCATTTTTACTGTTGTCAGTATCTCACCCCCCATTGTGTACTCTTCCCCCGGGTTTTTGTTTCCCAGGTGCATTACCTTGCACTTCTTTGCATTGAATCTAAGCTGCCATACATTTAACCATTCCTACAACCTTGCCAAGCCCCTTCTCATTCTTTGCACTCCATCTTGTGTATCAACCCTGATTATGGAACTCAGTTTAAACACTGTGTGGTAACTATGCAGGCTGGGATTAGCCCACATTCCCACTCAACCCACTAGCCATTCAATGTTAAAAATTCTGCAGGGAATACCATGCACATACTACACTAGAAGGTGAATGACACATCACACCGCCAGTGCCTACTGCAATGCAACACTTCAGTGAGATGGACACGGTACTCACATGTAATGATTCACCAACATTCCACAGCACTGGCTGGGGCAGTCATGGCTATGGCACTTCTTAAAATGTTTTTTCCTTGACCATGGGTTTTAAAATTGGTGGGCCCTTCTTCCATCAACCATGGAGCCACAGGTGGATAAACTGCAATGGACTGCAAAGGCACAGATTTCAACAGTTGTCATCTGGTATTTTATGACAAGTTTTAACTTAAAAGGATCATATAGATGAGCTGACTGCCCGATGCCATTCCCTGCCTGATCACAATTGTGTTTACCTCCACACAGCTGTACTGTCAGCATGATCACATCCCTTGCTGCAACCTACATGATGCATGGAGAAAGAGGGCTGTGAGGTCATCAGCAGGGGAGGTTATGCTCGAGCAGGAGAATTAGAAGAGACAGGGGGACCTAGTTGAGTTGCTGCACATCTGGCCACTAAAGATTTCTCCAGAAACTTCCTGCCCTCTACACGGTTCCCTCTAGAGGTGGTAGGTTTATTGGGTTCTCAGAGCTTTCCGGGAGATGTAGTTGCGAGTGGAAGATTAGTCCAGAATTTACTCAGCCACTTCTAGATGTCCCCAGGGTGATCCACCAACAACTCTCTGCCATCTTTGGACACCAGCAAGCTAGTAAATTCCTGAAATCTGAACTGAAAGACATGCTGGTACACAGTTTTCTTTAGTGGCCCAAATGCTCTCCCCTTGGTCGTAGTTTCTTGGGCAAAGTCCCGATAAAAGGAGACAGGTGACTCCTGCCAGCAAACCTGTCTCAAGTCCTTAGCAGCTCCCAAGATATGCTCCTTCATTGTATAGCACATAAAATAAGCCACAATGGGCCGACGCGTCTGAGAGTTCTTGTCATGTCTCCCTAGTATGCGGTGGGACCTCTTCACATCCATGAGGCCTCTCCACCTGTCTCCTAGCATGGCAGGATGGTTCTTGTTCAGAAATCTCTCCATAGACTGGCTTTCAGCCCCCTCAGGAATCCCAGTAATATGCAGGTTATTGCACCTGGCCTGATTTTCTTGGTCCTCCACTCTGTCACATAATGTGGCCAGGCGCCCCTCATTAAGCTGAATGTGATGCATAACTTTTAATTGTTGCTGCTCACAGGTGTCTAGGCATTGCTCAGAAACATTTATTTTATCTTGTAATTGCCTTACATCTGCCACAGTGCCTCTGAGGGACATGCTGATATCATCCACCTAACCAAAAGGGCTTCTAGCATCCGAGTAATGTATTGAAGAGAATCACCCACTGAGGCTGGCTGAGATGGTGGTTGGGCACCCTGGGTTGGTGGAGAAGGTGCACTTTGGGCAGACATGCTCAAGCACTATGGAGCACAGCAATAACCCGGGGTAAGGCTGCAGATGCAAGGACTGGTGCTGTGGGAGGCTGTGTGAGGCAGTAGGTGTGCAGGCCCATTAGGTGATTTCAAGCAGACTGGGACCCGTGCGGCCTAAATCACCAAAATGACTGGCGGACACCCGGTGCTGCAGAGTTGGCAAATTGTGCAGGAATCCACTAAATAAAGTTGCTGATCAGTAGGGAGGAACTACCCAGACATTACTATGCTACTAGGGGGTCTCGATGTCTGAGGATGACAGTGCCGGAGCATGAATATTACCTTGGTTAGGAAGAGCTGAAAAGGTTAGGCAGCCATTGTTCTGAGGGGCCCTTGAGGGAGTTGCTGTGAATTGGATGAAGGTTAGAGCATAGCTGGTGGAAATCTGCCCTGGCTGCTGACCACTTTAGATTGATGGAATATTATCAAGTCTATCAATCTGCAATCACCCATAAGAAGGCGGAGTTCCTGTCTGGGAAGATTGCTGCTGCTCAGAACCGACCGGCTCAGCTTTTTCAAACCATGGACAGGTTGTGCAACCCAACCTCTCTTCAGGTTCAAAGAGTCTTTTCACAGATCAAGTGTGATGAGCTCACTCGGTTCTTTATGGATAAGGTAGCCAGTATCAGGGTGGAGATCCAACCGGCACACTCTATGGGAGCTGATAGTGGTCAGTGTATGGTCACTCTCCTTAAGTTTACCTGGAGTTCCTTTGACCGGCTAGAAATCATGGATGATGTGCAGGGTATGGACCCAATGTGCTGTAGTTTGGACCTGGACCCAACTTCCCTGATAATGGGTTGTTGTGAGCATAGGCCCAGTCTTGGCAAATAAAGTTCGGTACTCTTTACAGTCCGGTGAGCTTCCTAGCTCCCTGAAGGAGGCAGTGGTGACTCCTCTCCTGAAGAAAGCTGCTCTGGACCTAAGCTGCTTTGCAAACTACAGACCTATCTCAAACCTTCCCTTTGTTGGGAAGGTAATTGAGAAAGTTGTGGCCCTGCAACTGGAGAACCACCTGACCATCCATGACATCTACGAACCTCTCCAGTCAAGTTTTCATAAGAGGCATAGTACCGAAACCACTCTGATTCAGGTGCTTAATGATCTCTCTCGATGGTGAGAGATCAGAAGCGTTGTTCTGTCTTGGTGCTTCTTGATCTCTCTATTCAGCCTTTGACACCATGGACCATGGGGTGCTTCTCAAGCACCTGAGGTTCAATCTGTGGCCTATCTGGGACAGTTCTCAGATGGTTTAATTCCTTCCTCACTGGCAGAACTCAGAGGGTAATGTCAGGGATTTTTTTCTCTGACCCCTTATCTCTGCCATATGGGGTCCCTCAGGGCTCGTGTTGTCCTCCACGTTGCTCACAGCGTATATGCTGCCTCTCAGAGACATTGTGAGATGGTATGAGCTGCTATGCTGATGATACCCAGCTCTTCCTGTATTTTGCACCCGACCAGGATAGTGCACGCTTGGAATTTACCAACTGCCTCACTGAAATCCAGGACAGGATGAGCTCCAGCTAGTTGAAGTTGAACTCTGGAAAGACTGAGGTGACAGTGGTGGATCCTGGTCACTGGACAGAGGGGTTGGGGGCTGGCCAACCCACCAGAATTTGTCTAGGGGTTACCCAACTTCCTTCCTCTGAATGGGTGCGAGACTTGGGGTGGTTCTTGATCATGGGCTGACACTGTATTAACAGGTGTCGGCAGTCATCAAGTCCACATTATACCATCTAAGCAGCATCGCTAGAGTTAAGCACCTTGTTCCATCTAGCGACCTTCCAACATTAACCCACACCTTTGTGATCTCGTGCCGTGACTACTGCAACTCCCTTTATCTAGGGCTTCCGGGGGTTGATATCCACCGCTTGAAACTAGTGCAGAATGCTGGGGCCCAGCTGTTGATGGGTACTCCTCGCTCACGTCACATCATGCCAGTGCTGCACGAACTGCATTGGCTGCCTATTCAGTGGTGGATCACCTTTAAGTTCAGACTTCTGACCTATAAGGCCCTGCATGGACTCAGTCCAGACTATCTGCAAGAGCTCCCATGCCCCTACTGCCCTGGGTGACCTCTCCACTCAGCTGACGAGGGGTTGATAGAGATTCCCAGGGTGAGCTTGAAGTCATCAAGGGCCCATGCATTTATGTATGTGGCCCCAGCCCTGTGGAATTCTCTACCCTATCAGATACATGAGTGCACAACTGTGGAGGGCTTTAAGAAGGACTTGAAGACACATCTACGTCTGATTGCCTACCCAGACTGATTATTTTAGTCAGATTTTAGTTTTGTTATTCATTCTGTTATTCGGTTATATTATCATGTATTTTACTGTTTTTATCTGTTTATTGTTCAGCGCCTTGGTATATGAAAGGCTTTTTATAAATAAAGCTTTATTTATTTATTATTTGTAAGAGGAAGATACTGTCAGCACACTCAGTAGTAGGAGCAAAAGTGAGATGGGAGCAGCAGTATTGGAGAGGGAGTTTCGGTCTGGTTACAGCTCCAGTCTAGAGGACTGTGAGGGCTTCTTCCTTGTGGATATTGATTAAAATAAGGCATGATCTTTCACTCACTGCCCCTCTGCAGTGTAATTATTTTAAGTATGACTTAATTATTCTGTTAGTTTATTTTCATTCCTGTCTTGATGTCTTGATTAATAATTGCTTTACTTTCATTAATGCCCAAACATTCCCCATACAAAATGTTCTGAAGCTTTTGCCTGCCACCAAATTCACTGTCTCTCTCCATCACCACTGACATTTCTTGCTGCTCTACAAGGCAAGGTACAGCACTTATTCCTCTTCCTCCTCCTACAGTAGACTGCTTTGTTCATAGCCAGTGACAAACATCATCGTCAAATCCACAATGATGCAACATTACAATGGCTCCTCACCACCAGTCTCAGTCCTTCCATAACTGTGGTGCTGCTGCAACTATTGCACTTGATGAAGTACTGTTAGCAACCACCTGAATGAGATGTCAATCAAATTTCATGGACAGTTTGGAGATCAAAGCAGGACCAGGGAGCAACTGTGAAAAAGTGCAAATAAGATCCTAGTATAACACCTAGGCGGCTCTATTCTAAGGGCTACTACCCCTGCCTGTATGGCTATGTACAAGTTGTGGGTCCTGAGTTCTCTAAACGGGTGCCTCTACCCAGATGAATGGTATTGGGATAGCTTGACTGCTCTGGTATAGCATCTGGGATGCAATAACCATCCACCAACCCTTCTCATGGCTTTTTAAAACTTGTAAAAAGGAAAAAGAAACTCTATAGTGTATATAGCAAAAACAAGTCTGAGGCAAACTGGTCTGCCTTCAAAAATATACAGCGTAAGTGCAAAAATAAAATCAACAAAGAAAAAAACATTTGAGCAGAAATTAGCAATTAACGCATCTAAATTGAACAGTAAACAATTCTATAATTTTATTACTTCATTGAAAAAGAGAAAAGAAGAATTAAGCTCAAACATAAAAGATGAGAAATGTATAACTGATGCATCCAGCATTGCTAACTTATTTAATGAATATTTCTGTTCTCTTTATTCAGAATAAAAACAGATAGTATAAAGCAAATTAATGATAGTGATACAGGAACACATACCATTACAGAAAAGAATACATATTTCAACAATGCCTGGTGATTACGATATCAAATTAAGTAAAGGTGAAAGTACATTCTTCAAGGAGAAGAAAAAATCAAAACACAAAGAGTTACTGACATCCATCAGGAGATGAGTGTTAAAGGAGCACAGTGCAGAAAAAGGGGTAGTAGCCTGGAGGTCAGGCTTAGTCAAAGGTCTTAGAAGGAGGAATGAGGTCATGACGATGCTAGTGGAGAGAAGGGCATGGGTCAGGGGAGCTCGTGCCGGGGATGGTGAATGCTTGATATGAGGGGGACCATGAGATAAGGGGAGTCGGAAGGAAAAGGGGAGATGCAAGTACAGTATTGGAGGCACTAGTCAACAGGAACAACAGTGTAAGAGCAAAGAATGCATTGGGGTAGGGTGAGGAGGAGGATCGATGGTACCACAATGATTTTTTTCCTTTAGTTGCAGGGAGCTACCCTGATTTGTACTCATGCTACCTGGACTTGGATGCAGTGCAGGCAAGATGTAGACCTCCTGGTGATGATATGGGTTGCCAGGGGAAGCAGTGCCAACTTGACTCACCTCCAGGTGGTCTCTATCTACTCAATGGTGTTGTGCAGGGTGCTGAATCCTCAGGCCAGTCTTTCACCAAGAAGGTCTCTGATGCATAAGTAATGGCCTAGGCCGAGGTGACAGGGCCCAGGCAGGATGAACTGTTCTGGAAAAGTTCATGATACTCTGCTGGATAAGCCTCCAGCTGGCACAATGGATTCTGCAGTGGGGCACCAAATCACGACCCATAAAATACATTCAGCACATTTGTAGCGCTAATGTCTTTAAACTACAGTTCAGCTATCGACTGGTTGTGAATTGATAGCTTAATTGCGCAAACCTTACGATTTGAGCACAACTCTCTCACAAGCTGGGCCGACCACTCGTGGAGCACCTCTTTGGTCTAAAGCACATAGCATATTGACACTACTTCTTTTCTTCTGCTGCAGTTCCAAGACTGGAAATTGGACAAGTCTGACTTCTGCAATAGGCAGTACAAACTACCGAAGTATGTGGCAGAAAGGCCAGCAAAGCCTCTTCCCTCCGATTCCCCTATGGTCCTTCAGGGAGCAGCTGCTTCAAAGCTCAAGCTGTTCACTCTTTAACTTCCAATCCTAACTAATCCACTTCTTGAGGCAGTTCTGGGAATTTCCCTTGTAATTCAAAAGGTTTGGTTGGCTGAGGCAACTGTCAGTCACAGTAAGGGCTCCCCCTCAAGGTCCATTTAGGCGCCAACACTTAAAACTTCAAAAACTACAGAATTCCTTCCTGCAAGACCCCTGGGTACAGGATCCATTTTAAGTCCCAGCAGTTCAATTGGTCCAAATACTGGAAGTCCAGGACCTAACATGATGGATCCCATTCAAATGTTCGAGCTGCAATAAAAGCAGATTAGACAAACTTCTCTGTCATTACTATAACAGCAAATAAGCAATAAACAATCACAATTCCTATCAGAACTCCCTCTGCACAAGTAGTGACTGCAGAATGGAGCACAATAACACAATGTATTTCCAGTCCAAAGCTTTAAATCACTCAGACCCTGCCAAGACTAATTTCTAAACACAGATTAGCTATGTTCTTCAAGAGATAGGTTCTGGGGCTCACTATGGCACTCTCACACAAACAGATAAACTACTTAAGACAGGACACCAGCCTGACAGTGGGCATTGAGGAGCCCAGGAAGACATTATAGTAAAGCCCAATTTGTAGGAGGGTTACACTCTCCTCTGCCTGGAAAAGCTTGGCATTTACTTCAAGTCTACACATACTATAAGTTTCTATATGAAAACACTATATGAAAATATGTGCATGTTCTATTGGTATACCATGAAAATAAAAGCTGAAGCAGCAGTAAAATTAACTGATCATAACAACAGTACTGCTATACTTTTCATTTAAGCAATGACAGTTCCATCAGGACACATTTTCATAACATTCTCCATAAACTGCTTAACACAATCAAGTAGTTAGACACGTTACCCTTACACTTCTGGTCTGCGTTACCTCCTGCATACTTACTCACATGGCTTTTGGCCTACCCCTTTCAGCTACATTAAGGATCCAATGGGTAAGGGCATTGGTACACTGTTTTGAGGGCTTCACTAGTAACTTGAATGTAGCAGAATAACCCTATTTTGGAAGAGAATTTTCAGAAATGTACACCCCTTTGTGAACTACAGTACATGTAATGGGAGGTCTACAGGCCTTCCTGGAGAGTCATAACTGAGGCATATCACTGACTTTGTGGCTCTTCCAGACTTTCTGGGAGGGGTAGGCACAGGTTCAGGTCTTTCAAAATTGCTTGTCAATAAGTCTTCTTCTGAAGAAAGGGGTATCTCTGCACTGGTTGTCTGTTCTGGACTGGAAGCACTTTCAGCTTCACTTTCAGGGGGCACAGAGGCATGGAGAAGACTGGAGGGTCAAACAGTCTTGAAGGTCCAGCTTCATCTCCAGAGTTGCACATGGCATTACCTTGAAACAACTGACTCAGTTCATAAGATGGATAATAAGGGGCTTCACTTTCGCTGTCATGAAATTCGGACTGGCAGTCAGTTTCATTTAGGACATGACTGATGGAAAGCCTTGAATCTTTGACAACTGAAAAGGAGGTTAAGTGTTTCTTTTTAGCTGCAGCTCTGGTTACAGGCCCATGAGGAGCAGTGTATTGGAGTGCAGACTCAATGATGATTTGCCAAATAGGTAACAAATGATTCCTGTGCATTGTCTTTACAGCTCATGGGTCATTTTCTGGATGCACTTTTTAGACCTGAAGATCCTCCAGTTTGCAGACAACAACGTAGGGGATGTGTTGCCACCTATTCTGCAATCTTGTGTTTTCCATGTAGTTCCAAATTTCACAACAAAACTTTGTCTCTGGGCTGCACTTCTATAGCCTTGACATGTCTGTCGTGCCTTTCCTTGTTTGCTAAGTTCCTCTTTGCCATTATGGTGTGTTTATTTAGTTGTTTAACCAGGTATAGCACACTAAGCTGAAAGCTTTTTTACAGGAGCGACCTGGGAGCACAAGGAGGTTAAGTGACTTGCTCAGGGTCACACAGTATGCAAGTGGATGCTATGGGATTCAAACCCAGGTCTGGTCTGCTGGATGTCACCAGATTTGCAGCTCAGAGCCTTAGACCACTGCGCTATACTGCCTCCTGGTGTGTGCCAGTTGGTAGGCATGGTTTAACTGGGCTTTTAGTTTTCGAACATACTGAAGGCAATTCTCTGCTTTGACTCCATTAGAGGACACTTTGAAGCTGATGTCTAAGGGCAACCGGGCTTCTCAACCAAACATTAGGTGGTAGGGAGAGAACCGAGTGGCAGCCCTTTTAGTGCAGTTATAAGCAGGGACTAAGATGTTTATCTGTTGGATCCATTTTGACTTGTCCCAGGGATGAAGTGTGCCCAGTATGTCTAGTAGTGTTCTAGTGAACCTTTCAGGACATGGATCCCCCTGACAGTGACAGGGGTGGTTCTGGACTTTTGCACTCCCCAGAGTGAGAGCATTCCCTTGATCAAGCAGATTTCAAAGTCTCTCCCTTGACTGGAGTGAATTCTCTGAGGGTTACCATAATGAACAAATAACTTTTCAATCAGAACCTTTGCCATTGTGGATGCATTTTTTGTCTTTGGTTGGATATGCCGGGGCATAACGAGTAAAATGATCCATCACCACTAGCACATTGCCAGTATTGTTTTGATCTGGTTCATGACACAAGAATTCAATACACATGAGCTCCATGGGTGCACTGGTAGAGATATTAACTAAGAATGCAGCCCTCTGAGGCTGAGCTTTCCTCTGGAGACAACGATTGCAACTTCTGATCTAAGTCTCAATGTCAGCCCCATTTTTTGCAAGTAGAATCGAGCACAAGCCAAGTCGGTAGTTCAGTCACAGCTTAAGTGTCTCATCTGGTTATGAAGGGCACATAGAATCACACATTTGAAAACTGAAGGTAGCACTAGTTGTTTCTTGATAACTTGACCTTGTCAATTAAGGGTTTCTCTGTAAAGCAGTTTGTTGAGCAACTTTAATTTGGGTCCCTTTCTAAACAGCAGGGCAGTTCAGGGATCAGAAGAACGCAGTTTAGACACACTTATTTCATCATGAATAGCATCCAGCACAGGCTTGATCATGGGATCATGAGACTGAACCCACTGTATGTGACTGGGTGTAAGCTGAGGAAACTTGCTGAGGTCCAAGGCTGCAAGATGGCGGTAGGCAGTGAGGTCACAGGTGTGAGGAGGGCCCAAGCAGTCCACAAGGCAATCAAAAGTTTTTGGAGAGGGGTGCTCATCTTTATCACACTTTTGACAAAGAGCTTTGACAGATTGCTCAGACATTCTCACTCACTTAGAGTTAGTGTCAGGTCTCCTGGAAAGGGCGTCAGCATCATTGTGATTTAAACCTGGCAGACATTCTACTGAATAATCGTAAGTGGAAAGTGCAGATATCCAGCGATGCCCAGTGTCATCCATCTTTGCCGAAGTTTGGACATAGATGAGAGGATTGTTATCAGTCTTCACTAGAATTTTTGCACCATACAGATATTCATGGAATTGGTCCATCATGGCTCATTTCAAGACAAGGAACTCAAGTTTGTGTCCATGGTAGTTCTTTTCAGAGGGTGTTAGGCTTTGACTAGCAAATGCCACTGAGCATAAGCCTTTCTCATATTCTTGCTATAGAATGGCACCAAGTCCCTTCAAGCTGGCATCAGTGTGCAACACATAGGGCTTGCCAAGGTCTGCATAAGCAAGCACGGGTGCATGAGTGAGTTGGTGGATGATGTCGTAGAATGTTGCCTCACACTCAGGGGTCCACCTGGTTCCAAAAGTTTCATTTGTCCAAAAGTAGACCTTTTCTTCCTATTTGACTACACTTCTCTTGTATTTCTTGTTTGTAGGTGGGTAACTTTGAGTTAGATTGAGCAAAGGTTGGATGACTTTGGTGTAATCTTTTATGGTTCAGTGACGGTATCTGCAGAACCCCAAGAATCTCTGCAGCTCTTTAACATTATTAGGCTAGGGCAAGGTAGTTAGAGGCTCACTTTGCTCAGATAAGTTTGGATCCCATCAGATGACACTATATGACCAACATATTTCACAGACCTCTGAAAAAACTGACACTTGTCTATTGATAATTTTAGCCCCAAATCCTCCAATTGATCTAGAACCTTGAACAGACAAGTCTCATGTTCCTTTAGGGGTCTGGCCAAACACAATGACATCATCTAAGTAGACAAGACATTCTAGTAAGTTAATTTCTCCCACAACTTGCTAGATAAGCCGCTAGAAAGTGGTGGGCACTTCTGAAATACCTTGAGGCATGCACAGAAATTCATAAAAACCCAAACGGCAGATAAATGCTGTTTTTTCTCTATCTTGGGAGGCCATCAGGATCTGGTAATATCCAGTCAGGAGATCCAGCACAGAAAACCACTGACTTCCATTGAGGCACTTCAGGGCATCCTTGAGGTCAGGCTCAGTACTTTTATTCAAAGTCCAGTAGTCCACACACATCCTTACCGAGCAATCTTTCTTCTGGACTACCACAATAGGCAAAGAGTAGGGACTGTGAGACTCCTGTATAATGCCATCTGTGACCATCTCCTGGAGGTGGTGTTGAACCTCATCGATGTCCACTGGGGCTAGGTGCTGATATCTCTCACAGAAAGGCCTTTCATCATACCAAGATGGCGACCATGCTGGGTCAGCCATCAATTTAGCTCAGTAGCGTGTTGTTTTTAAATGTTTTTTACTATGCTTTATTTGTTTTAATTTATTTGTTTGATAGTATTTGTCAATTTGGCGGTTAAATATCTGTAATCGGGAATGGTGTAAATCACAGTCGGCTTCATTTTTAATTCCGATTGCCGGCTCTGGTATAATCGTGGTCTGCCCGGCATCTTCATCTGTTGGGATTGCTTGTGTTGCCGGCATCTATTCGACGCAGAGTGCAGAACCAGAGAGGTTTGGCCCTTAGCTGATTTGGGAGCTATCGCCTGGTGCTTGTTGGTGGCCGACTGCTGTGGAGAATGACTCAGGAGGACTGCGATTGAGTTTGGGAGCTTTGGTGCCCTGACTTATTGGAATCCTGTTCCAACATGGAGTTAGCCTAGGTGGGACTGCTGCGGCTGATGAGTGGAGTTGGTATTCTGCTCTGGAAACATTAGTGAGGTGATTGTGAGCAAGCCCAAACTGTAAAGTTCGAGGAAGAATTAACTGTATCAGTCTCCACCTGCTGGGTTGGTGCTGGTGGTAGTGTTGTGTGCTCCTCCTGGTGTTGTCCCCCTGGTCCGGCAAGTGGCATTGGCCCCACCACTGCCTTGCTCCCTGCAGAGGGCTGATGTACTTTCTCATTTGCTGCCAGCCTCTCCAGCTCTTTCTGAATTTTCAGAACACTTTTTTTTGAAAGTGTGCTGATTTTCTTTTTCTTGGCCTCCTCCTGGTGTTCCTGTGAGACTGGTACCACTGCTGGCTATGTGTCAATGCTGTCTTCAGTACAGAAAGAAATATGTAGTTTCAACATAATTTACAGTGCAAATCTTAAAGTAATGACATCATTAGTAATTGTAGTACAGTACACTGTAACCTTACTGTGCACTAACCTTCTGCTGATGACATTGTTTACAGCCTCTGCCTTCACCTACCCTTCTTGACCACTGTGGTATGTGTATCACCCTCCACCACATCACAGAGAGGATGGGAAGTATGAAGCCCATGACCTTGTGTACAGATGTGACAGCCAAGATGCAATAAAGAAATGCTGCAGAATATCACAGAATGCTGCAGTTTACTGCAGAGGCCATTGTAAGTCAATGGCAATTAAGCCCTTTTATCATGCAGGATTTTGTGACATGTCATTACTGAAAGTTAATGCCCTTCATCGTGGCTGACTGTACTGTATGTGAAAGCTGAGGTTTAAGTAATGTATCAGCCGCAATATGTTCCACTCTGCTAGTATCCCCTAATTAGGACCACAACTGCATTCTCTGTAAGCCTTAAGTGATGTACCTTCCATTGAGAGGCCCCAACCCCACATACAATCATATACTGTACCTTGCATCTTGTCAACCACTCCACATATATAGTTCTGATTCTGAACATTTTACCACCATGTGTATCCCCACCAGGAATGGGAATCTGTCTGTCAAGAGCATGTTGCCCACACAGACACAGCACAAACGCTCCTGGCTCTTTTCTAGCATGGGATGACTACATGCTTAGTGGACAAATGAGAAGCTCATACAATGCGTGTGGTTCACTGGACCCACCACTACTAATTGATGACATAATCAGTGCTTGTTTCAGCATACACAACCTGTAGATATTGATCCTCTAAAAGACCCCAAAACTGTGTTCTGTACACAGTATTATACAGAGAAGGATGCCAGGTGTGGTGGTGTTTGCTGTCAGAGGTAGTCTCATGCATGCAGTATATTTGACATAGGAACTAAAACAGCAGTACGCACTTGACTAATCAGGGGCCACATCAAGGGACAAGGGGCAACAGTGATTCACTATTGATATAGTGCGATAAACATTGCTGATTAAGATTAATTTATGCACAAGTGGATCTGTCAAACATTTTATCACAATACCTGAACAACATTGAAGAGCAAGAACATGGTACTTGATTTACAAGTGGTTACAGTGATGATGACTTTGCATCATACCTCCAGCAGATCGGGATTTGATTGTCACTCTTTTGACCTCCACTTGCAAATTGTGTGACCTGACTTGGGCAACATACTGAATCTACCTGTGCTCACCGCCAGGTCACATTTGTAATTAGCCTTGTGCTGCAGCACTAGCATAGCAGTACTACTGCACAATGGCACTTTTACTTACCTGGTTGCCATGAGTAGAAATACATAATAGTATAAAGATGATTTCCTATCAATATTACAGTCTTGTCTACCTTCACCCACCAATGGCAACACTACCCTTCTAATCCTGACAGCAGGTTCTGCTGTACTGATGACTTGTTCTAAATTCCACCTGGTGGCCTGCGATGGCCCTTCTATTTTACTGTTGCAGTTTAAACCCTTCTGGCCATCAGGACACCCATCAGAATGGACCCTTCATTAGGATGTCACAAGGGGAAATTCACCATCCCATCCCTGAGGTCTGACCCCCCTGGAGTTAGAGTAATTAGAAAGGGGGAGTGTGGGGGCACATCCCCCCTAAAAGTCAGGATGACAAAATTGGGACTTGGCACCCTGATGACTGGGCACATCCCAATGGGCGCGTTTGGGTGATGTAACTCAGTTTAAACACTGAGTGGTAACTATGCAGGCTGTGATTGGCCTACACACCCACTCAACCCACTAGCCATTAAATGTTCAAAATTCAGGGAATACCATGCACACACCACACTAAGGGGTGAATGACACATCACACCACCAGTGCCGACTGCAATGCAACACTTCCGTGAGATGGACACGGTACTCACATGTAATGATTCACCAAGATTCCACAGCACTGGCTGTGGCAGTCATGGCTATAGCACTTCTTAAAATGTTTTTTCCTTGTCCATGGATTTTGAAGTTGGTGGACCCCTCTTCCAGCAACCATGGAGCCACAGGTGGATAAACTGCAACGGATTGCAAAGGCACAGATTTCAACAGTTGTCATCTGGTACTTTATAAAATATTTTAACTTACAAGGATCATATAGATGAGCTAACTGCCCAATGCCGTTCTCTCCCTGGTCACAATCATGTTTACCTCCACACAGCTGTACTGCCAGCATGATCACATCCCCTGCTGCAACCAACATGATGCATGGACTGCAATGGATGTGTGCTACATGCTGTCAGGGTTAGAAGGGTAGTGTTGCCATTGATGGGCGAAGGCAGACAAGACTGTAATATGTCATGATTTACACAAGGCCCCTTGGAGAATATCAGTGCTTATTCAGCACCAGTACTAGGGAAGGAGTTGGATGGCTAGCTGTTCATTCAGAGCACTTGAACTTCACAACACAGCAGATGAAAACATTTTACACTGGTGCCTCTTGAATTCAGTGCACGGCTGCAGGGCAAGCCCGGTTCTAGTGGTTTTCTGTGATGCAACATGAGAAATGATAGTATGTCTAGTGATGCAACATGAGAAATGGTAGTCTGTCTATTCAGTTCTCTATCACTACATTCAATTTGTTAACAATATAAGTAACTTTCCAAACACAGGCTCACCAATGCTACTACTCAGTCCCTCAACACTGGTGGTGGAATCACCGCTGATGGCAGTGACAACATTGAAGCTTCCTGTGGCACATGTTCCAAATTGAGAGGAACAGTTCAAATCAGTGTTGGAAGTTGAAACCCATAAGACTAAAGCAGCACTGCAGTAATAAAACATATTAATTCAGTCCTGTGGGGAAGGCCAAGTGCCATAATTCTTAATAACCACAGAACACCATAGATAATCCTGAAGGGAGGTCAGAAGGATACATAGCAAAGGGCCCACTTCTAATCTTCCACCACATAGTAGCGCAAATTGAATATTCAGATAAAGAGTGCTGTTGGAAACACCCGTGGAGTGACACGTGACTGTTCAGGGTGAGGACTGGGACACACATATGCAGTGGATGACCTCATTGCTCCTTCCCTGCTACAGGGGCTGCGATGAGATGGGATGTATGGAGGAGTAGTCAGTCCAGTGCAGTGACCACTCCCACTGGACAATCGAGATGAGGATGCAGATGGCAGGCATGACACACAAGGAAGTCAGACATAGTCACAATGGAGACAGTTGCACTTGCCATGCAGATGCAACAAATGTTAACTATATCAATGTTGGACACGAAGTTAACAACTACCACTTGGAAAGAAATCTAGAATGAATGAGGAATCATTTCAGGTCATGTAACTGTAGCAGTGGTTACGTGTAAGAAATATGATAATGATCCTTCATGTCGAAGCAATTGGATGATGCTATCACTTACAGAAAAAGTACGCTCATGATGTGACACCCCCCATCTCTGTCACAAAGGGCTAGGGTTTTAGTCAGGTCACTTGCCATCTATTGTGGATGCCATCACAGGCAGCTACAGTAACAAAACACACACCAATTTCTTGTTTTTAATGTTTCGTTGACAGCATTTAAATGGCAGTACAAAATACAGGATGACAACATTACATGCAGTGTTTAAGGGTAGGTTAATTTCTTTACATTATTAATGACAATCAGTGCTGGGGGGGTGCTTGCCAGGGCTTGGTACCACATAACTGTTCAGCAAGCCCTGCTTGTGCAAGCTCATGCATCACAGTCATTCAGTCTTCAGTTATAATGGGAACAGTGCATGTATTAATAACACTTGTGTATGCATTTATGTGCCAACATAGTTGACAGTGGCAAAAAATCAAAGTGCAATTCCAACACTGTCTGCTGAAAACAAATTTCAAGAACAAACTTATTATACTCACTGGTGATGCTGTCTTCCAAACATATGCATTTGACAGAAGATCCCTCCAGCTCCTGCTCTCTCCAGACCATCTCCTTCACCTGTGCCCAATCTGTGGTGGTGATGACTGCACCTAGACCCTAGAATCTTTGGTTTGATCTCCATCCCTTCCCCCAGCTGCCAGAGGTCTGACTCTGAGCAAGTAAGGAGATTACTGAGAACTATAGGAACTTCTTGTCTCAGAACAGGAAGATCAGGAGCTTAAAGGGCACAGAGGCAGTAAGTAAGTAGGAAGAAAAAAAATAAACAGAGGAAAGAGTAAGTATTCCAAACAACAGTTAAGAGGCCAGAAATAAGACATGATGGGATTGGTGCTGTGCAGTGGCTGTGGAACAGCAGTCTTTCAGGAGACATTCTGGAGGATGCGGTGTTGTCCCATCTGCAGGCTCCTCTATGGGCTGAGGAAGGAGGTTGCTCATCTCCAGGCTGAGTTGGCCAGGATTTGGGGGACCTCATATCCCACCCATGAACCACCAGGGCCACTGCCATTGCCTCAGAGGTTACCAATAAAGAGGAATGGTTGAACCATAGTGGGCTCATGGAGGGTGAGGGTGGTGGAACAGAGGTGCATCCATCCAGTTGTACCTCTCCACAATTCATATGCCATTCTGGCAAAATGTGGTTCCTCTATGGAGGCACCCACAGTGGAGACCAAGGAGGATGCTGGGAACCTCCACAAAAGGAGACCCACAGGAGGATGGCATGGGACCCAACAGGGGAAGGAAACAACTCCTGGTGAGGGACTCCATTTTAAGGGGGGTGGAACTGGGGTAGGAAGTGGAGAGGGAGGTAAGGTGCCTGCCTGGTGCCATGACTTGGAAGGTGAGGAAGCAAATCCTCAGGATCACTGGAGTAGCTGCACGGGGAAAGGAGATGGATGTCATTGTCCACTTAGGGACAAATGACCTGTCTGAGAAAGGGATCAGAGCAGTGCAGGAAGAGTTTGTAGAGTTGGGGAGGGGCTTTAGGCAAGTAGAACGCATGGTAACGGAGGTGCTGCCTGACTAAGGCATGGGTGAGGCTAGGGTGATTCACACCATGGGAGTCAATCGGTGGTTGAAAAACTGGTGCAGAGCTCAGGGATTTGGCTTCATTGGGGACTGGGGGTCCACCTGGAGTGATGCAGGCCTATATTGGCATGATGGTCTGCATCTGTCCAGGAGGGGAACCAGGATCCTAGATGATAGGTTTAAATGCTTCATTGGCAAGCATTTAAACTAGCCAAGGGGAGAGGCACTGGAAAGGAGGAGGGAAATCCTAGCCTCCCTCTAAAAAAAACAGGATAGTAAGTGAGGTAAACACCAAGATAGGGATGCCAATAAGGAGAAGGGCAGGGGTAAATGGAGAAAATGACAAAGGCAATAAGGATAGGGATGGGGAAAAAAGGGGTAAGTCCATCAAGAAATGGAGGGTAATGAGTACCAATGACCATGGTCTAGGCAACAAGCTCCCTGAACTGGTGGCCTTGATGGAAGAGGGATACCTGGATATCATAGTAGTCACAGAAACATGGTACACAGAGAACCATGACTGGGATGTTAACATACCAGGGTACACAACCTACAGGAGAGACAGGGAAAGTAGAAGAGGGGGAGGAGCAGCTCTCAATGTAAAGGAAGGGATAAAAGCAATGGAACAAAAGAGTAAACAGGGAGGAGAGGAGGCACTATGGGTCACCTTAGAGACTGGAAATGGCACCAAAATCCACACATGGCTTGTATACAGACCCCCATGTCAGGGGGAGGGAATGGACAAGAATATGATTGAAGGCATCCTTAGGATGGCAGATAAAGGGAAGATACTGTTGATGGGGGACCTGAATATGCCAGATGTTAACCGAAGCACCATTGCTGCAGCTGCATTAAAGAGCAGGGCCATTCTCGAGGCCCTGCAGGTGGCATTCCTCAGACAGCTAGTTTTGGAACCCAATCGAGAGGGAGCAATCTTAGACCTCATACTCTCAAATGGGGACAGTGAGAGGATCTCAGATCTAGAAGTAAGTAGCCATATGGGAACAAGTGACCATCAAACAGTGTGGTTCATGATAAACTCAGCTACAGAGTCAAGACACACAAAAGTGAGGGTACAGGACTTCAGGAGGGCTGACTTTGGCAAGATGGGAGAATGCATAGAAAAGCACTAGCAAACGGGCTAGAAGGAGGAGCAAAGCAACAATGGGAAAACATCAAAACTGCCATCACAGAGGCAACAAGCCTTTGTGTGAAGCAAACATTCAAATCAAAATGAAAGAAAAAGCCACTATGGTTCTCAAAAGAGGTGGTGGGGAAGGTTAGGGAGAAAAAGATAGCATTTAGGAAGTATAAGGAAACACAGAAGGAGCAGGACAAAGTGTACCAGTTAAGGCAGAAGGAAGCAGGGAGGGAAGTCAGAATAGCAAAAGCACAAACTGAGGAAAAGACAGCCAACTTGGTTAAGAAGGGGGATAAAGCCTTTTATAGGTACATCAGGGAGCGTAAAAAGAAAAAGGGAGGGATGGTGAGGCTGAATAAAATGGACAGTGGGCAGGCAGAGGGGAACTGTGAAAAAGCAGGGATACTGAATGAATACTTCTGCTCAGGACTCACAAAAGAGGAGGAGGGGGAGGTGCCTAATCCAATTAATAGAAGCACTCTGGATAAGGGGGTCGATCCCAATCCATTCACAGAAGACAGGGTTCTAAAAGAACTCCTAAAACTGAAGGAGAACAAAGCAATGGGGCCCGATGGAATTCACCCTAGAATTCTAAAAGAACTAAGGGGAGAGCTAGTGACACCGCTGACTACCCTTTTTAACAAATCATGGGAGGATGGTGTGGTACCTGAGGACTAGAGGAAGGTGGATGTGATTCCCCTTCACAAAAGTGGAAGCAAGACAGAGGCAGGAAATTACAGATCTCTCAGTTTGACCTCTATATTAGGGAAAGTGATGGAATTACTTCTGAAGGAAATAATTGTTGAGTACCTAGAGGCCAGTGGGGCACAGGACACAAGGCAGCATGGATTCATAGCAGGAAGGTCATGTCAGATGAATCTAATTGATTTCTTTGACTTGGCGACCAAAGTAGTAGACCAGGGAGTGGCTGTGGACATGGCCTACCTAGACTTTAGCAAGGCATTTGACACAGTCCCACACAAAAGATTAATAATCAAATTAACCAGCCTGGGTGTGGGTCCCAGTGTGGTAGCCTGGGTTAAACATTTGCTGGACAACAGAACACTGAAAGTAATTGTAAATTGAGTCCACTCTGAAGAAAGAGGGTTTACTAGTGGGGTACCACAGGGTTCAGTACTGGGTCCAGTCCTTTTTAATGTCTTTATAAGTGACATTGCAGAGGGACTGGAAGAAAAAGTATACTTCTTTGCAGATGACACAAATATCTGCAACAGGGTTGATACACAAGGAGGCATGGAAAAGATGAGAAGGGACTTGGCAAGGTTGGAGGAATGGTCAGAAGTATGGCAGCTAGGATTCAATGCAAAGAAGTGCAAAATAATGCACCTGGGAAACAAAACCAGGGAAGATTACACAGTGGGGAGGGAGGTAGAATAACAACAAAATGGAAAGGGACCTGGGGTAATCATATCAGGTGACCTTAAGGTTAGCAAACAATGTGAGAAGGCAGTAGGGAGGGCTGGGGGGTACTGGGATGTACAGGGAGAGGCATCACCAGCAGAAAACAGGAAGTTGTTATCCCTCTGTACATACAGTTGGTGAGACCCCATCTGGAGTACTGCATGCAGTTCTGGAGACCCCATCTCCACAAGGACATAGACAGGATGGAGGCAGTCCAGAGGAGGGCAACTAAAATATTGCAGAGTCTACAAGAGAAGCCATACAAGGACAGACTAAAGGAGCTTAATATGTATACCCTTGAGGAAAGGAGGGAGAGGGGGGAAAATGATAGAAACTTTTAAGTACCTAAGTGAAATCAACAAAGTCCAAGAGGGTAGCATCTTTCAGAAAAAGAGATGTGCAAGAACAAGGGGACACAATTTGAAGATAGAGGGGGGGGACAGCTCAGAGCCAATGTGGGGAAATATTTTTTCACAGAGAGGGTTGTGGATGCATGGAACAGCCTTCCTCTGGAAGTTGTGGGGTCTAAAACTGTGGGAGAATTCAAGAATGTATGGGACAGACATAAAGCAATTCTTGTGGGGGGTAGGAAGAAAGAGGCTGTTGGTTAACTAGGATATGCAGCTTATCCTGTATGTAGGGAAATGGGCAGACTAGGTGGGCCAAGTGGTCCTTATCTGCCATCGAAGTCTATATTTCTATGTTTCACTCCTCTGCAGGTCATCCCATTTCTGTTTCATCTGTTTAGCATTGTAGGACACGACTCCCCCTCCATCTTTATCTATGGTGGCCTGTATGGAGGCCAACAATTTCTCCTGAGTCTTTAGAGGGAGACTCTGAGGACCGAACAGTTCTTCAGCATGGCTGGTGACCTTTCTCACAAGTACTGCCACTTCCTTATGAGAGAAGTGGGGTGCCAGCTTTCTCTTGCTGCTACTGCTCTCACTGGCTGAGGAAGTGATGGCCTGCTGATCAGTGTTTTGACCCACCACCTGCTGCTCCTGCCTTCCCCAATGGTCCCCATCCCCACCACACAACTGCTGTGCCTCAACCTCCACCTGGCTGCTGCCCATTCCTACCGCTGCTGCCATTTAAAAAAAAAAAAAATTCTCAACTTCTCTCTCTGAAAATATGTATATTATAAACTGAAATAAAGGCTATCTGTATCAAAATCTATGTCTCTCAGTCTCTCTCTCTCTCTCTCTCTCTAAATCTCGCAGAACAGAAAGAAAACACTGTTGCAGTTTCCACCTTCCGATCTGAGTTTCACATTGGGGTACTGTTTACAAAGTGTGGAATTATTTTATTGCAGACATACGTAATATGGAAAGCATAACATTGGGATAACATAACCATGACCATGGATTTCCGAGGAACATAATGCAATTTACCAAGAAATGCATGATAAACTTTGACATACAGAGTCAGAATTCTGCCATAGTGAGAGTGGTGGCATAATAATATGCTAATTATTCTGCCTTCACAGAAAACAGGGCAATCTGAACAGTGGATTTTTAATTCTGTAATTTAATATAAAAGTACGCATTATACAAATAATCCTCAGTTATAAGTCAGAATTCAGCAAAAGTTTCCAAACTGATTTTCACACTTTTGCGGATGTGAAATTCTGACTTTTGCGGAAATCCCACCAGCAGAAGTTGTTTTTCGCATACCCCTACTGATTTGTCTTTTTCTTTTTTCTTGATTTATATGTATTGTTTCTTAGATGAAACTGTATATTCTATGCATACATTTAATAAAGTTTTTTTTAACCAAGTGAACTTTATTAAACAATCAAAAGTTAGAAACACATCAACAAGAATATTACCAACCTGACAGATAAATTTGGCCATTGAAACAGTATGACAAACTTACAAGGTTACCATAGACAATGTAGGCTAGAATTGACCAACAAGAATGTTATTGTGCTAGAACCAGAAGAGTAAGGGGAAAAAATAAAAGCCTGAGAACCTCAGGTACATAAGAATACCAATATGCCCCTATAAAAGTAACCATTTAACTTACACAAATCTGGAGCACATCTAGCCTGAGGACACATATACTGTAAATCTAACAATGTGACAAACACTAGGAATGAACAAGAAAAGAAAGAACAAGAAAGAAAGAACTGTTACTGGTCAGGAGATATAGCACAAATGAGAACCATTAAAAAAGAGGGGAAAGGAAGAGTTTAAGTTCAGTAAAAAAGCTAGATAGTGTATCAAGAAGTATGCCGGTCCTAGATAAGTGAGTAAATTAAAAATATAAATGCTTATGAGAGAAGAGTAAACCTTCAAGCACGCCAATACCTATGGGAACAATAAAAGGGCATGAAGAGTTTGCCAGCGGGCATGATAAATCTTCCCAGAATTACGCATATTAGAAATCATTCATATATTCCATGCTCAAAGCATCGAACATAGCCACTAACCATTCCTTGTAAGATGAGGAGGAATCATCAAGCCAGTGCCTTGCTATAATCCATTTAGCCATAGCTATAATCAAGACCATATACCAACTCACAAGAGACAGGGCTATCCTAGATCTCATACTGACTAACAGGGAAAGGATCACAGATCTCCAGGTAGAAGGTCACCTGGGAGCCAGTGACCATCACATGGTATGGTTCAATTTGGCCACTAGAACTAAATCATCCCATTCCAAGGCAAAAATATGAGACTTCAGAGGAGCTGACTTTTATAAGATAACCAACAGAGTTAAGATAGCCCTGGCAAGAAGAAAAACAGGTAAGGGGGTACAGGCAAAGTGGGCAAGCATAAAGGATGCAATACTTGAGGCAACATCCCATTGTGTTAGAGAGAAAAGGAAGTGCAAAAGAAGAAGGAAAACACTTTGGTTCTCAAAAACAGCAGCAGAGAAGGTCAGAGACAAAAGGCTGGTCTTAAGGAAATATAAGGACACACAGCTGGATGAAGATAGGGATGCATTCCAAACTTCCCTAAGGGAAGCAGGAAAGGCAGTAAGGTAGGCAAAGTCCCAAACCGAGGAAACACTCGCACAAACAGTAAAAGAAGGGGAAAAGTCTTTCTATAGATACATTAGTGAAAGGAGAAAGTCCAGAGGGGGTATTGCTAAGATCAAAGGAGATAAGGGATCATGTGAGGAGGAGGACCATGTAAAAGCATCTATCTTAAATACATACTTCTCCTCAGTATTTACCGAGGAGAAAGTAGGGCAGGGCGCACAGTTCAGCACCATGGACATGGAGGGAGGGAGGTGTGCACTAGTTCCTTTCACAAAAGAAAGCATCCTACAAGAGCTCGATAAGCTCAAAGTGGACAAGGCAATGGGACCTGATGGCATAAATCCCCGGGTACTAAAGGAGCTAAGGGTGGAACTAGCAGAGCCATTATCAGAACTGTTTAGTGAGTCTCTGAGCACATGATAGGTCCCAGAAGACTGGAGAAGGGCTCATGCGATACCACTCCACAAGAGTGGTAGCAGGAGGAAGGCATGGAATTACAGATCAGTCAGTCTTACCTCAGTAGCGGGCAAGCTTATGAAGACACTCTTTAAGGAAAAGATAGTGCAACACCTGTAATCCATAGGACCACAGGATCCAAGACAGAATGGGTTTACAACAGGAAGGTCCTGTCAAACTAATCTCATAGATTTCTTTGACTGGGTAACTAGAGTGGTGGACCAAGGGGGAGCAGTTGATCTCACCTACCTTGACTTCAGCAAAGCTTTCGATACTGTTCCACATAGAAGATTGATTAATAAGCTGGATAGGCTCTGGTTGGGTCACAAGTTGGTCAACTGAGTGGCAAACTGGTTGACGTGTAGAAAACAAAGTGTGGTAGTAAACAGTATAAAGTCAGAAAAGATGCAAGTCACAAATGGGTTACCTCAGGAAACAGTCTTGGGGCCAGTCCTCTTCAATATCTTCATCAATGACATTGCAGATGGACTGGAGGGTAAGGTTTGTCTGTTTGCAGGTGACACCAAGATCTCCAACAGATTAGATGATCCAGATGGGGTGGGCAGAATGAGAAGAGATCTGGATAAACTGGCAAAATTGTCTGAAGACTGGCAACTGGGGTTTAACGTAAAGAAGTGCAAGATCATGCACATAGGGAAGAGAAACCCTGAAGCCACCTATAGGTTAGGAGAGGAGTTGCTGGCAGTCACAAGGGAAGAAAAAGACTTGAGCATCATCATCACATACATTGGGGCCACAGTAAGCCGGCAGGGGTATTGGGCACCACTGAAGTCTGCAGTTAGGCAGCCGCCATGCTTACAATTTGGCTGAGCACGTCAGGAGTTCCTCTGCATCTGATGAGCTTTGCTCAGATTGCGGTGGACCTTTCCTTAGATGTGCTCGCTACATTATGTATGCATGGTGTGGCGCTGGCATGCAGGCTGATTGGGGAATGAGGGATGCACCTACTGATGCGTGCCCTGCATTCGCCCAACAGTGACCGCACCTCCAAATCTGCACTACTGCAAGATGTTGCCTGTGCAAGTGTGCCAACATAAAAAGGAGGCTGAATAATCCAATACTTTCTTCAAAATGTTGGGATCCCTCAGTAAATGATTATTAACTCTTCAAACTTTATCCTTGTTTGGGCGGGCATCAGTATTAGAGTAATAGGAGAAAGGTAAGAGAGTACCGGGGCTTCTATATCACAAAAAGAAATACCATGAGAACTGAGTTGGAAATCAGGAAATAATCTACATAGGAAAAAGATAAATGTATAAGGGAATAAAAAGTGTATTGTTTTAGCGTAGGATTAAAGATCCTCCAAGGGTCAATTGTGCTCAGGGCAATTGTGAGCTCTGAAATGGCCCTCTTTGCAGGTGAGAGACCCTTTCTTCATGGGGTGGGAGGGGTACTGTCCAGGGATGAGTACTGGACTAAATTCCAGTAACCCCCTAAAATAATTCGGAATTCAGCCAGAGAACTCGAAAGGGCCAGTAAAGCCATACAGAACGGAGGTTCATCTGCATTAGGAAACTATTATAATATGGGATTCATTCAAGGTGCCAAGCAAAACCAGGAATCAACCATCAGGGTCCTGGTATTTCTTAATAAGCTGAAAAGCTCCAGTTCTGGCAAAAAGAATCGAAACTCCTACTCTGTGGTTACGTAAGACAGTTGCATAGGCCTGTCCTACAGAGGTCCGCCTCCACAACCTGGCCTCTTTGGCCTTAGTATGAGTTTCTTGGAAAAAAAATGTAAGCTCAAGAAGATGTTAAATTCCTAAGGATCATTCGCTTTTTTTCCGGTGTTTGGTCTCCCTTAATTTTCCAACTAATAATCTTATGAGACGAACTAAGCAAGATAGGTAATGCCATCATACAATCTATTCAAAGCAATAACATGAAAAATGCACATACCATTCCTGCATAGACACCCAGACAGTCCCCCGTGCCCCCCACCAATATCCCATTACAGCATTTAGTAGGCATTAAAACCTGTGAGAAAGAAATCAAAGGCACTAGAAAATGTGGTTTGTCATGTATCGTAAGATAGAGACTAGACAAAGATTCAGAGGTCAAACAATAGAGTCTGGATCTCCCGGCTAAAAATAAAAACTAGAACAACTTCAGCTAGAAACAATATAACTATGTACAATGAGCTCAGCAGGAGGTAAAGGGTAGAACCCAATCCCATAGAGACAGTTGACTAGGTAACCAATGACCAAGAAACTGCCCAGTTCTCTCCCCATAAAAAAACAGAGACTTGGCTTGGTACTAGCCGTGGAGGGGTGTTCTAACACCCCATCTGCATTCCAGTCTGTGAGACATGTGATCCAGAACTGGCTGGGCATGGCAACTGAGTAGGTCACTACGCCTCGGGGAAAGGGAAAAAAAGGTGGGTAGGAAGGCGGAACAGAAGGAGGAAGTAGGGAAACTCAGACACCAGAGTGAGTTACTATGTTGAAAATCTGCCAACAAAAACAACAAAAGAAAAGTAAATGCAACCTAATGAAGCTAAAGCATATAACTAGTACTAGTCAGCAGACTGCTGGAGGGTCAAGGCATATAAACTATGTTTCCAAGCTATAATAGTAAAAAAAAGTAAAGCAGCTCATCTCCAAGACTTAGACTCAGTTAGCCTGTATACATACACAGTCCTCCATAATATCATTGTCCGAACTGAGAGGAATAATACATACTCCTCCAACATATTATAAAGAAAAGCTGACAGACTGCTCCAGCTGGCCAGGAATATTCTAGAATGCAGTCTCATGAGTATTAAGGATGAGGTGTGCAATCCTCAGAACATGTTGTAATGCAGTTTCCCAAAGCACAAAACCAAGGTAACAAAAGATAAAATAAACAGATGCCAGTAATATGGCTTTGTCGAGTGCCTTACTCAGTACATACCATTGGGGGGAATCAGAAAGAAAAAGCATAGCTTACACCACAGAAATCCGAAGGGTTCACAGGCTATTTGATTTATGCACCTGCAGCATCTCCCTGGCAGATTACGTCACAGCAGGCAACTGAAACCCAGGAATTTATTTAGGCAAATCTTGTCTAGCGGCAGCAGCAGAGTGAAATGCTGTTGATCCAAAGGACCACAAACTACCAAGCATGCCAGGAATAACAATTTAAAGTGCACCCTGGCTCTGTGTAGGGTTTGCTTAATTTCCCTGTAGGCTATCTGCTGATCATGAATAAAAACAGTGGTGGAATTCAAGCATGCATGGGACAGTCATAAGGCAATTCTAGGGGGTGGGGGTAGGAAGAAATAGGCTGCTGGTTAACTAGGATCTGCAGCTTATCCATTAGGTAGGGAAATGGGCAGACTGGGTGGGCCAAGCAGTCCTTATCTGCCATCAAATTCTGTTTCTATTGGGGGTAACATCCCCAAAACTGTAGAAGCAGTCATTTTTCCAGTGCAGGAAGCCCCATTCCCTAGTTGTCTTTTGGATATGTATCTTCTGCTGGTAGTCCAGACACATCATTATGATTGCCCTAGGCTTACCATTAAGGAGGGCTCCAGTTGTTTCCATTTGAGTAGTGCTTCTGACATCTCCAAGAGTCAAAACTGTCACCATGTAGTAAAGTAACACTACTGCATTCTGAAAGAAAATACATACAAATTATATGAAAAAGTTGCGTTTGAATGTGACTGTCCATAATTTTGAGCACCGCCCATCTCTCCCTTTTGTCAGTGGACTAATCTCTGGTCCTGCCACCCTGGGGTGTACTTACATGTGACAATGGACACCCCCAGTCCAGCCTATGTTATCATATAACTACCAGGTCCAGGCTGGTGACACCGACCTGCAGTGTATGTATCTGTTAACTGTTACCCTTGTACAATGAACCTGTTTATGAAATTTGCTGTACTTTGTGTAACACCAACTGCTATACTCTGTTACCTGTAACAATTTGGAACTGTACAGTATGCAGTTCATGCTCCTTATTGTAACTGAATGTGTTCCAGCTGTTATTATTGTTGTCAATGTCTCTGTATTCTATGACGTGGATCCTTTGTAAAGGAGTCTTTGACTCAAAGGTATGTTATCCGATGTGTTCAATAAATAAATAAACAAAAACCTCCTTTCAGAGCACAGGCATCATAAGACTCCTTTTAATAAAGTATTTTTGGAGAAAAAAAATGAGCAAACTAGGCTGCAAAAATCAGGGTTTAATATAGAACTGCTTAAGAGATAGATAGATAGATAGATAGATAGATAGATAGATAGATAGATAGATAGATAGATAGATAGATAGATACTGGACTGTATTGTGATTATTATTCAACATTTATATATTTTTCTTTTAATTCAAGGAGTTGATATTTTAAATTAATCAAACATTATACTGAGAAAAAGATCTACCTTTCTCACATTTTTATACAAATGCTGCTTAGTGACTCATACCATACAAAACAATTCCTTTCTTATCTGTATAAGTCATATGAAAGTACCATGAGCCTTTAGAGGGTACTCATTTTCAAATATGAAGGGGGCTTGCCAGGGGTAAACTGATTATGGGTTTAGAAGATGGCCACAAACCAAGCACTCTTCAGCACAGTCACTGAAACACGACACAAGAAGTAATACATATTTTGATTCCATTACCATTTCGTTCATCATGTAAAATCAATAATCACCACCATTCAGTTACTTTCAGTATTGGACCCTATGCCCCAAAAGCACATACATTTAACCCCACAGTACACTTGATACTCTTTTTCACAGATTGCAACCCATTCCATGGTACCACTGCCAGTGCATCTCAGTTCTGTAGACCTACCATAAGGTTCTTTGGCTCTTTCCTAAAGGACTACCAATAACTTCCCTCAGGTGCCCTGATCCCCTGCACCATAGATAATGAAACATAACCATCCTTCCCTACAATATGGCAGACTTCTTACACAGGGCATCCTTTTTTTTTATATACCATCTTTATTCATTTTCCAAAAACAGCGTTCACAAATAAACACACATACACACAGACACATACCTGGTGAGCCAGAGTGCACAGCCCCAAACTGACTGCGCAAACTATGTACAACCCCTCTATTTACAATCACAGGGGGTAGCCATCCCTAAGATAGGCAAATTTTCTCAGATATTCTGTACTTTATCACAGTACACATATATATCTAATTTCCCTATTTGCAATACTCTTGAATCCCAATATGTAAATAGTCTCCAAGCAGCCACCAAGCTCCTCCTGACACCTACAGCCATCTTCCTACGGGTGCCACCCGTCTGTGTCCTCTGGAAAGAGAGAGTGTCCCCCATCCCCCCTCTGTGATCTGCAGACCTTAACTAAGCATCTAAATCTCTTTATACCTAGATTCAAGTTGTCTCTACATATCTCCAATTAAAGTCAGGAAAAGGAAAAAAGAAAAAGTAGAAAGGCTTCTCCACAACCAAAAATGAGTACCATCTGCACTTCACTATCCAACAGACAGCCTGTGCTTACCCATTTGTTATCTGCACAGAGTAAACTGCATCTAACGCCGCCCAGCGTTTAAGATACAGAATTCCTCTCCCCTCCATATACAAGTATCTCCTTATTTTATTCAGCATCCCCAATAAATCTTTTACTCATTGACCGTAATGATAAATTTGGTCATCTTTCCAGTGCTTTAATAAATAGCCCTTAACCACCGCCGTCATCAAGGAGAGATGATATTTAGTTGCATCACCAAAATTTGGGAGTAATCGCCCAACACACAGATCTCTGGTACTATAAATTCTGAGTAATTCAGCATTGGGTCCATACGCCTTTTAATTTCCTCCCAGAGTGGGGATATTTTACTGCAGCCCCAAATCACATGCAGTAAATCCCCTACTTCCGTCTTGCACCTAAAACACACGGCTGTCTGTCTCAGGTTTCTATCACATAGCTTCACAGGGGTAAAATACAGATTAGACACAATGAAAAATTGCATACTTTTATACTTGGGTATAATATTATACTTGCTGCTGCCCCAGATATTATCCCAATTTAGTTGCCGAGGAGCCATCAGCTTTTCCCAATATATAACCCTCCTAACAGGACTTGGACTAAGAAAATCCAGTATCACTTTATAAATTTGCAAAAGAGGGTGGACTCTTAGATCAACCTCCCCAAGCAACCCCCAGGAAAAAAGGGTATCTGCAAATCCCACCAACCTTTTTAACGCTCTCTCCACCATATGCTTGATTTGTTATCTCTGAAAAGAGGGCATTCCATCACATTGTGCCGGTAAGACCACTCTGCTGCCCTGAACAACTTCCCTAAAGTGCAAACCTGATATCTGAGGAGCCCACTGATGTTTAACTACCTGATTCCCGATTACAAAATTCGGGTTGCCCAAAAGGGGCTGATCTCCAGACCTCATTTGGACCGTTCTCTGCACAGGGGATAGTAAGGACCACCACGCCTCCACCGTCTTCACCATTGGGTTCCCATAGCTCTTTTTAAAGATTCTCCCCAGGTTAGCATACAACATTGCTTCTGGATCGAGGCCTAAGTCTCTCAACTTTTGCCTCTCTAGTTGAAGCCAAGTTGGAATATAACTCCCATCTTCTAACTCTTTGACCCACCGACTCATCAAGCCCAACTGGCCCGCCACATAATACAAGTGAAGGTCAGGAAGCTGGGCCCCTCCCATTTTATATGATAAATGCAGACTATTATACTTCACTCTAGGAGGCCTGCCCTTCCATAGAAAACCCGAAATTACCCTCCTAATTATATTGAACCATTTATGGGAGATGCTATATGGGGCCAGATACACCGGGTATAACAGACGGGGTAAAATATTCATCTTAATAAGGCTCATTCGGGCAGTAAAGCTTAAGGGCAGCTTGTTCCACCTTAGTACATCCCCCTCGATTGTTGATATAATTCCCCCCAAATTAAATTCCGCCCCTTCTCAAAATCGGCTGCAATCCAGATGCCCAAATATTTGATTTTATCTATCCGCCATTGTATTTGTAAAGGAGAAAAATCGTCCCTGGTAACATGAGGGGTCAGGGGGAGGACTTGAGTCTTATTTAAATTAAGTTTATAGTTGGAGACCTTAGAAAAGGACTCTATAACCTCTGCTACTCTCTTAAAACTGGCTGCGGGCTCCTCTAAATGCAACAATACATCATCCGCAAAAACCGAGAGTTTCAGTTCCCACCACCTTAATTTAATTCCTTTAATATGGACATCTTTATTGATGGCCCTCAAGAGGGGTTCCAGGTAGATATTAAAAAGTATCGGGGAAAGAGGACACCCCTGTCTAGTCCCATTTTCTAATTGTATTTCCCTTGAAAGATACCCATTACATAATACCCTAGCGGTTGGCGAGGCATATAGGTTCCTAATGCACTTAAGGAAACCCTCCAGGAAACCCATCCGCTTCATAGTAGCAAAAAGGAAAGGGTGCAAGACCCTATCTAAAGCCTTCTCTGCATCTAACGATATCAATGCTAAGGGTAACTGGGAGTCAGGCGCATAACTCAAAATGTGATGTAACTTCCTAAGGGCATCGTGTGCCCCCCTCCCCGGCATAAACCCCACTTGATCCTGACTAATTAAACTAGGGGCAACTAGCAACAAATTATTTGCTAGAATTCTTGTAAGAATGTTAATATCTTGATTCATTAAGGCTACAGGTCTATAACTACCGGGGACATCCCTACGTTTTCCAGGTTTGGGGATCAATGTAATATATGCCTGGTACATCGGGGGGTGGAATACTCCTTCCTGCATAATAGCTCGGAACAACTCTTGAAGCATAGGAAGTATGGTTTATAAATGTACTTGACAAAATTTAGCAGTAAGACCATCAGGCCCCGGTGTTTTGCCCAGAGGTAATGATTGCACTACCTCCATAATCTCAGACGTTCTAATCAGAGCCGCCAACTCCTTAGCTTGTACTGGATCCAAAATTGGCATGGGGATCTCTTCCAAGAAGTTCTCAATCTACCTCTCTCTCGCTAGATCACCAGCCCGGTAAATTCCCTGATAATATGAGGCAAATGCCTCCGCCATCTACTGTGACTCAGTTAAGAGTTTTCCCTCCCAGTGGATGGAGGAAATCATTCTACTAGCTTACCACTCCCTAACTCTAGCCGCCAACAGCTGCCCCAGAACTTCTCCCTGCATCTGGTATCTAGCATTGATTTTATTTAGCCAAAATTCTAATTTACTATTAGCAATGTCCCCTAGCTCTTCCCTTAGATCTTTAAGCTCCCTAAAGGTGACAATGAGTCAATTGCCTCTAGTAAAAACTCCTCCTTTGCTCTCCTCTGTCTACGTCGCTGTAACGCAATACCCTGGGCCACCCCTGCATACACTACCTTACAGGCGGGCCATGCTAATGCTTTATCTTGCATTGTAGGCACTTGTTGGTGCATGAATTCCAGCAGTGCCTCCTCCAATCTATCATGCACCGGAGGCTCTACCAACAAGGCATCGTTTAGCCTCCACCTATACGGTCTAGGAGGAGCCGTTCTGGGTTCCCACACTATTTGAATGGGAGAATGATCCGAGTAAATTCTATCCCGTTATCGTTTCTTTAATCTCCCAGATCACTTCCCTATTTACTAGAAAAAAGACAATTCGGGATTGACTCTTGTGGGCTGCAGAGTAATAAGTCATATTCATGCCCCCCTTTGAGTGGATCTTAAAGGGATCTACCAATGCCATCACCTCTAGGAGTCTGTTCAGGGCTACCTGGGCTTTGGATATAGGACCTCTGGATGGCAGCACTCTATCCTCTTGATTATTTAAGCATACATTCCAGTCCCCCACCAGGATTAGCGAGGGCGAAGGGAGAGCCGTTATATCCCCTTCAAAAGAGGCAAAGAACCCTGGGTCCGAAGGTGTTGGGCCATATATAGATGCCACTGTAATAAATTTACCCATTAGTATGCCTGCAATATATATTCCTCTACTATCCTCCCTTGCATTGATTTGCACCACCTCATATGAACATGATTTCCTTATTAATATCACTACCCCTCCTGCGGCTCTATCTCTACCTACCCCATATACCTGCCCAACCCATCTTCTCTTGAGCCCATTCAGCTCCTCGGTCAACAAGTGGGTCTCTTGCAAGGCAGCAATATAAGCCCCCATTAATTCAATATGCCTTAGAATCAACATTCTCTTTCTTTTACCCCTGAGTCCCTTAACATTCCAAGAGATTATTTTAATACCCAACATTGAAAGAAATTCCAAACATTTTTCTTATATCAAGTTTACCTATCTGCACTAGGTCTGCTCCTAGAATGCTCTCCATAGGGGACTCTCTCTCTTTCCTGCCCCCTCACCCCCTCCCACCCCATCAACCCCTGATCCAAAGATCACCACCTACCAGATATCGAATCATGAAATCATGGATGAACCCGTTCCTGTGCTGCCCCCGGCCCCACTCTTAGCTAAGTAGCTCCAAGAAACCCGAACTCACCACCCACCGTGCCTATAATACCAAGAGACGCTCCTCTCTCCAGTGCCTTCGTTTCCCTTAGCCTCATATTGCCCCTCCCATAACTCATTTTTTGCTCCTCCCTAATGATGACTATAGCCCTTTTTCTCCCCCTACCCATTAGGGTAGATCATAGTTCTCACTCCCCCACCTCATAAAGTCCCGAGACCTAAGTGACCCTACTACTCTAGTTAACAAAAAAAGAAAAAGCCCCCCCGAATATCCCCTCATATCCAGCAACAGGAAGTTGACTAACACCCAGCCCAAATTCCAAGCTCATTTCTCTCCTCATTTCTTCATGCCTCGGGATATCAATTGGTTGTACCTTATGCAGCTCTATTATGATGTCTCACCCCAATCAGGCCTACTGTTCCCTATCAGGAAGCCCTGACACTTGTTTAGAGGGGAGATCTCTCTCCAAGTTGACCCCTTCCCAATAACCACAATTGCTGGTTATTCCACTGAAATAATGATCTCTGTTCCCAAGCTTGCCAAAAGGAAAAAAAGTGGTCTCCCCTATTAGGTTAGCTAACCTATACCAACTCCCCCTCCCACTCAGCGCTCCCCCATAAAGCCTACCCCTCCATACATAACTACCTACATTGCCTAACCCCCCAATATCCTATCAAAGCACCCCATTTCCACCTTCAGTAGGTTATTCCCCCTCATGTATCATCTTAATTGCATCTCTTTCCTTCCCTCCTCTCAGTATCATCTACAATTTACCCTAACATCCCTAAGCAAGTACTAATCTTTCACTTAAAGATACCTTATGCAATCATCCTGTACCCCCACCCCCAACTACGTCACTCCCCCAAGCTTTTAAGCACCCACTATATTCCAAAACATATTCAAATCCAATGATTCAATGCAACAAACAAGCTCACTAAGTAACAGGTTTGTTATTTTGCCCAGTCTCAGTTCTTAAGATTACACCATCTTATGTCCAGAAAAAGTAGCCTCAAGTTGCAGTCTTAAACAGGTCCGGGAGATCCACTCACAACCCCTCAAGAAAATCCCCTGCGGTTAGGAACCTCTTTCCCCGGAGTGCAACCGCACCACCAGGGTCGCTGGGTATTACAATCGAAATTTAATTCCTGCCAGATAGAGTTTCTTTTTAATTTCGGCATATTCTTTCTGCTTCTCTCTGATCGCTAGCGTTTGATCTTGAAATATCCAAAGCGATGCACCATTCCACTGTAACACCTTCATCTGCCTAGCAGTAAGCAATATATGTGATTTCTCTCTATAGTTGAGAAAACGCATAATAATCACTCAGCGCCTGGCTCCCGGTGGTGGCATCTCCCTTAATGCCCGGTGGGCTCTCTCCAGGTTGTACGCCTCACCAAAGGGCATAGGACCCAGCAGCTTGAACAGAAACTCCTGCATAAATGCCACACAGTTTTACCCTTCCGCCCTCTCTGGCAGTCCTGCAATAATCAGGTTGTTACACCTACTTCTCTATTCCTGATCCTCCATCCTTTCTTCCAGCTTCTTTATTTGCCTTTTAGCCCCCACCAGGTCTTGCTCCAGCACCATTGTTTTCCTTTCTTGTGAGGAGATCCGAGCTTCCACATCTCCCATTCTCTGGGCTAGAGAGTGTAAAACTGGCTTCATCGCTGTGAAATCTGACACTAGCCCCTGCAGCATTGCCTTAATGTCCTGGAGGTCTGTATTGGGTGATCCGGAACACCTCTCTTTCCCGGGCTCTTCTTCTTGTTCGTTTGGCGTGGGAGAGTGGGGCCTAGGCCACTTAATAGCAGGAGATCTTGCTGCCAAAGGCTCAACCACTTCTGTTTCTATTACAATGCTTTCTGGTGGCCTACTCTCGGCCAAGCACTCGTTTTCTAGGGGGGCTACCCCTGCTTCTTTCCACAAATCCCTTCCAATAATCCTCCTCGTATCACGCCCACCTCACTTCTCAACTCACTTACAGCTGTTTCGGTACCGAGAAAAAAGGGATTTAGGAGCTTTTTAACTTTTAATAATAGCGGGGCCTCAGAGCAGCACAGAGAATGTCCGAACAACTTCAGCTCATCATGTGATCCCCCTTTTTACACAGGGCAACCTGATCTCCTTTCAGCTTATGGTCCTTTACAGTAGGTGTTCACCTATACTGACCCAGCATTGCTTATTCAGGCTTAAAAGCCATGAGAGCACCCATCTTGAGGGGAGCAATGCTCTATTCAGCACCATTCTAAGCAGGGCTTCTCCCACTTAACTGATCATGGCAGCATTATCTTCTAATGCATCAAGAATGGACCTCACAGGTGACAACTAGGTTGCATGGTAACATTGTCACCAACAAAACAACAAAAGTGGAGGTCTCATATATGGGACTCAGGACACAGAACACTGTTCCATGAGATCTAGAGTCTGCTACGAGGCTGATATATTTATCAACCTAAGTTCAATTTCAGTTCACTGAGCATTATCAAGCAGCTGTTCTTATAGACCCATTATTATAATGTAGTGTTAGGCTGTGCAAAGTATCAAAAAGGTGCTTAGTACATAAAAATATTCATTAATCAGCTTCTCAGTCATGACTCTCACCACAGACTGAGTGCTTCAATTCACTTACAGTCTTCCTCAATGGGGAGGGATCATAGAGGTGATGGCATCTCTTAAATAGTCATTTACATTTAAAGACACAATATCCCTATTCCTGTTTTCTTTGCTATAAAGGGTTTGCAGCTTTATTTGGCAGTTTGACTTATGGGTTAATGGCTCATATAAATGGTGCTAGTTAATAGTTAACCAGGCCACATTATGTAATGAGGTAACTCAGTTCTATACAAAAATGACACAGGTGAATTAAGCATTCTTAAAGTATGCATCTCACAAAAATAAAAAACTTTAAATCCACTGATACAAAACCAGCACCTTATTAACATAGCAAAATACAGTTGCATGAATTCATTAGCAAAGAGGTAAAGAGAGAGGAGGCTAGAATAAGGAATAAATAGGGGAGGGTGGGGTGGGAGGAAGGCTGACACTTAAATAGGATGGGGTTAGATTAAGGGGTGGGGGAGAATATAAGAGGTAATCAAGGGTATGGGATGGGAAGAGTTTGTTTTTTAGGTCAGGTAGGCGAGTACAGAATTGTAGTCTGCTCCTGCCGGGGGTAGATTTAAGACCACCTCAATCACCTAATATGATAATGTATCACTTCCCTGACTGTTTGCATTTGGGGATCTGCTGGAGACCAAGGTGCTGTATCCAAACAGAGGTAGAGAGAAGACTATTGTTCTTTTCTGCCTCACTGAATGAGATATTGGAAGAGAACAGAAAAGGACAACGATTACTCTCTGCAGTCTACATATTCCAATACATACCTTTTTTTTTCCAAAACATTTACAAAAAAGGTTTGAAGTCCATTTTATCATTCAGCCACACTAGCTTCATAGTTTGCAGGTTAACAGTTTATTTTCTTTCATACTGCAGGAGTTTCTGCTGTCTGTCAACACCCCTAAAATTTCTTTGCACATATTAAATGCCCGTACATATGGTCTCAGTTGGGTCAGAACTTTTTTTCTTTGCAGTGACACCTGGGGGAGTGCCTATCATTTGTTTAATGATGTCCATTATATGCTCATGAAGCCTGTTCTTAAGCAAGCAAATAGTTCTTCCCTCATAGACATTTATACATGGCATTGAACAATGTTGATCATGATTTCCATGGTGCATTGGATGAACTGTCTGATTTTCGCTTCAGAACCTGTTTGTGTAATTTTTTTCCTTGATTTGTAAATTTGCAAATGTTACACTCACCACATTTGTAGTAACCTTGTGGCAGAGGAGGCAAGGAATGTAATTGTCTTTTTATGGACTTGGAATAGTGACTCCTGGCAATCAGATCTGTAATACTTTTACCCTTTTTGAAGGAAATCCTTGGTGGTCCTGTCAGGGCCTCCAACAGCACAGGATCGCTGAACAGAATGGGACAATTTTCCAGATGATGCTCCCAACCTGGCCAGAGAGGTGATTATTCTCAGTGTTAAAGGTGATAATATTCTCATCAGCTGTTTTCCTAGGTTTAGGGGTCATGAGGCTACTTCTTTATATCAATTTTACCCTCTGTAAAGCTGAATCAATCACCTTCACATCATGCCTTCTTTCATGGACTCTTGTGTGCATGTCTGTTGCTTGTGTTTCAAAGACTGCGTCTTCTGAGAAGTTTCATCTCACCATCATAAACTGGCTGTATGGAATTTAATAAGTTAAGTATTTGTAGTAAGAGGATTCTGCTCTCAGTAATAAATTGAGTGCAGTCTTACCTGTACTCACATGCTTCCACTTTGGCACTATTCACTACTACAAGGATAAAATGAAGGGAAGTTGATTCTTTCTCACTGATGATTCCCATGGGTCTCAGGTTGAGGCCGTTTCTATTTAGTCTATCAAGAAATTGTTCTACCTTCTGTTTCTTGCTTTTCCATACACGGACCATCACATCAATAGAGCAAAACTACTTTGCAATGCGGTCTGTGTTGGGACTGTGATCAGTATTATACATAGAGTGGCGAGCCTTCCCAGGAACCCATAAACAAACTTGCATATGAGGGGCCCATACAGACCCTCATTGCACTACCAGAAAGCTGTAAGAAGAATTCCCTATTACAGGTGATACAGATATGGGTCAAAACAAACCTGAGCACATCTACAATAAAGTCGCCTGGTGTATCATGTTGACCTCTTCCTTTTTTAAGCCATTATTGTATCACACCAATACCATCATTTATTTTGGATTGATGTGTAGTGACTGAATGCATCAATTCCCAGTCACAGGAACTGATCAAACCACTCAAAGTATGCAAACTTATGCAGCACATCCATTGTGTCCCTCAGGTATGATTTAAGGTGTTTGACCTTTTCAAACAAAAAGAAATAAACAAATTAACAACATTTTTCTGAGATGGAGTCTAGTCCGTAAACTACTGGACATGCTAACATACTAACATACTATTTGCCAGCAGATTAGGCCTTATGGTCTATCGAGTCTGCTCGAACCTTAGATTCTTAGTTGGGTGCCGAGGCCCTCCCATCTCTTGTGCTCCAGAAACCCCTATCATCCATCCCCACCCCCCTGGGACAGGCCATCATCTGATACATCCACTTTCTGTGTCTGTCCCACCTCTCTTAAAGCCCTCCACTGTGGATCTCTGAACCAGCTCACCAGTGCATTCAAGGGTCCACCACCCTCTCAGTGAAAACCTCCTCCTCTTTTCCCCTCACCTTCCACCTTCCAACTTCAAACCATGCCTCTGGTGATACCTCCTGCTTTAGTCTAAAGATCCTCCATGTTTACACTATTTATTCCTTGAGGTACTTGAAGACCTCAATCATGTCCCCCTGTCTCTCCTCTCCTCCAATGAAAACAGGCAGACCTCCTCAAGTCTGTCCTCATACGTCAAATCCCTAGCCCTCGTATCATCTTAGTTGCCTTCCTCTGTACCCTCTCCAGGAGCTGTATGTGCCTCTTCAAGTGTGGTCTCCAGTACTGTACACAGTACTCAAGGTGTGGTCTAACCAGTCCATTGTACAGTGGTAGAATCACTTCCTTGCTCCTAGAGGTGATTCCCCTTACGATGCATCCCAACATCCTGTTTGCCTTGCTAGCCACTCTCCTGCACTGCTCCGAGTTATTCATACATGCATCCACCATGACCCCTAGGTCTTTTTCCCCTATTGAGGCCTCCAGTGCCTCCCCTCCCAGTGTGTACCTGTGTTTAGGGTTTCCCCGACCAAGATGCAACACCTTGCACTTGGTGATATTAAAATTAATTTCCATGTGTGAGCCCAGCTTTCCAGGGTGTCCAGGTCCCCTTGCAGGGCCAACCTCCCCTCTTCTCCCTCAACTACTGCTCCCATCTTGGAGTCATCCACGAAGAGACTCATTTCACACCCTATACCCTCCCTGATGTCCGATATGTATGCATTAAACAGGATTGGACCCAGGACCGAGCCCTGCGGTACCCCACTACCAACCTGTCTAGGGTTCAAGAGCTCCCCACAGACCACTACTCTCTGGGTGCATCCAGCTAGCCAGTTTTCAATCCATCTGACCATCAAAGGGCCTACTCCTAACCCCATCAGTTTCTCCACCAGACCATTGTGGGGGACAGAGTCAAACGCCTTGCTGAAGTCCAAGAATAATACATTCACAGGCTTTCCCCTGTCTAGTTCTGATGTTACCTATTCGTAGAACTCCACAAGATTGGTTTGACATGATCTACCTGGCACAAACCCATGTTGCCGACTATCCAGACCTCCCACCTCCTCCAAGTACACACCCAATCGTTCCTTTAGTGTACTCTCCATTAATTGTCCCACCACCGAAGTCAAACTGATGGGTCTATAGTTACCTGGTACTTCCCTCGACCCCCCTTTTGGATTGGCACCACATGTGCCTCTCGCCAATCCCTAGGTACCCTCCCTGTCTCAAGTGACCTGTTGAAGAGCTCCACCAGGGGTGCAGCCAGTATGTCCGCCAATTCCCATAGTACTCTCAGATGAATGCCATCCAGCCCAGGAGATTTGTCTTTCTTTAGGGCCTTGAGGGCTAACCACACCCTTTTGGCGGAGATAGCATCATCCGTCCCCTCCACCTTACTGGCCTTTTTATCCTTATCCAGATGTGACACCCCTGGGGTACCTCTCCCTCCCTCTTGCTCCATTTCTGTTGCTCCCCTGATCCCACTCACTGCCGCTTCTATCCCCTTCATGCCTTTCTTTGTAGATATCCTATCCCCCTCCCTAGTGAACACAGAGGCAAAGTACTCATTAAATACCTCTGCCTGGTCCCTTGCCTCTTCCATCCACCCTCCTTCTGATCTCAATCTGCTGAGATGGCCCTTAGTTTTTCTCCACTCTCCAATGTACCGGAAGAACCCCTTTTCCCCTCCTTGTATCCCCTGTGCCAGCCACTGCTCTTTACTGGACTTTGTTCCCCTCACCATACGGATGACCTTTCTAGAAGCAAGATGGTACATTTCCTTATCCCTATCCCCTCTTGTTGTTTTATATTTTTTGTAGGCCGCCTTCTTTTCTCTGACTGCTACCTGTACCTCACTGGACCACCAGCATGGTTTATGTGACCTTGCTCCCTTACGTTTCAACTTAGCGCAGATCCTAACTGCCTCATGAAGTCCTCGTTTTATGACCTCCCATCTCCTTTCCACACTTGTCATTGATGTAATCCCCTTCAAGTGATCCTTGAGAATATTTCCCATGCCCTCAAAGTCTGCCTCCCTGAAGTCCACTGCCAGTGTCCTAGATCTCCCCCACCATGCTTATTTGAAACCAGACAGTATTGTGGTCGCTCCCAGTCAGGGGGTCCTGTACAACCAGGTCCCTTACCAGATCCCCATCTGCCAGAACCACGTCCAGGACATGTCCCTCCCTTGTGGGCTCCATCACATGCTGTGTTAAGAATACATCCTGGAAGCCATCTAGCAGCCTCTGCTCCTTGGCCACCTTAGAGGACATGGTTCCCCAGTTTGTACCTGGCATATTAAGGTCTCCCATCAACACCACTCCTTCCCCTTTTGGTCCACACTGTGCAATGATGTTGTCCAGCAAACCATCCTCTAGGACATCACTCATCCCGGGGGTCTATATACTACACCCAGCTTGACCTTATCTCCTGCTGGGGATCATAAGGTGACCCATAAGGCCGCCACGTTTCCCTCTGCCTCTTCTACCCTAGCAATTTCTATGTCTTCTCTAATGAACATAGTCACTCCACCCCTCTGCCCTCCTTTCTATCCTTCCTAAGCATAGTGTACCCCATAAGTTTAGGTCCCAGTCATGGTTTTGTTGGCTCCGCCTGACAGCCACATCCACCCCCCAAACAGCATGGCCTGGAACTCTGGCAACTTGTTTCCCAAGCTCCTGGCATTTACTACACCAACCCCACCCCTTATCCCTGATCCTCTTTGTCGAACCCCACCCAGATTCCTTATACTCCATCCTCCTCTGCTCCTCCTGAAACCTCCACCCCAGTCTGTTTCCCTCCCCTTGGGCTTGAAGGCTACTCCCCTCATCTGTAGGAGAGGGCTTGTCAGCCCTCCTCATCCCTCCCCTCACAAGTTTAAACCCCACCTTTCTTGAATGTAGCCAGCCATCCCCTGTTTAAGGACTTCCTTCCCTAATGGGGCAAGATGAAGCCTGTCCTTGGCATATAGTCCCTTATCCTCCCAAACTCCATTCCAGTTCCCTAACACCCCAACCCACTCTCTTCACCCCACTTCCTGAGCCAGTCATTAACCTCTGTGAGCTTCATTTTTTTCTCCACAGAGGCCTTTGGTACTGGCAATATCTCCGAAAAGGAAATGTTGCATCCATTATCCCGACAGACTCAGGCAAGTTCTTGGAACCTTGCTTGGATTTCCAAAATGCTATTTCCCTCTAGATCGTTAGTTCCCAAATGCACCAGGAAATCTGATTTCCCTCCACAATCCCTAACCATCTCATACACCATGAACTTTGCTCTGTGCACTGTCAGCCCAGAGATACTCATTACCTTCACCTGGCTATGGTATCCACCCCTCTGTCCCTCCCACTGGATACCCCTAATCATCGAGTCTCCCAATAACAGAACCTTAACACCGCCATCATCCTTATGGTTACCTCCACTATGCCCTCTCAGCCCCCCTTCCCCCCCTTTATTCATGATCTCAATTCCATGGGAGTCTTCCTGCCTTATTAGAGATCCCCTTGTCACCCTCCCCTTTCTGCCTGCCTCGTTATTTTGCCCACTTAACTCAAACCCCCTCTGAATAGGTGTCCCCTTTAACCTCTCTTATCTGAACCATTTATCCTGGCCTGATGGTTTCCCTTCCCCCACACGCCATCCTCCCCTTGTAATAGTACCCCTGCCTCCAGAGGCTCTCTGTGGGTCCCCTTTAGCTAGGGCCCCATCCTTGGTACTGATCCCTGCTGAAGGGGGCTACGCCTCCACCTCCTTGTCTCCCAGTTTCTCTCCAATCATGCTCTCCTCCCTCATGTCTGCAATATGTTGCATCTCCCCATTTGCTTAACATTTATGTTTCCCCTTTCCCCTTCTCCCTCTGGGACTATTTCTATCCTTTCCATTGCCGGTCTGTGATGCCCTATGGGTATCCGACTCCCTCCCCCCGGCCTCTGTATAAGTTTCCTCATTTCCACCAACCCCTTCCCCCCCCTCTAGGTTGCTTAGTAGCATGCTAGGGGCCTTGTAAAGTTGTTATAAACCTTAGGAAGTCACTAAAATGTAGCTATCACTGGGCGGTCTTCCATGAGGTACTGCAACTCTTTTTCTGTAATGCTCCCATCATCTGCTCCTCCCTCTAGCATTTTAAACAATTTCATCTTGAACTCCAGTGTGGGATCATGTGTTAACCTTCTGTTATTACTCTGGCCATTCAAAAGCTCATAAACCATTTCCTCATCTTTTGATCTATCCATAACCATTATGCTGCACCCCTTGTCTGCTTGATTAATTTCAAGATTTTTACTAGTTTTCAGAATATGAAGGGCTGCTTTTCAGATAGTCAGCCCAGAGATACTCATTACCCTAGCATGTCTATGATATAGACATGATTGTTTTTATAACTGTCCAACAGTTTGTTAATTGGTTAGAGATTGTTTTCTGAAACACTCTAATTGTTAAACAAATGATTGGAGGGTTGAATTGGGATTTTGGTTGAAATCAGTGTAATCTGGTATTTTTTCACAGAGAGGGTTGTGGATGCATGGAACTGTCTTCCGGAGGAGGTTGTGGAGTCAAAAACAGTAGTTGAATGCAAGTATGCATGGAACAGTCATAAGGCAATTCTAGGGGGTGGGGGTAGAAAGAAGTAGGCTGCTGGTTAACTAGGATCTGCAGCTTATCCATTAGGTAACAAAATGGGCAGACTTGGTGGGCCAAGCAGTCCTTATCTGCCGTCAAATCCTATGTTTCTATGTTTCTATAGTACCTTCCTTTAAAGGGATTCATCCCTCTGTTGTCACACATTCATTTTTTCAGATACCTTTTTCTATATCATGATCCAGGTCTTCAGATAACAAATTGCAACCTTCAAATAAAGTTTAATTGTCCAAAATGTCTACTTGTAGTGATAAATCACTCTGGTCCAGGGCAGCTTGTAACATACCCCCCACCCTCATGCTAGCAACTGGTTCCAGTGTACATACATATGGCACTTTGCTCTACCACAAGGCTCATAGTCTCTTGCATTATGTTTTTGGTTCTTTTGCTAGAGGAAAAGTAAGAACAGTTAAGTTTTCCAATAAGTTTGAAAATATCTGCCTCAATAATGAACCTGTTTGGCCCAATATTAGGTACGAAGGATAGTCCACATCTCAACATATTTTCTTCTTCCTTAATCATTTGCATGCAGGATACCTTCACTATTTGTTTCTCTGTCTGTTTTGGAATCTGGTTCTCCTTCTTGTGTCCTGCTCTACTCCCTTCTCGTCTGTCCCTTTATGTTATTGTCATCTTTTGTTATGTGCTTATGATTTTGTTTTGTTTTCAGTTGTTTTGTTACTGTCTTTTATAGTACACTACTTTCTTCTAATAAATCAACCTCCTTTCTTATGTTGGAACCTCAGACTTGTTCTCCTGAGCTGTCTGTTTCCTCTGGTACCTGCTTTTGAGCATTCCTGGGGTTCTGTGCTCTCGTTGTTGACCTCCTGCTGGATTGTGCCCCCCCCCCCCACTCTGACTTCTTCTGCTTTTTCCCCAGTAGTAAATTCTCTCCTCTTTATAATCTAGGTCATCTCAGTTCATTTTCTTCTGCTCTCTTATTGTTATTTCTTTTTGTATTTCAGTGTTTAGATTTCAAGCCTGTTCAAGTGTCTCAAATTATCTATTGTTTTTAAAGGGTTATCTTTTTTCTTATGACTGACATCTCTTTGAGAATTTCTTCCTGCTTTTTGTTGTCCTATTTTGTGAGCATTTGCATCAGTTTCTTTAAGAAGTCTGCCTGGGCTTCCTCCCATAGGTCCTTGTTTTTAAAATTAACAAGACCAACAGAAGATAGTTTATTAAATCTCAGACCCCTGGGTGCTCTTTTGTTGGCTATATAGCACTCTAGAGTTATTATAGATTAGTTCTAGCACCTTGTTAGTAGTTTCTCTAATTTAAATAACAGTGCTTTCATGTTGTCTCCATTATTCAGTTCTTATTTATTAGGCAAAAGTTTCTTAGCCCTATCCCTGTGTATTCTTGTTATTTCAGTTTCTTCCAAACAAAAAGGAGCATTTACTTCTGTGGTCGGCAATGCCGCTCCTCCAGTCTGCATTTCCCAGATAAGCAGTACTTGGCTATTCCACACCAAGTTATCCTTTTGTAAGGCTACAAGAAAATCAACAAAGAGACCTGTAAGGTATCATAAATCCCAAAACTCACTAACTACTGTCAGCATCTGTATTGCAGTTGGTAAGCCACTCAGTTCATGTTCAACACAGCTAACTGCACAAATCGAGCATGTGGGGGGAGCTAACACAAAAGGTGGCTAGCCCAGCTCATGAACAAAACAACAAAAGTGGAGTTCTTACATAAGCTACTCAGGGCACATGACACTGCTACTCTAAGCTAGCTACAGCATTCATAGCCTGAGTCAGCATACTCTGGGGCAATAACCAGTACTCTCAAGGCAATGGTGGCAGTATCATGGGCTGACACACACTTAAGGGAGACCAGAGATAGGTCCAAATGTAAAAGACAAAGTTATGGCCTTGGTTAAGGTGGACATCCAAAGCCAGAATCAGTCACTGACTGGAAAGGTGGCAAGGACCCTCAGGATGGTGGAGGATACTGGTAGGGAATCAGGCTGATACATAAAAGTTTCCATACTTTATGAGTGGCCAGGGAGAGATATAATGCAGCATAGCAGAATTGGTGTAATAGGAAACATTACATTAAAGTATGCTATCATGGTAGTTGGAGTGCTGAGACCCTGGAGTTATGTGGACTGCTCACTTGGGTACCCAATGAGTGGATTGCAGACATCATAACAAGGGTGGACAGTATATGACAGGAAAAGATCAACCAACAGTTGTGGCAAATGTTGGCTCTAATGACCTAGGAAGAGACAGACCAGAGATCCTGCAGCACAGATTTATGGAAAAAGGCAGTGGCCTTAAAGCAGGACATTTATTGATTAATTGATTAAAATGTTGTGCATCAGGGTATCCCCATCTAGGATCACATCTAGTTTTCAAGAAGATGGCAGGGGAGAGATACAGCAGCATGCATTCCTATCAGTAATAAGACTAGCTAGCATTAAGTTAATAAAAGGTACAGAGTTACAACAGTTACAATATATACATGCAAGCCCCTTGGCCTAGTGGTAACTAACATCATTTGTTTTCAAGGAGGGAGCTCACAAAACAAGAATCACTAACCTGAAGTCTGTTCTGGGCCTGTGGTGATCTCCTGAGTTATCAGACATCCTCAGAACCACTGCAAGCGGTCACTTTAGAGGTTAGCAGGCAGACGCTCAGACACTTGGGTGGTAATAACTCACTGTCTAAATCAAAAAATAAAATCCATATAAAATCCATGTTAACGAAAGTAAAAACTCATGAATGTAGCATTACAGAAGTAAAATCATAAATCCTAGCCTACAGTAGATTATTTCAGGCAATGGTTATCTCACAGTAGGAAATATCTTGCAAACTTGTAAATCCCACATCAGGAGGCACATTGTAGGGCATAGGCCATGTTATAATCAATTTTTTATTTGTTTCTGTTTGGGATTAATACCTTTGAGTCTGGGACTCTTTTCCAAAGGTTCCATGTCAGTCAAATACATAGATACATAGATACATAGACAGTGTCGGCAGATAAGGGCCTATGGCCCACCCAGTCTGCCCATTTAAGTTTGTAAGTTCAGTTTATGTTTTCCAGGAAGTCTGTTGCCCCTTACCCCTGATCTCCACAATTCCTTTATGTCTATCCCATGCATTCTTAAATCCCGTGATTGTTTCAGCCCCCACCACTTCCTCTGGCAGGGTGTTCCACTTGTCCACCACCCGCTCTGTGAAGAAATTCTTCCTCATGTTTCTCTGAATCGTCCTCCCTCCAACTTCATCCCATGCCCTCTAGTCCTGGAACATCTTTTTCGCTTAAAATAGTGCATTCCTGCACCCTGTTCCTCCCTGTAAGATACTTGTATGTCTCTATCATATCCCCTCCTCCTCTCCTCCAGGGAGTACATGTTCAGTGCCTTCAACCTGTCCTCATAGGACTTGTGATGCAATCCATGCACCATCTTTGTTGCCTCCTCTGAACCTTCTCTACCCTGTCTATGTCCTTACGTAGGTAAGGTCTCCAGAACTGCACAGTGTACCCAGGTGCGGCCTCACTAGTGTCTTGTATAGTGGAATTATGACCTCCTTTTCTGCTGGTGATGCCCCTGCCTATGCATCCCAGCATCCTATTTGTTTTACCTGCTGCCTTGTCACACTGTTTCCTGCCTTGAGGTCATCAGAGATGATAACTCCAAGATCCCTTTCCTGCTTGGTGCATGCTATATCCTCACCCCCAACTGATATATTGTGCCAGGGTTTTTGTGCCCCATATGCATTATCTTGCACTTCCTTGCATTGAATTTCAACTGCCAAACCCCTGACCATTCTTCAAGTTTCTGCAGGTCCCTTCTCATTCTGTCTACACCCTCTGGTGTGTCTACTCTGTTACAGAGCTTTGTGTCATCAGCGAACAGTGAAATTCTGCCTTCTAGGTCCTGTGCAATGTCACTGATGAAGATATTGAATAGTACCAGTCCCAGCACTGATCCCTGTGGTACCCCACTGGTCACTCTTCCCTCTGTGGAGTGACAGCCATTTACCACCACCCTCTGTGTCCTGCCACCCAGCCAGTTACCTACCCACTGCACTACTGTCCTGCCCACACCCATATTCCCCAGTTTGTGCAATAGTCTTCTATGTGGCACAGTGTCAAAGGCCTTGCTGAAAGTCCAGATAGGCCATGTCCACTGCCCTCCCCTGATCCACCTCCCTAGTCACAATACAATACAGTAAAATACAATACAGGGTATAAAAATGCAGATAGAATCATACAGTTATTACAGATGATTACAGATAATGTCATAGCACCGAACATATAATAAAAATTAAAAACAAGAGGAATTCCAGAGACAAAAATTAGAGTTTCAGAGTACATTCAATCAGCACACTGTTAGTGCAGTTAAAAGTCATTGTGAAAATGCAGGGGAGACTGACAGGTTGGGAGGAATCCCTGTACTCGGTGGAGTAATATGCAAACAGAGGCTTTGTCAAGGGTAGGACACATGAGTAGTTCAGCCAGAGTAGGCTCTGTTGAGAGAAAATGGGGCAGCGCCGTGATGTGCTTTGGGGAGGATGGGGTAGAGGGGGAATAAGGGGGATTAGGATGGAAGGGAAACCAGAGAGTGGGGATTAGAGAGGAAGCAGAAGGAGGACAAGAACAGTGAGAGGTTAAGGGGTGTTGGGGGGATCAGGATAGAGATTGCAGGAGCTATTATTAGTTAGAGCATTGACAGAACTTTTCATGCTCTAGGTGGGACCATAACCGATGTCTAAATTAACTGACCTTGGTATACTTGGTGAAGTAGTAGGTAGCTCATTGAACAACCTGGTTCCCTGGTAGGAGAGAGATTTCTGTGCAAGCTTTATGCACTTAAAAGTCACCAGGAGCCCATCTTTAGTCACTCTTCTGGTTTGCTGAGTGGGTTGTGCAGCTTTGAATAGTCTGCAGGTTGATTCAAGCAGAAGTCCCAGTGCTGCTTTTCATTGCTGTGGATGGAGCCTACAGCCATCTTGCTATCTGTTGCTTGAAAATGGAATATCGTGGAACACATTTTTTAGACTTTTCAAAGTATCCTTCCACATCTACAAATCACTATGGCAACTAAAGTAAAATAATCCCTTCTTTCTGTTTAGAATGTTGGAGACATAACTCCAAGCTGCTTATCAGATTGCCATTTGTAAACTGAAACAGCTTGTTAGATATTGGTTGCCTACTAAACTGAAGATGTGTTTACCCCTTCTAAATGCAACAGATTGCACATTTAAATGTGTAGCATTTAAACATTTTTTGCTATTAACTTCAGTTGGGTATGAATATCTTTCAAGAATGATTCACACATCAGAAATGTTACCCTTTCCCAGAACATTTATAAAGATTTACACTGTGTTTTAACTTATCAAGACCTATCTGATAAAATGCCAGGTCTTCAGTGAACTACCCAGACTAAATATATACATTTCTTTTTGACAGAAAGAGCTGTGACTGCTTCCCAAACACAATAGATAAGAACTACTGAGATTTATTATAGTAAGTTTATATGTGTGTGTGTGTTTGGGGGAGGGTTGGCGAAACAATCAAACTCCTGGCAAGGGAGACCTAATCTAATGAATTAAGTGCTGACAAACCATAGTTGGGAAATTCATCTGCATAATTATCTGATTCCTTATGTTCTCAAACAGAGTTATAAAAAGTCAAAACAACTGAGAAAGAAATTTGTAGGGGACAACAGTTGAGTTTTTCTTGTGTTTTGGAATTCTGACTCTAGGCTGTGGAACATAAATGTATTGTGTGTGGTTGGAATGAGCAATCTAAACAGTAAGAAGGTCTGAACAGTAATATTTTAATTTACAGTATTAATAATGTACTGTAATTGTGCATAATTTCTATAAATAAATTTGAGGTCTGATAATAATGTAGCCAGGGTATGTGTTAACTTGCTTTGATATCTCACAACATGTAGTAGTAGTAGTAGTAGTAATAGTAGTAGTAGTAGTACATATTTTATACTGAAAATTCAGAAACAGCACAATTGAGGTGAGGCTCATTTTCAATGAGGTTCCAATGTATAAAATAAACAGTTACACAGAATATGTACATAAATACAAGCATAGCAAATACAATATACAACCTGTATCAAAAAACAGAATACTGTACATGACAGAAATGTAGATGTTTTTCAATTAATTACAACAAACTTTAGGCATTTCAGCACTTTTTACAAGCCAAGATCTTATTTGATGCCAAGATGGAGGAGATATTGACTTGATATATAATGTGCTATTTTTGAGAATGAAAGAGATCATGCCATTTATTAGGAAGAAAATTATTGTTTAGATGCATAGATACATAGACACTGTCAGCAGATAAGGGCCTATGGCCCACCCAGTCTGCCAATTTGAGCTTGTAAGTTCCCTTTATGTTTTTCTATATCATTATTTTTATATTTTTTGGAAGTTTCATGTAGGCTTGATATTATTCCTGAAATGTCAGAGATCTTCCTGGGGAACTTGCAAGATACTGGTATATAATTATACCATTTACAAAATTCCGGATCAAACAACTGGAAACAGATGACTGTTTTTGTCATTTTATAGTATGACGTACTGAATGTGTATTTACTGAGCTGCTGGATCAGGGACTTGAAGAAAATAATAACATTTACTTAACTCATTCAAAATTCCATCAGGTGGACAAAAAAAAGTCTATGAGAATTTGTCTGAAAACTAGCAACTATAAAATGCAAAAATAGCATTTATATATATATATTTATTTATTTAGCTTTTGTTGACCGGGTAAGTGCACTAGACAAATCCTGCCTATTTTCAGGCACGACCCGGGGGAGGGGGATACAGATGAATTCCAACTGACCTTGAACCAGATTAAGCTGTTGGTGGAATTTTTAGTGAATGAGGAAATTTGCTAGGACACCGAAATTCCCTACTCTTTTGATAAGTGCCATGGGATCTTTAACATTCACCTGAACTACCACCAATCCAGGCAGATGGGACTCGGTTTAACGTCTCATCTGAAAGACGGCACCTCAGAAATGCAGCACCCCTCTCACGCTGCATTACAGTGTCAGTACTGGGATATTAACCCAAGTGCCAGATGTGGGAACTGAACCCACAGCCCTCTGATCTCCCGGCCTCAGAGGTGAGTGTGCTACCTACTGAGCCACTGACACTGCTGATATATATATATTATAAATATAAAGGACAAAACACGTGTCTATGTCATCTGTTAGCACCCTTTGCAAACTGTGTGAGAGGCCTTTCGGCACCATGCAATTCTGCTTAAAGTTGAAACAGCATAATATTCTGTGGTGATTTGCACATGCTGCCCATGATGCTTTGCATTTTGTGTGCATGTGTGATTTTGTATTTTCTTGAAACTTGGCTTCCCAGCCAAATGCCCTTTGGGGTAACCCTTGCCTCAGTGTTTGTGCACAGAGGTTCTTAGTCTTTTAAATAGTTTTTTATTTTAATGGGTTCACCACAACATAACCCAGACAGACTGTCTTAGGGTAGCTGGTTCATTCCACTGGGGTGTTAAACAGATGAGGCATACTGACGAGTCCTGGTAGGACCCTTTGCAAACTGTGTGAGAGGCCTTTCGGCACCATGCAATTCTGCTTAAAGTTGAAACAGCATAATATACTGTGGTGATTTGCATATGCAACCCATGATGCTTTGCATTGTGTGGGCATGTGTGATTTTGTATTTTTTTGAAACTTGGCTTCCCAGCCAAATACCCTTTGGGGTAACTCTTGCCTTAGTGTTTGCGTACAGAGGTTCTTTGTCTTTTAAATAGTTTTTTATTTTAATGGGTTCACCACAACATAACCCAGACAGACTGTCTTAGGGTAGCTGGTTCATTCCACTGGGGTGTCAAACAGACAAGGCATACTGATGAGTCCTGGTAGAACGAAACACGTGTCTATGTCATCTGTTAGCACCCTTTGCAAACTGTGTGAGAGGCCTTTTGGCACCATGCAATTCTGCTTAAAGTTGAACCATCATAATATTCTGTGGTGATTTACAAATGCAGCCCATGATGTTTTGCATTGTGTGGGCATGTTTGATTTTGTATTTTCTTGAAACTTGGCTTCCCAGCCAAATGCCCTTTGGGGTAATCCTTGCCTCAGTATTTGCGTACAGAGGTTCTTTGTCTTATATATATATATATATATATATATGTATATATATATGTCTCTATTTGCAATACATTTCTTTACAGGCATTACTAGTATCTTTTGAAAGATTGTCCAGCTTGTGATTACTAATTTTGAGTATAGTTCATGAAATAATTAGTGTGATATTTGTTATTTCATATAGTCCCCTATTGTGTCTTATGTATACCATGTAAATCCAAATCATTCCAAGGCCATCTTGACATGTAATACAGAGCTATTTTCCAGATAAAAGGCTGCTGATACAATAAATAAAGAACCAAGTCATAAATAAGGAACCAGTGGCTTGTGGAAAAATCTACAGGGCTTTATAAAGGAATTTGATTCTGCCACTGAGGGGAAAACACAGGAAAAATGAGGGCTTCTTACAAGGGGGCATTCCCATGCATATGCCATGCTGTCAGTGGGAATGAGTCCCTTGCAGTCAAGAGCACTGTGGCCCAGAGTTAAGCCACAAATAGCTGACCTAACCTGGCCAGCCATCCACAGGCAGGCAGCAGATGTGCACCAAGTGCACAGCAGTCTGGCAGCCCTGGTGGACTAGAGGTACCCCCTTTCCATCCCCAATCTATCCAGCTCCATCCCTGAAGAGTTCCATAGTTTAAGGCTCCCCCAGACCCAATCACACCAGAGAAAACCATGGTCAGTATCCATAGCATAGAGTAGCCCCACCCATCACTCCTGTACACAGACACTATCACTCCCCCCATACCCGACCAGTTACAAAGACTGGCACTGCCCGCCACACCCTGCCATGGCCAGCCATTGAATGTACTGAACCTGGGCTTGGGACCTGCACTCTGGAATCACCCAACTGGCTGTACTGGGGCACCACACAAGCTGCAGACCCACCAGTGTATGCAGCCATGTGTACGTTCCTGGCAAACTGTAAGAGGGAATTTACACACCTCCAGAGCATGCCTTGCAGATGCTGTATCTTCCTGCTGTCATACACCACTGCAAGTCCACACTCTCCCCCATTCACCTGTGTAACATACCACCCTCTGGACTGCTGAGGTATTCCTGGTGCCATGAGGTGTGGTATCCTGCAATGACATTTGCAGTGTACACTTCAGGCTATGGATAGTTCATCTGCAGTTCCCCAATTGTACAAACAAATTGGTGGTCAACTGTAACATACCTGTTTTGGGACCTGTGTGAGTGGGTACAGCATTGGCTATCACCCCACACTGAGCAGTGCAATGGCACTGGGATGATGACTCCGCATGCGAGTGCCTGAGGTGTATGGCCACTGGGCATTATCATCTGCACACAGCTCCTACCTATGTATAACACAATCCAGCATCCTACTGCAAGTGCTCTGCCACATGCTGATACAGTGGTACAATCCCATCACAGAGCTAGTCATTGCAATGGGATGGGCTCGGGGGCAGGGGAGGAGGGTGTCTGTACACTGTTGATGGGGAGTGCGGACCACTACACTATGGACATGGACTGTATGTGTATTCAGGTACAATCAGGGATGGCAGCAGGGTCCCTACAATATGGAAACGATAGAGCCTGGCCTCTGGTACAATCAGGGCTGGTAGAATGGGTGGGGAGTGCCACTTTACCACAAGAGACTTCAGGGCCCATCCCACATGGGAGCAATTAGGGTTGGGGCTTGGGAGTGAGAGCTGCTCCAGTGCATTCAACCATTCATCCCTGTGCCAACATGCAAATGGTCTGGCAATAAGCATGCATAAGGCTCCTTTGCACCCTGCATGCTTAATTAGTTCATTTGCATTCCTGGGCTGAATATCGCCAATGGGGGCTGCAGTGCATACCAGTATGTGCCATGCATTCCCCCTTGAAGGTATTCAGTTGGGATTACCCTGGATGCACCTGACTTGGCCGCCACCTGCACTGCGACTTTCAACCAGGGTCACATTTTCAAAAGGTACAATGAAGCCCGCCAATATGAAGCACAGTGTCACAGGTTTACTGCATGGCAAAAGGGATTAACTCCCATCGAAACTGCATTGTTTGCTGCAGTAACTTTACTGCAGAATTATGCAGTGCTGTACTTCATCCTGGTGGTCTTCACTATATGCACACCCTGTACCAGTGGTGCATTCTCTTTGAATATTGTATCAGTGCCAACCGATACACCCTCTTTGCGCAACGCATCTTTCTGCTTGTCCAGCATTTAATATGTCCCTTCAGATGTAAAATATTGTTTTCAGTGCATTCTGATTTTACACAATGCAGCATAATATTGTGTAGATGTATAGCCCACTGAAAATAAGATGTCATTTTTTCTGTGAACTATCCAGGCTAAATATATCGCAATCAGCATGCATATTCTAGGAAAACACATTATAAAAATGTGTAAAAGGAAGACCACATTGAAACTGCCTCTCCACAGATCTGCGTTGTGCACATGCTTTAGAAATAATGGGTAAAAGCATCCCAAAAGCTCTCCACAGCCGTATCGGCTCTGACCAGAGTTTGTTTTACTAGTAGGCAGGTCTGGTATTGTACCCTGAGGTGGAGTGGGAGCTACCCTGTCTGGTTGTATAGGGTACAGGTATGAGTCAGGTGGTCAGCCCCTAGGGTCAATCGGCAGGTCTTATTAAGAAGAGTTCTTACTCTTTTTAGGGTGGTGTCAGAGCCAGTCCCATAAATTGGCAGGCCATAGTCTATTGAAGATAAGACCAAGCTATTTGTGACTAGTTTCAGGGCAGTTATGGCAGTAGAGAACACACAGTTTTATATTTGCAGTTTTGACTACATGGTCAATAAGAGTGTGAAACTGAGTGTGTGTTGAGGATAGTGCTCTCTCAGTATTTAATAACTGCCTCACTGAAATCCAGGATTGGATGAATTCCAGCTGGCTGAAGTTGAATTCGGGAAAGACTGAGGTGATGATTGTAGAGCCGGGCCACCGGATAGGGGGGTTGGGGGCTGATCAGTCTTTGGGCCTTTTTCTGGGGGGCTCCCAGCTCCTCATCTCTGAATGGGTGCGAGGCTAAGGGGTGGTGCTTGATGACGGGCTAACACTGTGATCTCAGTTGTTGGTAGTCATCAAGTCTTTCTTTTACCATCTTAGGAACATCGCTAGGATCAAGCACCTGGTTTCATCCAGTGACCTTCCCAAGCTGATCCACGTCTTCGTGACCTCATGTCTTGATTATTGCAACTCCCTTTACTTAGGGCATCTGGGGGTTGATATCCACCACCTGATGCTAGTGCAGAATGCTTAGCCCAGTTGTTGATGGGGACGCCCTGATCATGTCATATTACACTGGTGCTTTGTGAGCTGCACTGGCTGCCGATTCAGTGGCAGATCACCTTCAAAGTCAGATTACTGACATATAAAGCCCTACACAGACTCGGCCCTGACTATCTGAAAGAGCTTCTGGTACCTTACTGCCCCAAGTGATGGCTCTGCTCGGCTGACAAGGCGTTGCTAGAGATTCTGAGGGTATCTTTAAAATCTTCAGGGGCCCGTGCATTTATACAGGTGGCCCCAACCCTCTGGAATTCTCTATCCCATCAACTTTAGGAATGCATGACCATGTGGGGTTTTAAACAGGCACTTAAAACTTTTCTATGGCACCAGGCCTACCCCAAATAATTTAACTGAAAATGGGTTTTATTGATTGTTTTTATATTGCTGTTTGTTATTGATTTTAATTGTTATGTGCAGTGCCTTGATATAGTTGAAAGGTACTCAACTAAATAAAGTTATTATTATTATTAAGTGTACCCCAAGGTATTTGAAAGTGCATACTTCTTCCATAAGACCTTATTTATATATTTATGTATTTATTTATTTATTTATTTATAAGTTTTACCAGAAAGGCTCATTGAGCAGAGTACTGCTCAATTCCAGGTGCAACCTGGGGAAGAGGAGAGGGACACATACAAATACAGTAACAGACAATACTTTAGATAGATGTGGAGCAACTAACAGAAAATACTGGCGTACATATTGCCCATACAGATTTTACCAGGCAGGCACGTGAGGATAAGGTGAGGTCATGTCACAGTGGGCTAACCTGTGTGCAAGTGCTAGCACAAGATCTAGGACACTTAGGACACTTTAGGACTGCATAGAGCACTGGAGCACACTACATGTAGCTATAAACAACGGGTTTGTTACAAATAGGTATTGAAAGACCCAGCTGGAGGTAGATTTAACATATTCTAGTGCTGTTGCCTTAAATGCTGCTCATAAGTAAAGGCAAATGGAGGGAACACAAGGGCTTTCATTCATGAAGAGCAGCTGGGGGTTTCCATCCATAAATGCCTACTTTCCCCTACCCCTAGTACCCTCCTCACTGTTGCCACGCAAGGCAAGGTCGATGGTACCCAGACATAGGTTGTGTTACACTGAAATTATGACAGCATACTTAAAGACTCAGGGGTTAATATTAAATACTCCTCTATAACCTTGCTGTGGTCCCCACTAATTCAGGAGCTGTGTTCAGTTCAATTCAATTTTATTTTTGATCAACATTTTTAGTCTTTACAATTTTGTTTTTAAATGAACAAGTACATACAAATGCAATATACATTTAAGTAAAATACAGAATTGTATTTGTCTTTATAAAGAGCTTCAGTTACTAAAAGTATACAAAATTTTAATCAAGAGGTTTGTACATAACTATAACGCCTCACCCTCTCTGTACATAGTCACAGTCAGAAGTCTCAAAACATGAGGTGCCTTTTTCCATTCTTTTTTTTTATTAGACCTGTTTCTCCACCTCCGGGGACCCAACGTGGCCTACAACCTGTCCTTCAGAGAGGTACATCCTCTGACCCCTCTAACTGCTGCTGCTGCTCGGCCACCCCCTGAAATTTCCCCAAGCTTCCCCCCACTGTGGGGCCAGGATGAGGAGTGCTGGCTCCCCCCCCCCACCAGGAAACAGCAATCCAGAATTGGGGTCCACCACACAGGAGCGATTGCAGCCATCACAGGTCCTGCCAGGACCTGGTTTTTCCTCCACTTTTTCCTTCTGCGCCCTACACCCATGAATTAGGTGGAGCAGCTGTTTCCACCTCAATGGAGGCAGCCAATTGCATTGGATGTGGGCCAACTCCTTGTACTTGTGTCTGCTCTGACACCCTACCACCGCTAGGTGTCAGTCAGCAGGGCACAGCACTATCCTCCTCCCCAAGGAAGGAAAGCAGTCCCCCAGATGCTCAATCCTTACCTCCCTTGACTGACCCCCAAATGACCTGAGTCCGTTCCCAAACCCAGGTCGCTGGCATGGTGTGAGATGTGGCATCCAGCGCCTCAACCCTCAGTGCCACCGGGTCGGTGTCTCTTTTTCCATTCTTATTGAGTTACAACCTCTGAAATATTTTGCTACATTTAATAAAGTGATGCTGTGCTCTGTGCTAAGGAGAATTTGAATAATATGCCTTTCACTTATATTAGGGTAAACAATAATGTTTGAATGGCATTTTTCTCTGATTTCTGTATACATTTTAGAATGGACAAACATGAAACATAGAAGTTATGAAGATAGAGTGTTGGATTAAGAGTACAGAAGGACTAGAGGAGAGGAGAGTTCTGCTTTCTTCACAGTGCTGAAAAGGATGGATTTATTTCTGAAGCTGTTGGTATATATAAGAACCGTTATGTGAAAAAAAAACTACAGCACATACATCCAAATTATGGGTGAAACATACAGAACAGTTAAGAGAGGCAGATGATTCAGTCAGAGGGTGGTATCTACATGAAACAGTTTATGAGAACATGTGGTATCTAGTAGATCTATGGAAATATTTAAATGTTATTTAGATCAACACATGGGTGGTGTGAGATGTAGGCAGTACCACTGATAACTGACGAGTCTTTATGGGTTTTGCTTGAAACCCCCTGACTCATAGAATACTTATGAATCTATTAAAACCCATACCAGATCCTCCACTTGTTTCTTTAAACACTCACATTCAATATTCTTTGGTTTTTTTTTATTATATCTGAAGTCTGATAGTTTAGATTTAAAGAGACCCAATCTGTACATTGTTATTGCTTGTCTAGGAGATGGTTCTTCAATTACTAACAACTATTCTTCACATCTGTGGACAGTGTTTGTCCTGAGGAACCATTCTGATATTCTTGATTGTTTAATATTATGAATGGCAAATTGGTTATCAATGTCTATCAGTTTCATTTAGAAGAACTGAGATTATTTCTGTTAATTACTATACATTTTTCATGCAAAACCCAAAGATAAGATACATCAATGACATTTAAAGATGAGATAATGATTTCCAACCATACTGAAATGATATATTTTATTTAAAGAAGTACTTTTTCCTTAAAGCACATGGCAGATAACCGCTGAAGTTTTATGATGTAATCAAGGACTTCTGTTGCTCACCACACAAATTAGAAAAGGTTAGAGGGGCACTCCACACTGGGGGACTGCAGATTCTATGAGTACTGCCACCTCATCCTCTACTCTGCCAGCCCTCATGGAGCAGAGGATCACTGGCCAAATTATCACACCAGCCATAAAAGTGCTTCATTCTACTCCCCAGTAGGAGGGAGGTACTGTAGTATCAAAGCCACTGTGTCTTACAGTGTAGTATAATTTGCATTCTATCTCAGAGGCTGCAACTCATTTGTTGTGTATTAGACAAAGACTTCCCTCAATAATCTGCATAGCTGTGGGGATTCGCCCCACAGTGGACTCCTGGAAGAGGCTGCTACAATGGTCCCAAGGCTTTGGTGGGTTCAACTTCCAGCTCAACCTCGCAGCTACTTCAATTGCCTGATGCTGTTCTTTTCAAACCTCTCTGTAGACTGAGGAAAGCAACTCCTAGTGACTCATCAGTCACCAGAAGCTGGCCACATTTTCTGGGATTTCCCAGCCAGTTCAGCCAGCAGGGTGTTTCTCAAACAGGTGAACATTAACCCTTAATGGCCTGTAGACCTACAGGGAAGCTCAACTTCCCCAGGCTACACACATATTTACAAAGTTATGTGGCACACAAGGGGATAATGTAGAGTTCAAGAACTGATGACTAGGTCAGTGGTGGATAGGAAGAGTGGGGGATGGAACAGTTGTGCAGGACATTAACGTATGCAGACATGGCTCTTTGGAAATTAGCAGTACTGATAACTTACTAAACATGTCCAGAGAGGGTGCTGCTGCTGGTAGAAGCATTTCCACAAAAGTCTTCATTCCAATGGCTTTACACACTCCAAGTTTATGACAAAAACCCCAGTTTTGTGACCTGACTGCATTGGGTTAAGAAGGCATAGTCATCTGTGTGCTACCCATTGAGGCACTTGCATATTGCAGTTGTCCATTTGGAGCCAAGTCGATGTAGCTTAATTTCATGGCTAAGAGTTTTGTGCCTGGAGTAAAATTTTAAGCTACTCGCACAATAGAAAGCATTGGGCTGTTCTTGTATTAACAACTTGGGCTCAATTTTCAAACAGCCCTTAGATCGCCACAAGTTGCAGTGATTTAGGGCTGCAGCAATCTTGGCGTACATCAGGGACTACATCACCATATTTAAAAAAAATGATGGTCACTGCACCCAAGACCTGGGATTAGCCACATCTCAGGGGTTGCCTTGAAGTAGTGGCGCACCGGTGGGCTTTGATGGGTGTATCCGCTACCCACACCCAGTGCAAGACTCAAGGGACTGTGAAGGAGGGGCCATGAAAGTTGGAGGAAATGCCAGCCAGGAGGGTGCCAGGGGAAGAAGAAACACAGGAGGAGACCTTGGGGATGATGGGGACACGATGGCAATGTGTGGCTGATAAGGTGTCACTCTGCAGAGTGCCCTGTGCTATTAATGACAGCCAGTCAGTCCAGGAACAGGGTCCTGGCAAAAAGGGACAAGGAACTGGCCTCAGAATGATACAGCTCTGGCATCTCCCCAATAGGTGCCACTGACCCCAACACTATCAGTGGGCAGCAACCTGCCTCCATGTGAGGGTCCAGGTGCCAGGGCACTGCTGCAGTGCCCAGGGATTGTTCCCAATCATCACTTAAACCCAGCAACCTGCATCCACTACTACTCGCCATCAGTGTTTGGGTCAGTGGCACCTATGTGGCAGGTGCCAGGGTTGTATCCTTCTAAGGCTGGCTCCATTTACCTGGGCCCACTGATTGTCTTTACTAGCACAGGGCACCCTTGTAGGGTGCCACCTCATCCCTTGCACATTGACACAGAGCATCATCACCCTCAAGGTCTCCTTTATGCTTCCTCTGTGCCTAGTCCCCTCCTCTCATCTGCCCAATGTCTGCCTTGCCAGGCAGTGGCACATGGCCCTTAGATCACCTTCTGGTTAGTCTAATGGCAGCCCCTTGTTACAGCCATGGTGGGGTTTGTAGAATAGCAAATAAAGCGATGGTGCAGCCTCACTGTGACACAAACATGCCTGCCACCTGGCACATGGTTACTTTTGCTGCAAGGGTGGCACAGGGGGTCTCTGTCACATGGCATCCCAAGTTCACTGCAGCCAGTGTTTGAACATCAGGAATGCCACAAAATATGATGCAAGGTGCCACTTGCATCATCCCTGTTTGGGGCTGTCAGCTTGCACCATAGTTTGCCTTTTGAAAATTGAGACCCTTGTCAAAATGGTTTCTGAAACATTCTGGCTGTATCTATGGAATCCCTCAAGTTATACAGATATTTCCACATATATTGCAGTATTTCTAAATTAAGTCTCTGTTTTGGCCCTACAGTGGTACTGCACGCAGGCTGAAAATTTCTCTAGACATATCACCAACATTTCAGGAACTATCCAGACATTTCTGTAACTACAACTGTATCTGTTATGTACATGTAACATTGTTAGATGAAACAAAACAAGTCACTCCACAGTCCGACTGTGCCACACTAAATATCAATGCAAACAAAGGAAGCAGCCACCAGTCATGAAAGACAAGGAACAGGCTATAATTTATGCTAATACAAATACAAGATGCAAAACTGTTGGTGAAATGTGCAAACAATGTAACTTATGGCTCTGGCTGGCAGACGGGAGTACAGACACATAAAACCTTTGACCAGTTTCACCAAAGTGCTTCCTCAGAGAGCGTACAATATGTTGTAGCTGCTCTCATTTAAACAGTATGATTTTAAAGGGATAATAGTGCATAATTTAAAGTGCAGAGTGAACAACAACAAAGGGGAATACATTGCTGCAATATTACTCAAAGTGCATATATTAGTATGATGAATAATAGTGTAATATTAATTACTATATGCCAAACTGCACACACATGATTCATAATAAAGTCCCCAAAAATCATGGAGTTTGCCCTTTTAGACACTTGATGTGGACAGCAATTCTCAAAAAATCATATACTGACACTTAAAAGGAGAAGAGAAGAAAATTATTAATGTGAATGCATACAGTACTTTCATGTGTATATACACACTGAGAAAGGATCATTTTTTATATATGTGTGCAACTGCAACATAAGCTCAAAGATAAAGGGGGCATCTTGGTACAAATAATGACCTACTATAAATGTGGATATAAATCCATCTGGGAATTTTCTGTACACCTGGTAGACACAACGTTCCTAGCTAAATCATCCACATGGATTCATGTTGTAATGTGAGTTGTTACAAATTCCCTTCCCATCTATCACGTTTGACATTCCTAATACCATAGAAATTGAATTCATGTCTTTCTGCATCTGATTGTGAGTGGACATGCACAGACAGTGCATCTGTCTCATCCTGTCTCAAAACTCATTGCAAATGTTTACTTGTGTGGATTTTAAAAGGGTGAGAAGTCTTCCACACAAAAAATGCACCACAGGTGCAGACAGCTAAATAAACCACATTGGCTGTATCACAATTAATAAAATTGTTACATGTAACAATTTTGTGGGAATCTACTGTACTGAAACTTGTGGACTTGAGTATAATGGTACAGAATTTGCAGCAGTTTTATCCCTTCCCTCACCTCCTTGGCCAGCCACTGTATGGGATAACAGGGAATACATACACAGTGTACGATATACTGTATTCATGCTCCCTGCCATCCTATATGGTAGCTAGCTGAGGAGGTAAGATGAGATCTGTGCTGGTCACTATACTGGTCTCCCAACATGGCCACGCCAGCTCAGGAATGGGTGGGTTGGCTGGGTGGCACACTGGCTGAAGGCAGATTAGGTAGGGGTCCATGACCAAGCCACTGTTTGCAGGTTCCACTTCTCTTTATCAGGTGGCATCCTGTACTTATAGTACACTGTTGGTTCAAAGATGCTCCATGACAGTAGGATTCCCATGTGTATATGCTTACCACACTATAGGGTGCCTCACTGGAACACCTACTGGGATCACACCAGCTACTCCAAGTACTGATAGTAGTAGCTGTAATTTTCAAGCTAATCTAGCTAATGGTGCTTTTCATGGTCTGATTGGTGACCGGTGGTTGGGGGGCGGTCCACTAGACTCCAGGGATCACTTGGCTATTTGGACCAGGAATTGGGAAGGGGATGCCACTTTCCACCTGGGCAGCAGAGCACAGTACGGGCCATGAGGCTGGGGTGGAGGAGGTTGCTAGCCACAGGACCCTCAGCAACAGCCCCAGGATAGGTGCTCAGTGGGTAAGAGGTACCACTGGACACCACAGATATGTATGGAGGACTGCGGCTGGGAGTCCGGGGGGGTGGGGAGTTCCAACAGACACCAGGGATATAGTATTGCTCACCCAGGTAGGTGAACTAGGGTAGGGGTGCCAACAGACACAAGGGACATGGTGTTACATACTGGGACAGGTGTTTGGAGGGTAAGAGGTTTGACTAGACAGCAGGGCGTACATTTACATTGAGAGGGAAGGCATTTCAGGTGTGGCGGGGCTGTTTGCCATAATGACTGATGTGGCAGATGACCACAGGATTGGCGCAAACCTGCCAGTCTTCCAATATAAATGAACCCATAATAGGCATGCTAATGGCCCTTTTGTGTCTTACACACCCAATGGGCTCATTTGGATTTTGTGAATGAATATTGTACCATGGCTCCTGGCACTCTCTGTTCTGGGGGTGTAGTTCCTTATGGGCTGCATACAGCCCCAGTCCATGTTTGTGCAGCACTTCTTGACTTAGCTTTGTGCTGACATTGCTGATATTCGGTCAGATAGCATCAGTGTGCTATCTGACTGAATATGGTAACTTCCAGGTTGGGTGCAACTGCAAACACAGTGTAAACCTTTGGGTTCTGCTTTTGCACATATTTCAATTTTTTATTTATTTATTTGTGAAATCAGTTTACAACCTTTGAGCCAGAGGCTTGTTTCCAAAGGTACCTCGTCACATTAAAGACATTCATAGAGTTTTAGGTTACATAGCACAGGTTTGCTAAAAATAGGCATTCATCAGAGGCGCCACGTCACACTGAGGTCAGACAAAATACATTTAGGTTACAGGGTACAAGTAATTGAGACAGGTGTTACACAAGTTGGTATCAAAAATTGAGCAATCTAATTGGCATACCATAAAACAGCAGGCACTGGCCAGGTTAGACATAGGTATGGTGTACCAGGAAGAGGTGGTGGGGTGGGCTAGGTGGAGAGCCACCTGGTGGGCGTTGTCATGAGAATATGTAGTCTCTGGGGACTAGTAGGTCCTGGGAGGGGCTCTCAATCCATGATTTGCAGACTTCCTTGGTCTAGCTCCTTCTCAGTGCTGCTTTGTCCAGAGAAGGAGCTAAAAAGCATTACTGAACTTGCAGGAAAAAAAATGGAAAGATGCCTTGTTCATTGGCTGCCAGCCATGGAGGTCGGGGGAGGGGGTGATCACATACCATGCGTCTGGAGCTGGCACTCCTTTGGCTACCATTTGAGTTCCCAGTTTGGAGTAAAGACAGCAGAGTTCCAAAAGTTAAAGCTGCACCGTGCTATGTGTTAAGCCCCGAATGGGGTGGAGGCAAGAGTAAATGCAGCTGTTAAATGCACTGAGTGTTCAGTGAGGGAAGTGAAAGGGGTTCAGCACATACTAAAACCTTAACTTGGAACCATGCCACAGCTGTACCAGTTCAAATGATTAAATGATTAAGCCAGATTATTCTGTAGCCACTGAATTATAATAAGTATGTGTTGGATGGAGGAAGGCAACACTAAATGACACAAAAAATAGAAAACAGAGGTGGAATCAATGTGCTGGCCACTGGTCTTCTTCAGGAATTATCCATAAAGAGAAAATCAGGCAATGTTACTGTAGAGATAAGAGGAAAACAGGAAAATGCTGTATATGAAGGTGTCATACTGAGACAATTTGCCCTGTATCTTCTTTTTTGTTGACATATTCTCATCTTTGATGGATGCCAAAGGAGCAGTTTGGTGTAGAGTTTAGAATGCAGAACTATGAACCTGAAGCCACAGGTTTTAATCTGACAATCAGTACATAATTATTGTATGATCCTGTGTAAGTCCCTTAAACTCAACCTTCTCTCTAATCTACAGCTCTGCTGTTTGAATCTGCCTGTGCATTAGAAATTACAGCAACATAATTTTCCCTCTCTCTCAAGGACTGTTAAAAACTGTGGGATACAATCTGTATAAAAGTCACTAGAGTATAAAGCTACATTATTTTCTTTTTTTCCTCTTAGCTGGGGAATGGGTAATTTATTAAATAATGCACAAAACTGTAAATGCAAGAGGACCACGTTTGAATCACAAAACAGATCACCTAAGTGAAATGAGGTTGATAGTCTTAACTCATTTCCCAACATGTATCATATCTCCCACCCAAACAATTTAGCATTGTTTAGATTAATGGGAGGTTTCCTTCAAGGAAATCCTGGACTCAGTGAGGATGAACACCAAGTCAAAACAGGTTATATTCATCTGCTCACCAGGGAACCACAGTGAAATTAACACAAGAAGTGGCACGCCATACTGAAGTAGAAGTAAGTACTAAATGAGCCATTCAATTTACACATGTTATTTCATACAGTTGCAGCAGATACTGTAGCACTACAAACCCCAGTGCTTCTGGGTAAACATCTATTTGTCAGGGAGCCCCCGGGCTTTGCAATGCTATCTGCTGCCTTGAAATGTCATTTGTAAACTGAGCAGCTCAATTACAAAAGTAAAGACGTTTACTCATTTCTTCCTTGAGTTTGTATCGCCACTTCTTGTGTATGTTTTTCTTGGACTAAATGAAGAGAATCCTTCAGGTTCCTGATGATCCATATGGGGTAATCTGTACTGCAGCTACATGTAGTACTGTATGCCTCATCTATGCTGAGACAAAAGTATTTCTTTTCCTCATTATTCAGAAGGACTACATTCATGTCCCAAAATGTTCCCTCTGTCCATGTAACTTGCATCTTGACTCGGTGGGCTATCATGGGAGCTGCCATGAGCAGCATATACAGAGATCCCACTGGTGGGCCATCTCAGGAGTCAGTGCAGGTGGCAATGCACAGTTGGTGAGCCATCGCAGGAGCTGCCATAGATGAAAATGCATGAAGTTTGCTTGGTGGGAAATTCTGAGAGCTGATGCAGTCGGCAACCCATGGAGCTCACTTGGAAGGCCATTTTGCAATCCACTTCAAGCAGCAATGCAGAGTACCACCAATAAACTAAAACAATGTGTACTACAGAGGCTGTACTCAAATATGCAATTTTAGTACCAGTAGTGCACAATGTAATGTGAAATTTACTGTTCCAAAGACAACTGGGGAGACAGCGAGAGAGACAGATCACTAAACGTCACTCATATGACACCACCTGGAGTCACATTCCCACCTGGTTTCCATTATCTTCTATAAAAAGGTTTTTTTTAGCTGATTGACTTTCATATTGATTGAACCCTAAGTCATGCCAAGCAGTGGAGCTGCTGCCCTAGTTTTCCTTGCAATATGCACTGCATTTACATGCACATAGTTAGCCAATAAATGGAGCATTACCAGTATATCATATACCAGTAATGCATTCACTAGAAAACATTGGTTTCTGTGAAAATGTGCAATGTACAGTACATGCAGGCTTTGTTTCCATGATACATCAGAAGCAAATTCAGTTTCCTGGTAAGCAAAACTGAAGGTAAAAACTGTGACAAAGAGCTCACTCAGCAGGTCATCTCTGGAGCTGCCATGGGTGGCAATGCGGTTTGCACATTTATCAAAAGGCTGGATCCCCACTGAACACAGCATTTCACATTATTAACAAATGAGGTCAACCTCACCACCACCATAGTTCTTTTTTATATTAACTCAGCTGTTCTTTTACCAAAATATCAGGGCCAATGAAATACATGTACAGGTAAGCAGATGATGTTACTTTGGTGTGCTGTTTGTAACCAGCCTGACCCCTGTTAGCATATCACAGGAAAGGTCCAAAATGTAAAAATACTGCCCAGTATCCATCTGTCGGCATGCCACATTAAAGCTTTTCATGATGGTCAACACAGTGCCAGTAAACATGGGCAGGTTGGTCAGAGGTGGGCTGCATACAGAAGAAAACACACAGCAATGCAGAGAAACCACTTAGTGGGACATATCGAGGGTTGCCATATGTGGCAATGTAGACAGCCTTCAGGGTGGGCCATCTTGAGAGCCACCATTGGTGGCAATGAAAGGAGCTGCAGGATGGGCCACCTGGATAGCACCACAGGAGTCAAAGTGAGAGCTTAAGACAGGAATATAGAAACGGCTTAGTGGGGGGGGGGTCAGATGTGGGGATCATGGGATGCACAGCATCATATAAATTGCAAAACACAGCACAATCTCTTAAGTGGAGAAAATAATTTGAAAATCTTGCTTTCCAGTTCCAGCACTGCATCATTGTTCAGATCCAACACCATTGGCTGCAATGTGATTTCCAGCCACCAGGCTTGGGGGGATGGAGTGAGGATCCACAGAATCACTAGTGCAGCAAAAGATGGGAGAAAGCTAGGTTTCATTGGCCACCTCAGGACAAATGACTTGGCAAAGGACATGGCAGAGGTAGCGCAGGGAAATATTGGGGAGCTGGGAAGGGGCCTCAAGTAGATGGCATGCACGGGAGAGGAAAAGGCACTCTTCACCAGGGTTTTTAACAACTGGTTGAAGGCACAGTGCATGGAGAAGTGCTTTGGCTCAGCCTCAGAGGATATGGGCCTCTGTAGAAGAGATGGTCTCCATCCTTCCGTGAAGGGGACCACAGTCTTTAGTGGGAAATTAAAATGCTACTTGGATGAGAATTTAAACTAGAAAGGGGGCACATGCAATTTGTTACATGGGGAGGTGGGTAGCCAGTCCCCAGTGCCAGTTCCCAGTGCAAGTAATCTCTGATGGTGTCCCTTAGGGTTCAGTTCTAGGACCAATTTTTACTTTCACTGTTTATCAACGACCTACCTACTGTAGTAACTGTGGTAACTTTAAAATACTGCTGTATACCGATGATGCATTTCTGTACAGATCTCACAATAACCTGTCTCAGACTCAGTCTAGCCTTCAGGAGGATTTTGCCTTACCTGAATCCTGGTTCCATTGAAACTTGCTAATATTGAATGAAAAAAACAAACAAATAAAAAAACAAAACAAATTCATGCTCTTTGGGACCCACAAGCTGGGTGCTGACAGACAAAATCTACTCAGCATTACTACTCTGTCAGGTGCACTTATAGGTACATTTTTATTTGTGTATCCAGTTAGACCAAGGACTTTTCCCCTCAAGCCTCATGTCAATGCAGTGGTTAGAACCTTAAATGAAAAACTAGGCCTGTTGTGCAGGTTGTACTCTTACTTTATTTGACAGGCTTAGCTCTCAGTTGGCAATAGTGTTCTTCTTCCTGCTATCACCTATGGGGCTCCACTACTTTCATCCCTCAAGGAAACAGAACTTTCCAAACTGAGGTTTGCCAACCATCGTATAGCGGGCTTTGTTACCAGAGTCTGCAGATGGGAACATCATTTCAAGGTACTTTGTGCATTAAACTGGCCTCCACTTCAAGGGAGGCTTCATCTCTCTGTGTTTTCTATGGCACAAAATCTCCTCTACTCCCCCCCCAAAAAAATCTAGCTGGCATCATGGACTTCAGGCCCCTTAGAAGGCCCACCCACTCTGCTAGACAGAAACTTGCTACCATGCTGAGGATACTCTCTGCTGCTGGTCAGTGATCCTCTGTGACCATTGCACCATGGCTATAGAACAATCTCCTACCCAAGCCATAAAATGCCCGACCTTTGCACCCTTCAGATCACTTGTGAAAGTGTATCTATTTGTTAACAAACCCTGTGACTGCTTTAGCTAGCTTATCTGTTAAGGAGGCAGTATAGCGCAGTGGTTTTGGGCTCTGAGCTGCAAACCTGGAGACCTGGGTTTGAATCCCACAGCCCCCACTTGCATACTGTGTGACCCTGAGCAAGTCACTTAACTTACTTGTGCTCCCAGGTCACACCTGGAAACAAGCTTCGGCTTAGTGTGCCTTTCCTGGTTAAACAATTTCCCCTTTCCTTGAATATTGCCTTGGTTTCTGTACAGCATGTTGCCTCTGAGTTCCTATCTGCATCCTCTACCTAATTACTCCCCTTATGTATATCCATTGTATGCACTGTATTTTGTCATTCAGTTATCTACTGCTTGTTGTATTGTAAGGATGTATTTGTCAAGGTATTGTTTGTAATAAGTTCCGGGCACTCCAAAAAAAAGGGATAGTTTGTCTCTGAACTTACCCAGTTACCAAAATCCAATAAATAAATGAATAACTGAAATAAACTGAAAAACCAAAGGAGGCAACAATTGCCTCCCCAGACAATGAAGCATAAAGGAGGGAGGGCATGAGGGGAGAAAGCTCCCCGGGATATGGAGGCAGTATAGCACAGTGGTTTAAGGCTCTGAGCTGCAAATCTGGAGACCTGGGTTTGAATCCCACAGCCCCCACTTACATACTGTGTGACCCTGAGCAAGTCACTTAACTTCCCTGTGCTCCCAGGTTGCACCTGTAAACAAGCTTTCAGCTTAGTGTGTCTCACCTGGTTAAACAATTGGAAAAAAAAAGGATATGGGTGCAAGAAGACAGGGGTAGAAACAAGGCAGATGACAAGAGGGAATATAAATCAGGAAAACAAGAAGAGAGGAGTAAAGGAGACAGGTAATGGAGAAGGTAAAAAGGGAAGGTGGGACAGGGGAACTTCTGGGAACAGCACAGGCAGGGGTGAAAGCAGGCAGGGAGGAAGTAATATATAGAGAGCCATGAGTTGCAATTGCCCAAATGCACATTCCCCTATGCGAGGAGAATTGGAAATAAAATTCCAGACCTGGAGGCCATCATGGAAGAGGCTACCCTGGATTTGGTGGCCATAGATACATAGAAATTGTCGGCAGATAAGGACTGCTAGGCCTATCTGCAGTAGTCTGCCCATAAGCCCTATACTTGTATGCAGCCACTGACCCTAAGTGATCAATGGCTTTTCATCACTCCCATAATGGAATCATGGTGCACTGACAGCCATGACTATGACATGGCCATACTGGGCTACTCTGTGTTCAGGAGAACTAGGTGAAAGGAGGAAGGGTTGCACTATATGTGAGAGAGGGAATCAAGAATACAGTAGTACAGGGACATGAAGAGGAAAAGGAAGGACTGAAAGTGCTGTGGGAAATCCTTGATATAAGTGCTAGGACCATTATCTGTAAAAGGGGAGTACACTGACCTTCAGCACAGGGAGAGGAGTTGGATAAGGCACATGGGGGAGCCATTATCAGGACAACAAGTAAGGGGTAGGTGCTGCTAGCTGGTAAATTCAGTCTGCCAGATGTGCATTGTAGCCTTTCAACTGTATCTTCGGCAAGCAGCAATGCCATCATTGACTCCTAACAAGGGCCATTTCTCAGGCAGCTAGTCAACAAACCCACTAGGGATGGGGCAGTGCTGGACTTGTTGCTTACAAACAAGGACAGCATTGCTAATGTCACAATGCACAGTCTTCTAGGTACCAATGATCACTGTATACTGTGGTTTGGCATTAAGACAGAAACGGAGGCAAACCACATGAGGATGAGGATCTTAGAATTTAGTATGGCAGATTTGAAAGAAATTTGAGACTGCCTCAGTAGCTGCCTAGTCGGGTTGGGGGGCCTTGCCAGGTATGATAGAGGATCAGTGGGGAACATAAGGGGTGGCATAATTAAGGCTCTGCATGAAGGTAGTGAGTAAAAGCAAAAGGAAAAAGAGATGGTTATGGTACAAAGCCATACAACTGGGTGTTCACCACCACCATATAAAAAACACTCACTCCATAGTTTATTATAAGGCAAGCATATGCAAAACCTTATTAGTGCCGGATATAAAATGCTAAAAGACACATGATACATTTTGGAGAGGTCTCCATTATCAAAGACATGAATTTCACAAGTATTGCCAGACCTTAAATAGCATTAGGTCTCATGACATCAATCATCAACCTTCATTGGTAACCCATTGTGAGAATACCAGGCACAATTCAAAAATTAAAAGTGTTTGTGCATTTAAAATAACTAAACTCACCATTAACTAAAAATCGCAGCTATGTACATCTTAGACAAATACAGACCCCTATCTAGTCATATTTACAGATATTTTACTTCCAAAAGTCATGCCATTGATAAAGGAGACATCTCCAAAACATGTCAGGCATTTTTTAATATTCTATATCCAGCACTAATAAAGTTTTGTATATACTTGCACTGTAATAAACTAAAGAGACTATTTTCATCTAGGTGATGAAAGGTATGTTCCTTGAAAAGGTTCGGGGATCAAGATCAGTTCTGTTTCTCCTTTATCTACTGTAAGCATTTGATACTGCAGGTCATAAGGAGTTAGGTGAGTTTGTGAGGAGTTTCTATGGTTTACCTGGCACAACTTGACCTGGTTCTGGTCCTTCCTGGAACATCATAACTAGACTGTAGTGCTGTATGGATTGTGGAATTCCGCTGAGGGAATTAGTGCGAAATGACCATTCCACCGAGGGAATTTCTGCTGGAATTTCACTTGTTCACCTGTAGAATTCGGCCTACTGTGAACAGTATTTTTTCCATGGAAAATTATTCTGCAACTATTTCCATGGAAAATATTGAGATCTGCAAAATAATATTCTGTGGAACAGTGATTTTTCCATGGAAAATCATTCCGCAACAATTTTATGCTGCGGAATTCTACCATTCCGTTTCTGGCAGAATTCGGTGAAATTTTGGTGGAATTTTGAATATTCTGCAGAATTTCATTCTGCTGGAATTTAAGAAAATTCTGCACAGCACTACTAGACAGTGGTGTTAGGAAATTTTCAATCTGTTCCTTCCCTGGTTATGTGTGGCATTCCTCAGAGCTCAGGACTCAACACTCTTCCTTTTTTATTCATAGTATACATGCTTCTGTTGGGAGAAGTGATCTGAAAGTATGGCTTGTGTTTTCACAGCTATGCAGACCATACTCAGCTTTACCTTTCATCTTTTATACCCTGGCTAATTCATTGAGATTTAATCAGTTTTCTTGTACATTTTTTTGAATAAGAAATGTGATTTCATCTCAGTGAATTAGCCAGAGTCGAGCTTGCTAAACCCTTAAAATTGCATCACAGAACAATCAATTAATCAAAAATGTTATTTAACCAGGCAATTCATCCTTGAGCAAGTTCATTTGCAAGATGGTCTTAAACAGAAAACATACAAGTAAATACAGAGACTAGTACTTACAATTCAGTGGCATTAACAGAAATGTACTGTGTTATTACACGTGGGAGGAGAACAATAATGAAAAGTTGTAAAGGTAAATTGATGCAGTAAGTATAAGGGAATTAGAAAGATTGGAGGAAGGGGGAGGGGCACACAGGATAGGGAATCAGCTTAAAAGAGAGTTGCTATAGTAGCCAGGAAAGTGGGAAAAAAGTGCTGGTGTTGGCAGAGTTAGTGCTAATGTTAACAGTGGCCAAGGCAGGAATATGGTGATGTACTTGTAGGTTTACCTAAAGCAGGCACAGGTGTCCATTAGGTAGCATGCAAGCAGCATTTTAAAGGCATGAGGCCCAGGCAATATAAGGACAATTTTAACTTTTTTTGGGCAGTATTCTATAGAGAGGGGAGAGAGCAGTAGACGGTGGCTGAACCATGCCATGTCTTCATTCTTGTTACCTTGAAGGTTACCAGAGTGAATCTTCTCAGGTCATACAACCCCTGAGCTTTTACAAAAAGGTTAAAGATAGGTAGGCAGACGATCAGTTAGGGCCCTGTAAAACCAAAGGAGATCATTTCTTTGCCTCCTGAACAAGAGGGAGGACCAGCCCAGCAGCTCGTTAGAGAAGTCAGTGATGAGTACGGAGGGGTACATTCAGGACCAACATTAGGGCACGGTGGTAGATAGTGTCTAATTTATTCAAGACTGCAACTGGACAATTTGCGGTAGAGAAAGTCACCATAGTCAATCAGAGGAAGGAAGGAGGTTTGGACTAGTCTCTTCCTAGCTTCTAGTGTAAGCAAGCATCTGATATGAAAGAATACACCTAGTCATTGCCTTAATTTTTTTTTTGAAGCTCAGACAAGTGGATTGTGATGCTTAATCTGTTGTCTAACCAGAATCCCAGGTACTTAAACTTATCAACAATTTCCAGTGATTCACCTATTAGCATGTGAATCTGGGGGTTTGCCAGAGGCACTGTGGCAAGGGAGAGATGAGGTGATATGATCATGGCCTTAGATCTTTTTGCATTAAGCAGAAGCTTTACCTTTAGAAGATTATGCTGAAGGTTGATAATGTCCTGCTGGAGTTCCTTATGGGTGGTTTCAGGGGAGGAGCTAATGGTATAAAGGACCATATCAATGGCAAATAGATGTACGTTAGATGTGCGGATACTGGCATCTATATTGTTGATATAGATTGCTAAGAGTATAGGGCCCAGAATAGATCCCTGCAGCATGCCCCTAGGGAGAATTTTCAATGGAGACAAATCACCCTGAGCTTTTATTTGTTGCATTCTGTTGTTAAGATAGGACTCAAACCAATGTAGTGCAGTGCTATCAAGGCCAATCCTGCTCAAGATGCTAAGCAGGATGTTGTGGTCCCCAGAGTCAAAGGCCTTGTTAAGCTCTAAGAAGAGGGCATAAATAAATTTTTTGGCATCAACAGTTGTTTGCCAGTCATTAGACACTTTGGCAAGGGCAGACACTGTACTGTGTTTGGGTCTAAAACCGGATTAGACAGGATTTAGGAGGTTTTCGGTGTCAAGGTACTCCGGAAGCTGGGAGTTGATGATTTTTTCCAAGATTTTAGAGATAGTTGGCAAAAGGAAAATAGGCCGGTAATTATTCAGATCAGATGGGCCTCCAGATTTAAAGAGGGGAATAAAATTAATTTTCCAAAGGGGTAGTAGCTCACCATGCATCAAAGAGCAATTAAATAGGTGAGTGATGGGGGCTGACAAGTAATAGCCTATTTTCAAGAATAGTGGTTCTAGGTGGTCAGCACCTGCTCTCTTATTCGTATCTAAGGACAGTAGAAGGTCCTTGACATGTTTGAAGGAGACTGGGCAAAAGCCAAAAGAAGGATGGCTTGGGTTGGGGGGAGCACCAGAACCTGGGTCATCAGTAGTGTCACCATGATCAATGAACTTGCTGATAGGAGAAGCATGAAATGCTAGTCCAGCTGTAGTGAAATGATTGCTAAGCTGTTCAAGGATGTCTGCCCTATCAGCGTGAGTAGTAATGCTGGATATGATCTTGGTGGGCAGGGGGAGGCTGGTGAGTGAACTTAGACCACTTTAAAAGTTCTCCAAAATTTGGCAGAGCCGTTTATGTTTTCATCAAGGGCTGTTTGGAAAAATCGGGATTTTTCAGATTTGATCAGTTTGGTACAGGCATTCCTTGCTACGCGAAAGGCTAGCCAGTCAGTTTCAGACTTTGTTTTTCTTGTCCTTTTCCACAGTACATCTCTGCCTCTGAGAACTTTCTTTAAGGAGGGAGTGAACCAGTCAGGAGACCTTTTCCTAGTTTTGATCTTCCTAATGCGAGCATGTTTATCTATCAGCTCCAGTAGAAGATTTTGGAAGATGTTAAAGGCCTCTGTGATACTAGGGGCCACATAAAAATCCTGCCAGATAATGTTGGCAAGATCTGCCAGAAAGGCAGTTGGACAGAAGTTTTTTAAACATCTTGTCAGTTTAAAGGAGGAGGAAGATGATCGAGTGGGAACATGCCTAATGCAGGCCATTGCACAGTGATCACTTAGATCACTATTAAAGACCCCTGCATGGGAGATATTATGGGGCTTGTAGACAAGCATAAGATCCAGAAGTGAGCTATGCTCATTATATTTCATATTGGGACAGGTGACCTCCAGCATGATCTGAGACATGAGATAGAGAGTTGAGGCCTTCTAATTAGTAAGTACCCCAGTGGCCACCTGTGAGCCTCTTATGGAAGCCAGAAAAATAAACATAGCAGTGGAAACTCAGCTCATATTAGCATATTAAAATTTAAAGTGTAGGTACCTGACCTATTTGGGGGGGGTTACCTTGTCACTGGTGGTAAAGCTAATCATGGTTCAGCCAAGTGATGAGACCAAGGACCTCTTCAAAATGTTAAAATGATGGAATCAAGACAGAAAGTAAGAACACTGAATTATTTTAAATGATCTGTAGGCTTTGGAGCACTTCGTCTTGGTGGGAGCACTGGTTGTTTTCCTGTTTGGTTCTGATGTTGGCCACTCACCAGTAGCACCCCTACAATATTTATGAGATATTCATATGAAAATTAATTAAATCTCAGTGTCTTAACTAGGGTTGACCTTTCTAAACCCTTTACATTGCATCCTTCATAATACCTCACTCCATCCCATGCCAAGCTGTCCCTGGCATCCAGTGTCACTCCTTCCCTCTCACTACCCTATGCAAATCAGTTCCTGTTATCCACTGAAACATACCCCTCAACCATTTCCCCATGCCAATTACTCCCTAGTTTCCTACGGCACCTATTTTCTCAACCAAACCCATGCTAAACAATTCTTGGGTTCTAGTGTCACCAGCTCCCTCATCCTGTGTCACACCAATGCATCCCTGACATCCAGAGCCCATTTGACATTCTTTCTCATCCCAAACAATGACTCATATTCAGTATCTCCCCCTCACCCTATCCATTGTCAAGCAGTTCCTGGCATTCAGTGGAACCCCTTCTCTACTTCGTAATCATACCAAGCAGTCCCTGTTATTCAATGAAACACCCATCTCCACTTATTCCACAAGTCAAGCAATCCCTGTCATTCATTGGCACCTCTGTCCCTCACCTGATCCATATATCAGTTAGTCCCTGTTATACTGTGAAACCCACTTGCTACATACCACCCCTGTGTTAATTAGTCCATGGTGTCCAGTGTCACCCAACTTCCTCACTCTGCTCAATCCCAAGCAGTCAGTCCCACTGAGTGACTCCCTCCTCACCGTGTCCCATGCTTAGATGTCCCTGGCATCAAGTGGCATCACCTCCCTTAACCTGTCCCATGCCAAAGTGTGTCCCTTGCATCTAGTGATACTCCACTTCATAGCAACTCTTTCAATAGTTTTAAACCACAAAATGAATTAATAAGATTCAGATGGCATCTGGCTGAGGTGGTGAGTGGTGAGTGGGGCAAGCCACTGTCTGGGGCAAGGTAATATTTTTTTGGCCCTGGGATGGACTTCAAGTGCCTTTCTGAGGAAGCTGATGGTCAGGGGACACAAACATGTCACCTATGATGGGTTCCTGGTGGCAGAATTTGATGATCATGGCTGGGGTAGGGGTTGGGCACTGCTGCACAACCAGAGATGGGATTCAATTGGCAGAAATTTATGTTTGAGTAGGCAGAGCACTAGCATGGTACTAAGCATGGACTCCCTGGGGCTGCACATGAGACCTTGGGGGTCTCAGGGTGAAGTAATAGTATATCACTGGGGATAGGCTTCTGGTGTCCACACATGGTGCTGGGGGGCAGTTCATGCAATAGTGCTAGAAGAGATGGACTCCCAGGGCCAGATTCTCAAATGGTGGTGCAGGGCTTGCATGAAGCCCTGCACCATAACACTTTGAATCTGGCAGTGTGCCAAAGACTTTTTCCACAACTGCATCTGATTTTAGGAAGTCAGACGCAGTTGTGACAATTTATCCAATTTATGGCAGCTTGCCGTGATGAAACTCTGCACATACTTAGACTTTGCCTATTAGATAATGCATGCAAAATATTGGTCAATTTTGTCAACCCTGCCAAAACTATTAATGTGTAAAATTAGGGGTTTAACATAGAATCTGTTGCTCAACCGTAAGTATACTGCCTCTACTTCTCCAGCAGCATTACTGAACATTTTGTAGCAACCTATCTTTTACAGTTAAACATCTGCTTTAAAAGTATCCCAGTCTTGATAAAATATCTGTATTTTCTAAGAAAAATAAAGAAATTGACATTCATGTCCTATCTTTCACATGGTTCTCTAAAAGTTTGCGTAGCCATTTGGCTCTCTGCTTAATAAAAAATGGGCATACTAGATGAATATGTATTAAATCTAAGTAGCCATAGTTACAGGCACACAATCCAGTAAGTTCTTTTTTAAGATCTTTACTGTACCTTTCATCTAACGTTGTCCTAGGAAAAGTTCCAAAACAGAACATCATGAGAACATTTCTGATTTGATAATTACTAATAATTTTTAAGATGAACACAATGAGGCATTTGATACGTTTTATTGGACCAAGAAAAGATTCATAGAATGTTTCAATCTTTAGAATTTACACAGAGTTTTTCAACAGAAATGTTTTTTTTTTTCTGAAGAAGAAGAACTCCGAGTAAGTTTGACAGCGTAAGATATTCTGTAAATCTCTTATTGGTCTAATAAAAGGTATCAAATCACCCATTTTGTTCATCTTGTCATACAAGGACCAAAACAGCAACAGACTATTTTTTTTTAATAATTTTTAAATAAGGCTCTATATATTGAATCCTAATAATTTTGACTAAGACTGGGTAAAAATGAATTTCCTTTAATTTTAACCACTTGTACTTGTCCATCTATAGCCATTAGATTCATTTTCAACATAGGGTTATAAGAAACAGACACATTAATCTTTTGCTTAGCTCAGTGTGATAAATAACTCATACCTAGATTATTAAATGATTTTTATCAACATTAAGCCAGTGCATATTATAGCAATTTTTTTAAATATTTAACATTTTTTTTTCTTTTAAACAGGAATTAGGTAATATATTTGAGTTATGCAAGTATAACCAATGGTTCAGAACCCTCCAAGTTGTTAAGGCTTATATTAATGATTGCCCAAGTTATAATCTAGTGCTATATACTGGTATTGAGAAGGGTAAACTAAGTAGTTTTCTGTAGCAATGATCAATATATTTGTTTCTATTTTATGCTTAACCCCATAACCCTATACAGTATATCCTTAGCAAAAAGGGCTTAAGCAATTGGTTTAGCACTGATAACTTTTATTGATAGTTCTGCTGTATTTCCTCTGTATTTGATATTGAATCGTACTATGCCACCACTTCATTTTTTTATTTATTTGTTTGTATGACCTGCTGGGTCCATATCATTCTATTATTATATATAAGGCCAAGATAGGCATATTCGGATACAGTTTTGAACTTCTCTTTTCTATTCAAAAGATGGGTAGGTTCTTTTTTGTTTGTTTGTTTTGTTGTTGTTTTTTTGTTTGTGTGGCTTTTCTATGTATTTACTAAAAGTTCTCAGTTTCTTGCATTAGCAGACAGCAAATTTAATTGTGACTGTAAACTTTTAATAGTAAGAGAAATCAGACTAATGTCTTTTGCATATGTAAGGGTTGGACATGATCTCATACCAGTTTTTGGATAAATAAGGTTGCCAATGACAGGCAGCCATAATTGTCAGATGGCCCCCCAAGAAAAGAAGAAAGAACAAGGGGAGGAGAAAGGGGAAGGGGGGAAGGGAATAGTCGTGAGTTCGCCAGGTGACTAATTTGACACAGGTATAGGAGAGCTGGCCATTGGCTGAGGGAAGGTGCTTGAACATAACCTGATGGTAGGTTCTGGAAGGGTATAAAAGTTTGTGTAGCCCTCCAGCAGCCCCGTTTTGCTGGAAATTTTCTGGTGAGGCTTTTCAATACATTCATTTGGCAGGACAAGGTAAGGTGCAAGCTGTTGGTCTCCTTGGGGCGTTCGGGCCACATGGAACGATGGTCAGAATTTGTTAGGCATTTGTTTAATAGGAATTGCCTGTTTTTCATAAAAAGAAAAGTAACAGTAAAGGGCATGGTTTTTTGTTTTCCTTGGAATTGTGTAGGAGCTGAGAAAGAAAGTTCTTTGCGCAATGACAAAAATTATTTCACATCCTGCATATGCACAGGCAGAGTTCATCCCTTTCAGGAATTCTAACACATTCTATGACTGCGGACCTCAGCTGTTGATCATTTCTTTAGCTTTTGACTTATCCACCAGGTATCAAACATTTTCAATTGAAATCAACTCTTAATGTACTTGTCTCTAAGGGCTATCCATCCAACAACCATTTTCAAGAACAAATGAAACTTTTGGCCTGTTTTCAAAACCACTGCAACTGTGCCCTTACAGCTCGTTGCTATTACTAACTGGTCACTACCTCATGCATCATCCTTATGGAAAGGAACCTGTTAGAAAAAGGGCCCTGCTGCCCCACAGAAGCAACTTTAAACCCGTTTTAAAACATCTAATATTGCTGCTGTTGCTCCTCTCAGGCAACATTCACCCTAACCCCGGCCCACCACACCTTAGCCACAAGGTTAACAGCAGTGCAGTGTCACTCTCCTTGGCAAGCATTAACATCTGCAGCCTCCTCTCCAAACTTGATACCCTCTCTGCCTGGGTTTCCCAGCACATTCCAGACATCCTATTAGTGCTGGAAACATGGCTGTCTCCGAAGATACCTGACTCCACAATAGCAATTCCTGGATATGTAGTTTTCAGACAGGACAGACTTATCAAGAAAGGAGGAGCTGTACCCTCTACCTTAAAGAGTCCCTCATGAGTCATGTCATGCCCATGCCCATCCCAGGAAATAACATCCAAATCCTTGCTGCCAAAGTACTTCTCGGAACTCATAACAAGATCCTGACTGTTGTCTCTGTCTATATACCACCCAAGTTGAGCAATCTGGGCTTTCACTCCCTCCTTGACTGTATCAACTCCCTGGATCAGAATACAGAAGTTATCCTACTTGGTGATTTCAACATCAACTGGCTGGCCTCCAGTTCGAATAGTTATAAGGATGCCCTAGCTGCTGCTAACATCTCACAAATGGTCAAATCACCTACTAGAGTAAATTACAGAACAGGGACCTGTACACTTCTAGACTGGGTGCTAACTATACATCCATAGCACATCTCCGAAGCAACAGTCCTCCCAGACTCCTGAAGTGTTCATTCCCCTATCTTGTGTATCTGGACCAACAAATACACCAAACTACCCCCCAAAACTATTAACAGGAGAATGCTGACCCCCGATCATCTTGAGTCACTTAAAACACTCCGTCGTGAACATGACTGGTCACCAATTGATATAGCCCCCGATGTAGACACAGCACTTGAATACTTTATCACCTGTTTCAACTCAGCCTGCGATGTTCATGCTCCGTTCAAGAAGTGTAAGATCAAGGGTTACAATAACCCATGGATGACACTAGGCCTCCTTACACAAATGAAATCTCGAGACCAGCTCTGGTATCGTGCTAAGGCTACTGGCACCCAGACTGATATCCAGGCCTACAAAACAGCAAGGAATGCATGTACCAGAGCAATCCGCCATGAGAAGGTTAACTATTACAGGAATGCCTTAGCCAGCACCTGGAATGATGGGAGTAAATTCTGGCATAACCTTGCTGAAGTGACTGGAAAGGATCCCAAAACAACACCCACAATGTTGAACATAGATAGTACCATCACTGTTGACCATGTAATCATTGCCAACATAATTAACACCACTTTTGCTGACCTTAGTCATGTGCTACCCCCTAACTTTTTTGATCCCACCACAGTCAACCCAGCTCCAGTTAGTTCAGGTTTGCCACCAGGGCACCCTCCTTTCCATTTCAAAGCAATCCCAGAAAGCCTAGCTAAAAAACACATTCTTAAAGTGCTTGGAAAGTCTAGGGTCAGTGGCAATTCACTGGATATGAAACTTCTCGCCCTCACCATTGACAAAGTCCTGCTCCCACTAACCAAAATCTTCAACCATTCCCTCATGCTCTCCCAGTTTCCCCAAAAGTGGAAACTGGCAGTGGTGACTCCAGTCCATAAAAGTGGTGACAAGACACTCATGAACAACTACAGACCTATATCCATCCTCCCTCCTCTATCCAAAGCCTTGGAACGGATACTGGCTGATCAGCTCACAGAGTTCCTTGTAAAATACTGCCTGCAATGTTCCCAGCAGCATGGCTTCCGCAAAAGGCACAGCACTACCATGGCACTCCTCGAATTCACCATACATATCCATCATGCACTTGATCAGGGCCAGTTGGTCGGCGCCTCTTTTATTGACTGACTAAGGCATTTGACACTGTCAATCACTTCATTCTCCTCAAACAATTATCCCTCCTTGGTCTTTCAAGTGAAGCTACCCTCTGGTTTCAAAGCTACCTCAGTAACCAGACCCAACAGGTCAGGATTGGTGAATTCCTCTCATCATCCCTATCAATCCACTCTGGAGTACCCCAAGGTTCTATCCTGGGTCCCTTGTTATTCAGCATATTCCTGAACAATCTCCCTGCCTCCTGCCATGACAGAATGTTACTGTATGCAGATGATGCAGTAATCTTCACTTGCCACACCGACCCCACCTCCCTTCAGTCTCAACTACAGAAAAGTTTCACAGAAGTGGAAGACTGGTTTTGCTCACATAAACTCATACTTAACCACAAAAAAACTAAAACAATGTTGTTCCATGGAACCCACAACAAGTACAAGGACCATGAGCTCATAATTAACAACCATGAAAGTGTCACTCTTGAGCAGGTGGATATGTTTAAATATCTGGGCCTGACCCTTGACTGCTCCCTCTCATATACCAAACACATTGACGTTATCGCTGAAACTGTGAACTCCAGTATAGGGCTACTATACAAGCATAAACATTGCCTAATGGCTGAAGCCTTGAACCTCGCTATCCAGAGCTCTGTTATCTCAACTATTGACTATGGGCTTGTTATCTATGGATCTGCTACTGATACTGCACTCCAGCGCATAGCTGTAGCCCTTAATAAGGCATGTAGACTCCTTATTTCAGCTGCCCACCTTTCTCACATGTGTGACATTTACGAGCAGGCTAACTGGCTCCAGCTATCCGGAAGGCTAAAGTACCAGACCTGCATCCTAGCTAAGAAGACATCACTAGGCCGTATTCCCCCTGGAGTCCAATCAATATTGACCCCACAGCATGTCCACCACCTAACTAGAAGATCGGACAATCTAACCTTTACAATACCTCGCTGTCAGACCTCTCAAGCTCAGCGTTCTTACCTTGTCAGAGCCTCCACCTGGTTCAGCTTGCTACCTACAGAAATCTCCAACATTGCCACAATTGGTGCTTTTAAGTGTAAACTGCGTCAACACCTCATGGCTAGTACCTTCTGTGATTGCTTCTTATAATCCCCTCCAGGCATACTACCCTCAAGCATCCCTCTTCACTGCCTCAGCTCCTCCTCCTCTCCTACTCCCCATTACTGGGCATAGGATGAATCTGTCTCCTTTCCTTTTTCATCCCCCCTTTCCTCATCCCTTGCTGTTTCCCATCTACCACATACCCAACACAATGCCTTCCCCATTTCTCCCCTCCTCCCTCTCTCTGTCTCCCATACCACCCCCTCACCACCACTCTTCTTTCTCTTTTCCCACTAACCCACTCCTAACAAAGCTTCACTGAGCCACCTATGACTTGTACTGTATAATTAACTCACAACACAATTCCTTGACAATGCCTTTGGCTGCTATTACTGTAACCTTATTTGTCTTTTTTTTTTTGTAAGTTCCATTGTAATGATCATGTTATGTTTTGTACCTTATTGTCCTTATTGCCTTGATGTGGAACCTTAGTAAAAGAGCCCTCGGCTCAAAGGTGTCATTCAAAATACAAATAAATAAATAAAATAAAATAAAATGGTCTCGCCGGGGCCTTGGGTCATGTGGGGCCGAGGTGAGATAGTAAGGATGGTGGTTGAATTTGTGTGGTTTGTTGTACGGTGGGGAAGTTCCTCCAGTGTAAACAAAATTAATTAATGGATGATGAGGCGAGTCGGGAGGGAGGCATCCCTTGGTGGTGGTGGTGTGTTTTTTCTAGGTGGGGGGTCTGGGAGGTGTGGGATTGATTTGGCGGCAGGTGAAGGTGTAGATCAGGCCACCAGAGTTTTGTAAAAGTGTGCTGCGCTCAGTGGGCCCAAGCTGGGAAGGTGCAGTGTTTGCACAAGGCTATGGCATCTTCTAGTTGTTGGAAAGTCAGGGAGGGAGGCCTTCCAGTGGTGCATACAGTGGAGAGGGACAAGTGGGAGTTCCTGCTGGATTATGAGTGGATGTGGAAAGAATAGAAATAAAAAAAATGCTTAAGCGGGGGAAAGAGAGAATGGTAGGCCCACTTGGAGGGCTGAGTGTAAGTGGAGGCAGCATAGTTTCAGGCGGCCAGCGGGCATGGAGGGGCAATCTGTCCAAGGAGGCCATGAGGGTGTGAGGGCACCTAGATGTCAAGTGGAACTTGAGAAAAGGGAGGGGAATGCTCTGCAGGCTCAAGGTATAGTGGGTCTGAAAGAACTCAAAACATAAAAAAAATAAATGAATAAATAAAATGGTGGGGGGAACTCCCAAAAGGAAAGAATGAACAAAACAGGGTGGGGGGGTCAAGAAGAGGCCAGCAATGATTAGTGAGTGCTAAAAAGGCCACAACAGCCTCAAAACACAGATCATGTGTTGGAGCATGTGCGGCTGGGCAACCTAGGTGTGGAAGCCATGAAGGCCCAGATGGGTCGGCGACAAAGCGTGGAGGGATGGATGCAGCCTACAAGAGAGAGCAGCCATGTTTGTTGCAATAGGAAGGCTAAGTTGGGGAGTAGGCCATGGATAAGATGGTGACATCTGATGTGGTGAAAGTTTTTTTACAACTTCTGTTTCCTTTACTGGTTGGTGGTGAATTAAGAAAAAAAAATGGATGGAAGGAAAGCAGATGGACCTGCCACCACTATGGGTCCGCTTGCTGTGCATGCTTTGTTTTCATCCAGAGACAGTCCTGCTCCATCACATTTCAGGTCATTGGGGGGAAGGGGCACAGCCATGATGGATCTCTGCATTTGTTTTCAGATGTCAAGATATACTGTATTGGGTGCACTGGCTGGAACTCATTAACACCTGCCAGCCAAATAAACAATTTAGGGGAAAGTTGAAGCACTATTTTATAAATGATCAGTTCACCATATCCCTCACAAATCTATCATGGAAATTGGAAGATCTCGGATCTTGGGTGTTAGTTTTAAATTTAGTATGGGAGAATATATTTAATATTGATTATGCCAGGCTTACAAGCTTAGTTTTATTCAAGGGGCACTAGGCTCAGAACAGCGGGACCTACACAGGAAGGACTGGCAGGTGGAAGGGGCGGATGGGTATCCTAGCGGAGAGGTGCTCGGAGGGTGCTAGGGGAGCACAACAGAAGATTGTGGGCCTGACAATGGGTGATGGTTTGGCAGTGTGAGGAGAAGGGATGGCAAGTTTCTCCTCATGGTGTTTCTCCCCCTGATATTGTATTACAGCAGCGGGAGGTTGGCACAAAAGAAGCCCTCGGTTTCCAGCACCAAAATGATGGAAGAGGCATCCAGACTAATGAGTAAAATGATGGAGCTGGTCTAGGCGACTCAATGAAGGGAGGAGGAGGAGGAAGCATCAAAGAAAAGGAAGGAGAGAGAAGAATGGGCAGGAGGGGGCAGAGGTGGGAAAGAGGCCATGGGGAGCCGGGAACTGCCCTTCACCCACCCCACCACCGGAGCATGCACTGGAGCCAGCAGGGCCAGGCCCGAACGAGGGTAAGGGCAACATGGATGTCAGGAATGAGGGTGATCTGAAGGAATACTTGGAAGGGCTGATAGGTGATATGGGGGACAAAGGGATAGAAAAGATAGAATGGGTGCTGCAAGCAATTAAGGGCAGTAGCAAGGAGGTGGGGGCTGCAGAGAACCCTCCAGTGAAGAAGAAATTGTACAACAGACCCCCAAGTTTTACACTGGGTGACCACGTGCCATCTTCACTAAAAGAAAACATTTGGAAAGGGGAACACATGGACATCTTTGGGTTAGTGGATGAGGACATGGCCAACGAGTATGAGCAGAAGGAGTTGGAAGGTACATCTGAGATGGTGGTGGTGCTGGCAGTGGTGAGGCACAAGGAGGAAGGGGAAGCTAAATACAAGGGGAAAAACATAGACATGTGGCAGGTGGGTTTCCTTATTTACAGTGCAGTGATCCCGGAGAAGCAGCTGGAGTTGGCAGTTCCCCTATTGACCTACACGGCAATCCTCAGAGATGCATATAAGGCCAAATTGGGATATGGGTGATTGAAATATGATGAGGCATTTTAGAAAGCAGATGGCAGCAAAGGATGACATGATGTGGGATTGCACACATTCAGAGCTGTTAGTGCGAACTCTATCAGGCCCAGCATGTGGGCCCAGGGAGGAGCACGGTAAGAAGGGCACCCCTCGGTAGCAAAGACATGCTGGGGTTTCAACAAGGCCTTGTGCACGTGGGCAAACTGTAAATTTTAGCATATTTGCTCGCGCTGCACAGACCACACCCAGTGGCAAACTGCCAGCAAGGGGGAGATAGGAGTGTACAATGGGGGACAGTACCAGGAGCAGTCCTTTCGGAGGGAAGGGGAGGAGGATCAGGCAGGGGTAGAGGGGTCACAGCAGAGGGGGATGCAACTCCAATTATGTGTGGCGCTAACAGGTGGGGAGGAGGCAAGTGTTGGGGTTTTCCTTAGCATGCACCCCCATAGTATGGAGTGTAGTGGAAGCTTGGACACAGGAGTACCCAGACACAGTAAGAGTGGAATTCCTGTGGGCAGGCTTCAAAGTGGGTTTTCAGTTGGTTTTGAGGGTGGGTGAAGGGCAATGAGGGTGAAAAATTTGGGTTCAGTAAAAGGGAAGGAGGACAATGTCAGGGCAAAAATTCAGAAGCAGGCATTGGCAGAGTGGGTGGAGGGACCCTTTACAGAACCTTCATGCCCCCATTTCAGGATGTCACCATTGGGAGTGGTACCAAAGAAGAAGGAGGGTGAATTTCGACTCATACACTACCTTTCTTATCCAGAAGGGGCATCAGTGAATGAAGAGATTCCGGATGACTTACGGGCAGTCTTGTATGCATCCCTGAATCAGGCAATGATTCTGATAACAGTGGCACAGAGGGCTTGGCTAGCAAAGACAGACACTGAATCCACCTTCAGGCTACTGCCAGTGAGACCAGAGGACTGGGACTTATTAGGTTTTCAATTTGAGTGAGATCTGTATTTTGACAAAGCCATGCCAATAGGGTGCTCGGTGGCTTGTTCCACATTTGAGGCTTTTAGTTCATGGGTGCAATGGGTGTTCAGTTGGAGATATAGGCACAGGAGGGTGGACCATTGTTTGGATGATTTTCTACTTATATGGAGGAGATAGGCAGAAGTGGAGGGGATGTTGCTGGACTTTAAGGAGATGTGTGGACGCATAGGGATTCCACTGGCAGAGGGGAAGACGGAAGATCCTAGCAGCCAGCTGGGGTTCTTGGGGCTTGAAGTAGATACAGTGCATGACTGCTCCCACCTGCCCCGGGACAAATTGGCCTGTCTGAGGGGTTTGTTAGCTCAGGGAAAAGGGAGGATGGTGCCACTGGTATTAGTGCAACAGCTATGGGGACACCTCAATTTTGCTTGTAAGTCCATCAGCCAGGCAAAGCCCTTACCAAGAGACTATCAAGGTCTATGGAGAAGGCAAGGATGCCTTATCACTGAGTAGACATCACAAAAGGGGTAAGGGAGGACACAGGAGTGTGGGAGGAGTTCCTGGAAGGTTATAATGGGGTGACATTCTGGCAGGATGACTGGACATACATATGGAATTGGAGCTATATATGGACTCTTCTGGGGCCTTGGGGGTAGGGGCCTACTTCAAAGGGGAATGGATCCATGAAGCATGGCCAGGCACTTAGAGGGAAGCGGGTTTGCTGAAGGACATTACCTTCCTTGAGATCTTTCCCATTCTGGCAGCCCTGGAAGTCTGGGGAGACAGGATGAGGGGGAGATGGATACTTTTTTGGTATGACAATAAGGGGGTGGTGGAAGTAATAAACAGACAAGGGCGGGTTACCAACTCAGTAGGAGTGGTTATGCATTGTTTGGTCCTATTGGGTCTGCAGTTGAACTTGTCATTTAAAGCACAGCATACTGAAGGAATTCAGAATGACATGGCTGACAGTCTTTCCCATTTGCAGCTGGACAGATTCCAGGAGTTGGCGTTGAATGCAGTGGTGCACCGGACCAGGGTCCTGGACCATATACAGTATGGGAGATTGGAGGGGAAAAGCAAGATGGTTGTACTGGAGATCCTGGGCACCCAACACCCTGAGGACATATGAGAAAGTGTGGGCAGAGTTGCAGGATTTCTGGGCTACAGCAGGATGGGACACAGAGGAGCAGGTGTGGGAGGATCAAGTGAAGCAATATGTACTGGAAAAGTGGAAAGAAGGTTTGGCCCATACCATGATGTGGGTACAGCTGGCAGGCATAGGCTGGGCATGTAAAGACAGAGATTGGCCAGATACCATGACAGGGAGGGATGTGAGGTGGATGGTCACGGGTTGGCAGAGAGAACATGGGGCGAGGAAGGATTGAAGGAGACCCATCGAGGTCAGCTACTTCTGAGAATGTTGAGCGCCTTTCACCACAGTGAAAGAGGCATGCCTATTTAGAGTGGTCTTCATAGTCATTGCAAAGGGAGCTTTCAGGGTCAGGGAAGTAGTAGTAGCCCCAAGAAAGTCAGGGATAGGACAAGGGCTACAGGCAGTGGACATCGAAGTGGGACAGGACAGGGTGGTCATTCATTTGTCACGGACAAAGACAGATCAAGGGGGCAGGGGCAAAACCATGGTCTTGGTCAGACAAGGAACAGGTGAGGTATGTGCTGTTGAGGAATTGTAGGAGTATGAGAGGATGTGAGGGGCAGGGAAGGGGTATGGTTCCACCATGGGGAAGGGAGCCCAGTGATGAGTTTTCAGGTCGGTGGAGTCCTTAAGAAGGTTCTTACTTTTGTCGGGGAAGACCCCAATGAATTCACTCCCTCTTCATTCTGCACAGAGGCGGCTTCAGAGGCAGCAGCCCAGGGGTGGGGGTCAGAGGAGGAGGTGAAGCAGGTGAGAAGATGGAGGTCCAACTGCTGTAAGAAATATGTGAGATAATGGCATGATGATTTTTCACTGTAGTGTTTTTTCTTTTCATGCAGGAGTAAAACAACAAGTCTGATTGGTGAAGCACTCATTTATCTACTGGGCCAAGAGGTTTGCGACATCAAGGTGTGGTGGGACACAACTGCAGATGGATCTGCAACACACGAGGGTGCAATGGAAAGGAGTAAGGGGCATGAGATGGGCACAGTTAATGCCGCTATTGGAGGAGGTCCGGATCCAGTGGAGCAGGCCTGATCTGCTCATCATACACCTGGGGGGAATGATCTGGCAGCACACCATGGGGGGCATAGTGCAGGACATAACAAGGGACTTAGAGATGATGAAAGGGTGGTGGCCAGGGGTGCTCATTAGTTGGTCCAGGATCACATCCTGCAGGGTATGGAGGGGAGTCAAAGAAGTTAACATGGTTGAGAAAGGGAGGAAAAGGTTCACTAGGAAGATGGCTATGGCAGTAATTGAGATGGGGGTGCATATACAGCACAGGGACATATCTTTCAAGAGAACTGAAGTGTACTGGTCAAATGGGGTGCACTTGATGGAATCTGGCATGTGTCTCTTCCAGAGACACATAATAGACCTGGTTGGGGGGGGATTGATAAGAATGGACCTAGATAATAGCCCACAAGGGAGGAGCCATATTCCATCAACAGCTGGAGATGGGGCAGTAGAAAGGGGGAATGGGGGCAGGCAGATGGGAGGGGAAGGACAACACATGCTGGGGCCAAAATGGCTCCCAGGTATGGGATGAGGGGGGGTGGGGGGAAGGAGCAGAGATTAGGTGTCAGATCATAGTGTCTGGATCTAAGGGGTGGAGGTCCTGGCAAGATGGTACCTGGCACCAGTGATGGTGTGGAGGGTCGGATCGGATTGTCTGGACCATGAAGGTGAAGCACACAAGAGGAAGATGGCCAGGAAGGAAGAAAGTTCTGGAAGAATAATGGACATGTGTATTGTACTGTTTAAACTGTAGTAATTTCTTTGAGAAAAAGAATTGAAATGTAAATATCAAATTAGTGAATAAATAAATTGTTGCCAACGAGCATCCAAGCTAGCAGTAGTGGAGCAAGTTTTATTTCCCGGGGGGAGTTCAAATGACAAATAAGTTTGCCAATAATAGGCAGCCATAATTGTCTGATGGCCCCCCAAGGAACGAAGAAAGGACAGGGGGAGGAGAAAAGGGTAGAGGAAAAAAGGGGGGGAGGGGAATGTTGGTGAAGTCACCAGGTGGCAGGGGGGATGGTGATGAGGTCACCATGTGACTCATTTGACACAGGTATAGGAGAGCAGCCCATTGGCAGAGGGAAGGGGCTTGAATGTAGTCTGGTGGTAGGGCCTGGAGGGGTATAAAAGTTTGTGTAGCCCTCCAGCAGCCCTCTTTTGCTGGAAATTTTCCCCACCCACCTGCCCAAGGGGAACAGACTAGAAGGAGCCAAAAAAGAGGCAGGCCCAGGAATCAGAGGATGAGAGCACCTGGGGACAGGTTTTGTGGTGGTAAGAGTGGGGGCCCGAGGGGGCCTTGGAAACTGCAGAAGGGCAGTGGTTTGTATGGTGGGCTGACAGAGCCTGGTTTGTTGAGATGCAAGTAGCCTGGTTAGCTGGGAGAGCAAAAATGGGAAGGTGGAGGAAAGGGGGGGAGTGAGAGGTGGAAATGGGGACAGGCAGACAGGTAGGTAGGTAAAAATGTTTTATTAATTTAAATATATGAACTAGGATGTGCTCAATTGAGCTGAAGCTCATTTACAATGAGGTTCTATACATAAGGGAGGGGGCAGGGCAACACATGCTGGAGGCAAAATCGCACCCAGCCATGGGATAATAGATGGGGTGGGTGAAGGAGTAGAGATTAGGGGTCGGATCATTGTGCCTCGACCTAAGGTGTGGAGGTCCTGGCAAGATGGTACCTGGTACGGGCGATGGTATAGGGGATTGGATCTGAGTGCCCAGACCCTGCAGGTGAAGCACGCAAGCAGAAGATGACCAGGAAGGAAGAAAGTTCTGGAAGAATAATGGACACCTGTATTGTACTGTTTAAACTGTAATAACTTCTTTGAGAAAAAGAACTGGAATGTAAATATCAAATTAGTGCCTAAATAAATTTTTGCCAACGAACATCCAAGCTAGCAGTAGTGGAGTAAGTTTTATTTCCAAGGGGGATCAAATGACAATTAAAATTATGCTTACTTTATGTAATGCAGTCAATAAGTCATTTATGTAGACATTAAAGAGTACTGGTGCCAGTACACATCCTTGTTTGACACCATTATTAATATTACTTTTTCTTGTGATAAACTGCTTTTTTGTCAAATCTTACTTGGTACCAGTTGTCTGAGAAGCTATAAATGATGTTGACCAAAGCAGAAGCAAGACTAATTTCCATCAAGTTTTTTCCAAAAATGTTCCTATTTAAAGAATCAAAGCCTTCTTAAAATCTATAAAGATGAGATAAACTGTCTGTGATCTTTACTGTTTTTCCCAAGAATGTGGTGAAGAACATAGCACTGATTAAGGATAGAACCCTCAATCGGAAACCCAGCATGTGAGTCAGATATCAAACCATGATTTGCCAGAAAACTGTGTGACTTAATACAGATAGTTCTAGTAAAGATTTTAGATGTTGTCTCAAGAAGGCTTATAGGCATGTACATTTCTGGATTGTTAAGTTGTTCTTTTTTGAAAATAGGGAACAATAGGGCACTTTCCCTGAGACTGGGATTTTTTTCCCATCAATATATATATTCATAAGTTTAGTTAAAACTGGAGACCAGAAATGTATTTCAATTTTAAAGAGATTCAAGTTGTGGGTGGATGTTGACTGGCGCCAAGGAAAATCCTAAGGATGCAATCCCAGTGCAGTGCATCATGGGTATACAAATACTTGCCTATGACAGGCTGACAAGGCTTCACCAGAACAAATGTATGTATTCCAATATTTATGCAAGGAAAGCTGACAGACCATCACCAGAGCATGTACTGCAATTTAAGCAGGCTTATATATCTGATCCAGTCTAGGCTGAGAACTTCAAACTGCAAACACAACTGTTAATCATGTTGGGACCCTTCAGCACACTGCAGTGGGTGTATCAGTCATATCAGTCAAGTCAATCCCAAGAATATGCATTTTGTACACTCAGAGGTAAAGGCCTAGTTAGACAAAGGTTGACTGGTATTGAAGTATAACATGGTTACTGCAGGAGGAAATCACAAAAGTTTGCATAGCAAATACATGCTATTCAAGTGTAAACACAATAACACAATGTGGTTGCTACTGCTAATGCCATGCCTTGTATTGCAGTACTAGTCAAATTGTGTATAGGTACCACTGTAGCATACTGATGGCATGCCATAATACTCAGTTTCTTCAGGGCTAACTTGATATGTTAATGAGGCAATTAATGCACTACACTGAGGAGTTACAACAGGACAAAACAGCTGATAGTACTTTGTAATTTTCAACCTATACTGGATCAGCTGCACAAGCCTGTTCAAAAGGCAATATCTGTTCTGGCAAAACAATGTCATCCTGCCTTGCACCAGGATTTGTATACTGGAACTGAAGCATTAAAGTGTATGTATGTGATTTGCAGAAAAGCACAATAAACAAACAATTCTGATATTTCTTCCCCAGCACATTATCATAAACCCAGCCACTGCTCTTCCTGCAAACTATTTCTTCTGTATGCTTCCTCTGGGAAACATTAGTAAGTGTTAAGTCTCACACAGTGTTAACCATGTGCAGTAGTCTACCTGGTGAGGAGTGAAAGCCTTTATTCATCCTTTCACATCATGACTAGACAGATTCTTTAGACAGAATCATACTAATAGATATACTGTTCATGTAAGTAGGGGTCACATTCTGACTGTTATGTTGGGGTGTGTACCACTGCGTAAATTGAGTAACCTTTGCTGTGTGGCAGGAAGGGAACAAAACATGGACACTGCTACTTTCTGTCATCCTAATACTTTCGTATTATTTTACTATGGCTATACCGCATATATATATATATATATATATATATATATATATATATATTAAAAATCTGAAGAGTACCAGAGTGAGACATCCAAAGCAATACAGAGTGTCAATCAGCTGGTGGAATCTTAAGTAATACAGAGGTACTGCAGATTTTTCAGTAATTGCTTTTCAAATGTTTGTAGTTTGGGGGACACTAATTATGTTATCTTTTAAGATTTAGAATCAGAGTAGAAAACACCTTTTACCTGATTTTAGTACTTTGCTTTCTTTGGCAAATATGAGCCAAAAAACTGCTCTTAGCAGAACAGATGAGGCCAAAGAAACATTAAGTCTTCATGGTTTTCATAGCATCATGATATGATTACAGATGAAACTTCATCATCTGTCTGTGCAAATGTAAGGCAATTTGCTATTCATTAAGTCTCCTATAAACTTATTTAAGCTGATGTTGTTCCAGGTATGGTCTGGTATTTGATGACCTGAGTGATTCATAAAGCATCCATATTTAGTCAAAAAACATTTCATCATATACAGTAGTTTATTTTAGAATTAATATATTTCTGACAGCCATAGAGTCAGCATTTGTTTATTTTTAAAGCATCAGTTGCACAAAAAAACAGTCAGAAAATGTTATTAATATTTATTTTTAAAGCAGCTAGTTCTTTCTTAATTCTGAAGTATTTTTCTTTTTCTTCTTGGTCACTGGAAAGTCCTCTACCTGATAGTATTAGGTGTCATGTGAAGAGCAGTACTTAACATTGCAGCTGCATATTTAGTTTTAGTCTTCTTTAAAACTCATCAGCATTGTGACCTCACACACTGTGACTTCACTTGTAGCCAATCTGGTAGCTATTCAGTGGCTCTTCTGAGCTGTTGTGATGTTACAGTGATGTCATAATGCTGATGAGGTATTAAGAGGAAGAGAGCTAGGTACAGAATATCAGCACCCAGGCAGAGTGCTATTCTACACATCACACTTAGTGCTGTCATGTAGAAAGCATTTTAATTAGTCACAGGGAAAATAAAAAGTATCTCAGGTATAAAAAGTAGTAGTCGACTACTTTGAAAAGTTTATTTATTTAGAAAAGTTTCACCAGGAAAGACAACATGAGCTGTGAAAAGCTCGTTTCCAGAAGCGTCCTGTGGGAGGGGTTACATATGGGGGAGCACCAAAAAAAAAAATCAACAATAAAAATCATAGTACGAGTCAAAATACATCCAGTACAATTAAGACATTACATACATTATAATCATGGAGAGGTGTAAACAAAATTATTTGGACATAGCATATGGAATAAGCATAATATAACAATCCCAGCATACATACAAGCAAGGCACATAGGTGAAATACTTTGAGGAGTGTAGACTCTAAGTAGTCAGGGATTATACAAGTACACAGAAAATTTGCAGTGAAGAACAAGTGCTCGGATACAGGAGAAGTGGGAACTAAGTGGTATATTGGAAAGAGAGGGAAGCTATGTAAGCAGGATAGAAAGGGGGGAGGAAAAAGGTAGCCAGGAGCATAATCCCCTTCAGGATGCTGGGAATCCTACAAGGGGATGAGGCACTGGTATGGTAGATGGGGGGAGAGAAGTATAGTGGAAGAGGTGGCAGTAGAGAGGCTGAGACAGAGTGTAGGAGAAGGAGACAGGAAACTAGGACCCTTCTCCCCTTCAGGATGCTAAGAACCCTTCAAGAGGATGGGGAACCAGAACAATGAAGCAGGTGGGGGAGACAAAACAAAAAGCTATATTTCCCTACAGGGAGCAAAAAACCCTGGAAGTGGTTGGGAGGGAAATATAGAGAATTGTTAGAGGAGCAAGAGAGAGGAGCAAAGGTTGGTAAGGTGGGAGAAAAGAGGGGGAAAGTAGGTAGGGGGAGACTGGCCAGAGGAGAGCAAATAGAAAGCAGAGAAGTAGTAGGGGAGGTTAAAGAAAGGAGGAAGGGAGTAAATTGGTGGCTGATTACTGATTTAATTGTGCGGTTACTTGCAGTTGCAGCAGTGAACAGTGTGATTGCAGAGGAGGAGTGTAAGGGAACATCGAGATTGGGCAGAGTAAATTTCAAGTGGGAGAGAGTTCCAGGTGCTAGGGAAATTGTATGAGAACATGGCACAACCAGCTGATGTGCACCATGGAGGAAGGGCAAGATGTGATTTGGTGGAGGGATATAGGGAATAGCAGGAGGGAAGAGAGACCGACAGTAGTGAGGACAAGTAGGGCAGGTTGCTGATTCAATATTTACCAACTAGATTAGCTGTGTGATATAGGCATCTGGCAGCAAGGGAAGGGAAGGAGAACAAGGTGTATAGATTGTACTGGTGAGTGAGAGAATGGCAACCAAGTACACAATGGCAGAAGGAATTGAAGAGCATATCCAGTCTGGAAAGGGTGGTCTTAGGTGCAGAACTGTAGACAATGTCGCCAAAGTCGAAGACAGGGAGAATCATCTTTTGGACAAGTTCATGCCTAACTTGCATGAGCAGGCAGCTGCGGTGTCCATACAGGGCACTTAGCTTGCGAAGGAGTTTTTTTGTGTATGGTGTCAATGTGTACCCTGAAATCTAGAATCTTGCTTAGCCACAGCCCAAGGTACTTAAATGAGGGGACGTCATCCAGTTTAGAACCTGACAAAGCCCGAAAGGTGGGGATGAAGTCTAATCTGGACAGCTTTTGTCTGGAGCCAAAGGTCATACAGACTGTGTTTTTGGTATTCAGAGAGAGTTGCTTAGCACTAAACCAGCACTGGATATTGTTGAAGTCTAGTTGAAGGCTAGTAGTCACATTCACAGGGAAGCTCTCGGTGGAGAATAACATGGTATTATCATCTGCATACATGTGGATATTAGCAGAAGTGCAGACATCAGGGAGATCATTCAGAAAGATGGAGAACAGAATTGATCCAAGTAAGAAAGCCTTGAGAAACACCAGTGTTAATTGAGAGAGGGAGAGGTGGAGTTGCCAACTCTGACAGATTGGGCCTGCCCAAGAGGTAAGACCGGAAACAGTCGGTAGCGGCATCAGAGAGACCAGCTGCGGTCAGCTTGAAGAGAAGAACTGAGTGGATGACAGTATCGAAGGCTTTGGCCAGGTCGACAAAGATGGCAGAGATGATGCATCCCTGATCCATCCCAGTCAGAATGTAGTCAGTGAGCTGGAGAAGGGAGGAGGTGGTGGTGGAGTGGGCTTTTCAGAATCCAAACTGGAAAGGGGTGAAGAAAGAAGAGGAGGAGTCAATGAAGAGGGAGAGTTGCTCCAGTGTTAGGTGATCTTGGACCTTAGCAAGGATGGGGAGTAAGGATGTAGGCCGAAAACTGCTAGGGTTGGAGGCGTCTCCACCTTTGGGAAGTGGGACCAAGGCAGCAGATTTCTTGGCTGAAAGTACTGTCACTTGTGTGAAGGAGAGATTTAGAAGCCGGGCAAGGGAAAGGGCAATAACATAAGCAGAGAGGTGAAGGAGTTAAGGGTTGAGACCATCAGGGCTTTTACCTTTGTTGGGATTAAGGGCAAGTAATATCTGAAGGGTGTCTTCAGGGAGGACAGGTTTAAAGGAGAAGCATAGAGTGGTGGAGGATTGAATGTGGGAAGGAGCAATTAGGGAGGGAGGGACAATAGGGGAAGGGAGCAAGGAGGGTGGAGGCACAAGTAGTAAAGATGTTATTGTACACTTCAGCAACAGTGGGTTGGTCATCTATTGTATGGGAGCCAATTTTTAGGACTGGGGGGGAAGGATGGATGGGAGGGGAGAACAAGGTGTGAATAACCTTCCAGAATTTGGAGGGGTTGTTTATGTTTCTTTGGAAGGAGGCACTGAAGTAGTTTGCCTTGGTGAGATGGATGGCATGGGTACAGCCATTACAAAGTGATCAATAGTGCTGAAGATCTTGGGGGGCATCTGAGGTCTTATGAGCAGCCCATGTTTGATCACGTGCATGTTGACATGCAACGAGTTCTGCAGATACCCATGGTAGGTGGTTACCTCGGACCCTTGCATTTCTTAGTGGACCGTGGTGGTTCCAAACAGATAAGAACTGCGTGCTAAAGAAGGACAGGGCTGCATCCACAGAGGGGGTGGATGAGATAGAAGACCAGTTGATTGGCCAGTTAACTTTGGATGGAGGACAGTTCGAGGGAATGGAAAGAGCAGATATTGAGAATGATAGAAGGGGATTTTGTACAGTGGATTTTGCACACACAGTAGACTAAGTGATGGTCACTGAGTGCATCAGAGAGTACACCAGACTTTATGACGTGGTGGGGTTGAGAGGATAGGACCCAGTCTATGAGGGTATGTTTACCTGTTTTGTGGTTTAGGCACATTGGGTCAGCTATTAATTGCTTTAGGTTCAGGGATGATGCGTGACTGCAGACTTTGCACTGTTTGCTAGAGAGTTAATTTATGTTGAAATCCCCAATGAGATACAATTTCCCAGGGTGGTAAGAGATGAGATGGTGGAGAGGAGGTCAGAGAATGAGGAGAGTGCAGAGATGAAAAGATTGTGATGGCAGTAGACACCACCGATGAAGACAGGAGGGAGCAAGCAAGAGATATTTTTATTAGTAGGAGTTCATAGGCAGAAGGGGAGGTGATGGATAAGCAGATAGAGTATTTGATAGAGGAAGAGATGTACATAGCTACACCCCCTCCTCTGGAGCTGCAGTCTTGGCATATGACAGAGTACCCAGGGATGGAGATGGATGTATCCAGTATTTCTGAGCTGAGTCAGGACTCTGAAATGATGAGGATTGAGGGTTAAGTTGTGCTCTGAGTGGCTGCAGGAGGTTGATTTTGGGGAGAAGACTTCTGATATTTAAGTGGGCAATACTCAGTCCTTTGGGAAAATTGGGTGTTAGGAATTGGGGGGGCTGGGGTTGGTTTCAACGTCGCCATAAGAGAGAAGCAGAAGTACTATTAGCCACTGGGAGACTGTGGTCAGCAATTTCTTAAATGGGGGTGAGGACAGCTGCTGGTTAGAGAGGGATCAATTGTCCATTTGCCGCACATTGAGAGGATATGTATGACAGTAAGGTGGAGCCCTGTATCAATGAGGAGACCATCAGCAGGACTGCAGTGGAGATGTAGTAGTGGGGGCTGACAAGAGGGGGTGAGTGTAGGACAGGATGACAGGGGCAGGTGGGTGTAGGAAGTGGGGGTCAGTAGTGAGGAGGTGGGAAGGGATGTAGATACGAGCAGTCCGACGAAGCAGATGAAGAAGAGGAGCAACATGTTAGAGCACTGCTAGAATACAAGGATTAACCATGGGACCAGATAGAAGAGGTTAAATAGTATGTACAGGAGAGCTAGATACTAGAGATAGCTAGGGGACTGAATAGATAGAGGTTAGATATTGGGGACAGTAGAATTGTAAGGGAGAAAAGGAATATAAGGAAGGGGTGTAAAGAAAAGGCTAGAGATAGCAAAGAAGGCAGAAGTAGGAGGAGAGTATGAGAGGGTTAAAAGGAAGGGCAGGTGGAGAGTCCTTGGTGAGAGTTCTGCCTTGTGCTATAGTATCCCTATCAGGTGAGGGGATGGCAGATTTCCCAGGTCAAAAAAGTGTATTTAAAGAGTGCCGGGGTAGGGCAGGGTGGCCAGACCAAATAATTCAGCCATTGAGGACCCAGAAAAGGCTGGAGCTTCAGTCCTGGCTGCAGTGTCCTTAGGGAGCAAATCTGCATGTGTAAATCCACTGATGTGGCCAATAACAGAAAGGCTAAGAGAAGGTACCAAGAGTTCAAACCTGCAGTGTTCCGAGATTGACCATACTTTTGTAGGCTGTCTTGTTGGCAGGTGGGTGCAGGCGGCAGTGAGGAGTAAGTGCCGCACTGCCAGGGGAGGAGCGCCCGGTCAAGTTATTATTAATCACAGTCAAGGAAGAAAAGGGCCACCCAGCAAGTGTGGCGCATCATGGTAAGCAGTTCAGAACAGCCAGAGGAATACTGAGACACAGTCAGTAAGCTAGATCTTAATTTTCCTCAGACATGTTTTTAAAACTGCTTTTATTACCAGTTTTATAATTATTTAATGGGTGGCTGCCAGAGGGAAAATGGCTTGTACAACTGTATTAGAGTTACTTTGACTTGACATTTTCCTCTGGATTTCAACCCTCGGTTGAGGTACCATGTGAAGTTTTTCTCTAGGCTAAAGGAATTGGTAGGTGAAAGTGCCACACAAGATGGAGAGCACTGGAGAAGGAAGAGGAGTGGGAGGGGGATATGAAAATATACTGGGCAAAGTGTGTGTGTGTGTGTGTGTGTGTGTGTGTGTGTGTGTGTGTGTGTATACTGTTTATGTAGGCAGGTAGACAGAGTCTGGTAGCCTCCACTGAACTCCAGGTAAAATCCTTTAAATTCAATATGTGGCTGCCATCGAGGAAGTGCAATTAAATTTGAGTCACTTTGGCTTGACTCTGTTCACCCTTGGTAGAGGCACCAGAAGATGTTCTTCTCTATGCTAAATGAAATGGTAGCTAGAAGAGTTAAAATACTAAAGTGTGGCATAACAGAACTTGCTTCCTCCAACTTGTGGAATACACCCAATAACACAAAGAAAAGAATGCCTCCCCTCATGGCAGAATCTCTGGAGAATTAATGTTATTGAGTTAGTCTTCCCTCTGGGTTTCTATGAATTATGAGACTAACAGTTGATAAACATGGTACAGTTCAGAATTTGTTTTGCTTATATAAGTTGCAAAACACAATGAAGTCCAGCAACCCTTAACCTTGATAGGTGAAAAAGCCACACTAGAGGGAGGGATCAAAAACCGGGCTGTGCCAGCAGGTACAATAAATGAGGGATATGGTCTCCACTCCTCTAGGGGGCTAGGGAGATATGGAAATGGGTCACCAGGTAGGGTGCAGGAGCTGAGTAACAGGAGTTCAAGGGGGGAAGGAGAGGAGGGAAAAGGGGTGGAAAGTGGTCCTGATAAATGCCAGGAGCTTAGGAAATAAAATCCCTGAGCTCCAGGTGATACCAATTGAGGGGGAGTTAGATGTGGTAGCAGTCACTGAGACCTGGGCCACTCAAGGCCACGAGTGAGACCTAAATCTGGAGGGCTATACTATGTTCAGAAAAGATGGGGGGGAAGGGGTGGTGGTGTAGCACTGCCAGTCAGAAATGGCATGGATATTGGAGGAGTAGAAGAGGCAGAGGGGAATGTGGAGGCTATCTGGGTTATCCTGCTGATGCAGGTGGGTAAGAGAGTAAAGGTCAGAGTGGCATACAGACCACCAGCACTGGCAGAGGTTTTGGAAGAAAGTTCTGTGGCAAATCTCAAGGGACACTGTAGATTGGGAAAACGAAGGGTAGTGGTAATTAATCTGTGGAAGAATTCAAGAATGCATGGGACAAGCATCAGGCAATTCTTGTGGGGGGTAGGAAGAAATAGACTGTTGGTTAATTGGGATCTGCAGCTTATCCTGTAGGTAGGGAAATGGGCAGACTAGGTGGGCCAAGTGGTCCTTATCTGCCTTCAAAGTCTATGTTTTTATGTTTCTAATGAGGGACCTCAACATGCCAGGAACAGACTGGGGGACTATGATGTCACCAGTGGCCAGGGAGCAGAGGCTGCTGGATGTCTTTCAGGATGCATTTCTGACACAACAGGTGGGTGAGCCAACTAGGGAGGCCCAGACATTGGACGTGGTCCTGGCAGACAGTGATCAGATTAGGGGCCTAGAGGTGATGAACCCATTGGCGGGGAGTGATCATGCCATAGTCTGGTTCTTCCTGGACCTGGGGGTGGAGGAAAGCCATACAAGGACAGTAGTAACAGACTTTAGGGATGCAGACTTCAGGGAGATGGGAATGATCCTTAAAGAGTTTCTGTACAGGATAAGGCTGGATATGGATGCTGACAGCAGGTGGGGGATCACTAGATGGGGAATACAGGAAGTTACCAGATCCTGCACAAGGGAAAGGTGTAAGTTCGGTAAAGCCAGAAAACCCAGCTGGTGGACCCGGGAGGTACAGGAGGTGGTGAGGGACAAGGAGTCGGCCTATAGGTGCTTCAAGTGCTCAAGAAGTGAAAGGGATCAGAGGCATATAAGCTGACAGCCAAGAGAGTCACAAGGGTGGTGAGAGCAGCTAAGGCAAAAAAGGAGCAGTCCTTGGCCAGTGGGATCTGGAGGGGGAACAAGGGGTTCTTTAGAGACATAGGGGGAAAATGGAAAGTAAGGGGGCAGATCAGCAAGATAAGGATAGGGGATGGTTGGGCACAGGAGTCAGGGGAACAGAAGTCCTAAATGAGTACTTTGTCTCAGTTTTTACCAGGGGGATGGAGGGGCTATGTCATGTGGGGGGAGCTGGGGCAAACCGGAGGAAGGGGTGGGACTGGTAGAGATCAGGGGCCCTGATGGGTCTGGGGAAAGGGAGTGGCCACCACAGACAGGTGGGGGGTCAGCCGTACAGGGTGAAAAGGGGGAGGTCATGGAGGCTGAAATCCCGGTAGAGAGAGAGTCAGGGAAGCCCTTAGGTTCTTTCGGATGGAGAAAGCACCTGGGCCAGATGAGATACATCCCAGGATGCTGAAGGAACTGGTGGATGTCCTGGCAGCCCCTCTAGCAGAGCTTCTCAACATCTCTCTGAGGACTGGGGGTTGGGTGCCCCAAGACTGGAGGGTGGCCCATGTCATGCCAATCCACAAGGGTGGTATGAAGAGAGGAGGTGGGAAATTACAGGCCTGTTAGCCTGACATCAGTGGCTGGCAAGGTGAAGGAGGGTATTGTCAAGGAAAGGCTATGGGGGTTACTGAAGCAAACTGGGTATTTGGAGTATAGGCAGCATGCTTTGTCCCGGGAAGATCGTGCCAGACAAACCTTGTTGAGTTCTATGACTGGGTGACGAGGGCCCTGGACCAGGGTAGGCCAGTGGATGTCCTCTTTCTGGACTTCAGCAAGACATTTGATTCAGTACCCCACAGTGGCCTGTTGGCTAAGCTGAAGGAAATGGGGGTAGGGATACAGTTGTTAAGATGGATAGGAAATTGGTTTTCTGAGCATACTTAGAAGGTGGTGGTTGGAGGGTTAGCCTCATCCCCAAGGTGGGTTACTAGTGGGGTGCCCCAGGGGTCAGTGCTGGGGCCACTCCTGTTCAGCACCTATGTCTCAGACATCAGGAATGGGATCAGGAGTGAGATGAGTCTCATTACAGATGACTCAAAGCTGGGTGCAATGGTGGATGAGGAGAAGGGGAGGGGAGGGAGGCCTTGCAGGAAGAACTGGAGGCTCTGGAAAGGTGGTCAAGAAAATGGAAACTAAAATTCAATGCGGGGAAGTGCAAGGTTCTGCATCTGGAAGTCAGAAATCCAGGACAGGGGTATACCCTGGGAGGAGACATGATTCATGTCACGGAGGGTGTGAGGGACCTGAGGGTAGTGGTAGATGTCAAAATGAACATCTAAGAGACCTGTAGGAGGGCAGTGAGAAGGGCAAATAGGATGTTGGGATGCATCACCAGGGGGATTACCTCCAGAATGGCAGAAGTGATCCTTCCTCTGTACAACTGCTTGGTTGGGCCACATTTCAAGTATTGTGTGCAGTTTTGGAGACCACATTTAAAGAGGGACATTACACTCCTAGAGAGGATACAAAGGAGGGCAACCAAAATGATCTGGGGCCTGGGGGAGAGGACCTATGAGGAGAGGCCCAAGGAGCTCGACATGTACACCCTGGAGGAGAGGAGGGACGGGGGGACATCATAGAGGTCTTTAAGTACATGAAAGGGATCAATAAGGGAGGCCCAGGCATTGTGCTCAAAAAGAAGGAGGGTGGGGCAATGAGAGGTCATGGGTGTAAGCTGGAAGGGGGCAGGCTCAGAGGGGAGAGGAGGAGATGTTAGTTCACTGTAAGGGTGGTGGAGCCATGGAATGCACTGCCCAGGGAGCTGGTAGAGGTGGAGACTGTAGACGGGTTTAAAAGGGAATGGGACAGTTACGGGGTAAATCTGACAGGCCCAATACAGGTGGAACACCTGGGACTGGGAACAATATAACCCAAGAGGGAGGGGGGACACCAAAATCGGCCCTCAGTGCGGGTGCTGAAAATGGAGCAGACTCAAAAGACCGTTAGGCCTATTCTACTGGTATTTTAGTATGTTAGTACAATGTGTGATGGAATTTTCTTTCTGAAAGCAGTGGTGGCTGCTCTAGTTTTAAAGGAATTACCAGAAAACATTGGCGCTTCGAGATCCACATGGGACGGTAACATGAAAGATGAACCAAGAAGTAGTCATGATGTAATAGTTGTCAGAATACAGGAGAGGGTGAACAGAATCAGAATATTTCCAGTTTGTTGAGGACTTGAATAGGACATTAGGCTGAGTCCATAACAAAATAGGATACATGGATGCCTTTGTTAGTTCTGCCAGTTTGTGATCTTGGTGAGGTGAGAATGAAGTGATCCAGTGATGATGTCTTAAGATAGCTATTAGTTAGGTGAATTGCAATATTGAAGATACAAGTGAATGATGTAAATTCTTCCGGTCTTAAAAATCCAAAGAAAGCCATGATCATGGCTGCTTGAAGATTAAGGTCAGAGAAGGATCCCAAAATGCCATCTTTTAAAAGACAAATCATTCAGGAATACAGGTTGTAATCTATAGGCTTCCTTGGGGGGAGGATCTTGAGAGGCATACTTTTTCAATCCTTAGAGAAAAGCTTTGGCATAAGATAAGTAAGAGTATGTAGTATAAGGTTGGATAGATATAATGGTAAAATGATTACTGGAGATGTATTGTTTTATATAGATAGACAGACAGACAGACAGATAGATAGATATTTTATTTTATTTATAAAAGCGCCCATCTCCAGAGACTATGGGTGCTGTACAATAAAAAAGTACCAATACATATAAACAACAATTCATTAAAACAGATTTAAAATGACTCTATCCATCCCTTAAAACCCATTAATTTTATTTATTAGTTTTATTGTTGTGGCTGTTAAACAGACTGTTTGAGAACAACTGGAAGCAAATGCAAGAATGTGTAGAAATGAGTACTAAAATGGATCAATGTTTTGAAAGGGTGCAGAAAGGGGTCCAGATAGTAGTGGAAATATGGTTCAAGTATACTACCAAGTCATTTGTAGCCCTCATAATGATGAAGGGTGAGTCATCACTTTGTCAAACTGTGTATAAGCAGCTCTGAACTTCTGAGTATGAAAACAGGAAAGACTAACTACAAGAAAGTTAGAGGGACCATATCATGGCATGGATGTTTCAGGAAGCACACAGACAGCAAATCTTGAGGAAAGCTCAATAGGCATGTGTGTACTTGAAGAACAAACAAGCAAAATAAAATAACAAATGAAGCAAAAATTGGTATATCATAGCAGCCTTAATTCAGTGCTGGCACTGTGGAACCTTTCTGGGATACTGCGTCTCAAGCTCAAAGTCTCTGAAGAAATCTGAGATTCACAGTTCCATCCTTCAGATCTTTCAGTACCTCCAGCAAGCCATCTTTCCTCTGGAGTGACCAGACACCAATTGACTCATGTCCCAATTAGAAGTGATTCCTTTAAAGGAGAATCCTGTCTCCCAATTTCCATAGGCTCCACAGAATATCAGTCTTCAAAGAAAGTACTGGAATGTACACAGCAGTAATATAGTATAGTATATGGTTAGGGCTTATTATGAATAGAAAGCCGTGGCTTTCAAAATCCTGTTGTAGGACAGTTCAAAGGTCAAAATAGCTATCGTTCTGATGTCACATCTATAGTACAACAACTTTTTTCCTTGAGTTGCCACCTGATTGGTGGAAACTCCACTCATCACAAAAAAAAATTCAAACAAAAATGGCGGAGCCGCATAGCGTACTGTCCAGCGAGTAGTTCAAAGCAAGTCTGTATACGGACTTCCATAGTCTGCTCCGTGTATTCATGTTTTCAGTTTGTCAGTTTTTTGTTTCCCTCATGGTTGGGATTGTGAACCGAGGAAACAGAGGAGAGTACCGGGATCTTTGGGGTCATGTCGGGAGAGGAGTGCGTGTGTAGTGAGTGTCTGTAGTGAGGACCGGGAGAAGCGGAGCCTCGAATACACAAGGTATGAAACCTTGTGAAATGAATATTTTACACATTGGGGAACCATATACTATATAAAATAGTGGATGGATGACTATCCATAACAAGGCAGCGTTTCACATCTTGGGAGTTGATGACATCATGGAGACCTCTCAAGCTTCGCTCTCGAGGTCTCTCTGATGTCATCAACACCCTCGATTGAAACACAGCCTTGTTGTGGATGGTCGTCCATCCACTATTCTATATATTGCATAGCAAACAGATAATGCACTTAGTACAATCAATTCAATTTACAACTGTGCATTATTACTATAAATTTATAAAAACTAGGCAAAAACCTAAGAAACATATGATAGCTTACGTAGAAGTGTGGCACATGCTGTCTGTCAATTGGCATAAAAATTTCAGAACATGCCAGTAACTCTGCTATAATTCTGCTGCACTGTTTTCTTTTGCTACAAGCTGTCAACAGGTAAGCAATAATACCCGATGACGTGGATGGTATTGGGATATACCAGACCGTCCAGGGGTGTAATGAGGCCCAACACCACAGGCGGAGGGACTTGTAGCCCCTGAAAGGTCCTGTATATCCCAATACCTCCCACGCTGTAGGGTATTGCTTGTATTATTGTTATCCATTTGTATTATTGTGCTCATTGTAAATATTTTATATGTACTTATTACTACTTGGCCCAGTTTTAACCAGGTCCATCTTGAAAATGAGCTTTCTCAATGATGTTCGCCTGGATAAATAAAGATTTTGATTGATATATTGATTGTTTATAGTGCTGAGAAAATGGGCCACTGCATTTTATATGAGTGAAAAAATATGGATCTTTAAATGTTTAAACTCTGAGCTGTTTACTTTAATTTATAAGAAAATAGTTCCTCCACCTGCATATGAATGTTATGTTTTGTTTTGTTTTTAGTCTAGGGACTTTTGTCCAAGTGGAGCCTCCATAGTTTAAGTTTTGAGCTGGTTGTCATGATTATATCCCCCCTCACAGACACGAGAACCAGTAGGAGAAACAATGTGTTATTCTCTTTGACTCTTCTTGACCCCAAAGAACTGGAGTGTGTTTCTCCCAGTTCTCTTGATCCCCCTCCCCCACTCACAAATACACACACACGCTTCCACAGACACTCTATCTCTCTCTCTCTCTCTCCCTCTCTCTCTCTCTCTCTCACTCTGTTATTCCTTCTGTCTCTCACTGACCCAAGATGAACTGGAGTGTGTTTCTTCAAGTTGTCTTCATCTCCTCCGCCCACAATTTTTTTGTTGTTATTTTATCTCCTAACCCCAGGCAAGCCCTGTTACTTCCATGTAACCATAATTCATGAGGACTTCTATTGGGCTGGGTGGCTGAATGAGAGACAAAATGATGAGGTTACTTTTTTCTTGTTTATTTTTTTAATGTGCCAGCTTCTTTTTCTTACCAGAAAAACAGAAACTTCATGCAGGAGGCCAGGAGGCAGTGTGTGTGTGTATGTGTTGGGGGGGGGGGGGCAGCAGATGGAGCATTGGAAGTGGAAGAAACTAGTGCTGCTACAGAAGGTTTTACTTCCACTGACAGTTCCCACTGTTAAATTGCAGATTGCAAGCACAGCCGTGAGGGGGGTGAAGAGATCTGGACTGGGAGTGTGCTGAAAGTAATAATTCAGAATGCCTTATGTGGTAAACGTGTTATGGTACCTATGCCAAGTTCTTTTTTTTAATTATTATTATCTTAAAATACAGTAGAGGTTTGGCAGATATTTTTCTTGCCAGGGGGAGATCGGCCGCTACTTTATAGCTAAAGCTAGTTGCACTGTGTTAGTGGAATTACAGTCAGCCAACAGAGGTTGTACAGACCTTAAATAGTACATATCCATTAATAATTAATGAATATCTGCCCATTAAGTTACAAATGAATCTGTTTGCTACAGCTGAGTTGCGTTTTTGGTGGGGAGGTCACTTGGTCACTAAGGCCCTGTCCACACTACACCAGAAAAATCCCTCTGTAACATTACAGAGGGCTCAAACCATTACCGTAACAGTTTGCATTTATACTGGTAACATTACAGAAGGCATTTTCAGACCCATTACAAAAACCTGTTGTGAGGTGGTCTCAGCCACGGTTCCTGTAACAGTTTCAGTTCTGTAACATTACCTGTGTGTATCAACATGCTCCACCATGTAGCCCCCAGTCTCCCTCTATGCCTGTATGCATTGCAGCACTGTTTTAATGCATGCAGGGAGGTTGGAGGCTACCAGGACATACTAAGGGCAGCATGGGGCACAAGCATATGCTGCAATACTGGGAAACTTCCATATCACAGTAACCCGATCGACAGCTTTATGTAAACCCTTGGGTTTACCCCCATGTCCCCACCTAACATACCTCCCTGTCCTCACATGCCTCCCTGAGAGCCACCTCCTGAAAGTATCTGTTTACTGTCCTTGAAGATGCCTCTCACTGTGACTAGAGTAGGGAGAACCCTGCCTGCCCATCAGAGCTGTGGCATCAATACTACCTGCAGTGCCATGCCAGTAGTGCAAACATACATTAGTTGAGCTCCAGAGTGTATCGTGAATCACCACTGCTGTGGCCAATAGATGTGTGGCACCATTTACAGCGGAGCAGTGGGGAACACTGATGGCAGTAGTGGAGGGGCTGCCATCAGCTATTCGGCAGCAGTACATGAACATCTGTTTTGCCCTGATGCCCTACTAGTGTTGGACATGCTACCATGTCTCACTCTCTCTCTCCCTCTCACTGCAGTAACTCCCTGATTTCAACATGCAGATCTCCCCCTCCCTCGAGCCTTCTCTCTGTCGTTTCCTCAACATAAGTGTGCCACATATCATTGCCATACTGTATGTTGCACAATATGACTTGTACAGAAGCATATTACTCCATATGTATTGTGGAAGGGCATTTCTCATCAAAACTGTCCTCACCAAGTGCACCATGGGATATGTTCTGCTATTATGGGATTGAGACCACACACACTATCACACACAGTGTGGACAGTCTGTACCATTTTCAAACCATTACCTAAACTGTTCACTGGCAGGGTGGACATACCTGTACCGTTTACTGTCTGTAACGGTTTGAAACCATTACAGAGCTTTAGTGGTGTAGTGTGGACAGGGCCTAAATGGAAAATCTAACTACCTCTTTCGTGTTGCTTCAGAGAGAAGAGAAGACTGCTCCAAGAGGAAGCCCCTCTGAGGCCCTGTCCACACTACCCCTCTGTAACGTTACAGAGTGCCCAAACCATTACTGCAATGGTTTGCATTTACACCTGTAATGTTACAGAAGGCATTTTCATAACCGTTGTTGAAACCACATATGAGGTGGTTTCAACAACGGTTATGGAACCGGTTACACCTTGGTAATGTTACCGGGTGTAGCGTGGACGCGTTGCACTGGTCCCCTAGTGCAGCGCAAGCTGCATTGTGGGATCGGGTGCCATGGTAACGGTCGACCGGCTCCTGCAGTGTGGACCAGTGGTGTCGGTCCCGTAATGGACACCGTGGCAGTGTGGACACACTGCACCACTCCCTGGTTGTAACGGTTTCTATCTGTTACGGGGTCTGAGCGGTGCAGTGTGGATGGGGCCTGAGAAAGGGTTAAATTTCTGGTCAGGCAGAGCATGATGGTCTGCTTGGTAGTGTGCACTGCCTATTTGAAAACCACAAAGCCCAGCTCCGGTTACATGAAGCCGATCGGACTTACAGCTTTTTTTTTCCTTACCATCTCTTATTTTTGAATATGTTTTAAATTCATTTATGTTACTGAAAATAAGACGGACTTGGGGGGGGGGGGCAGCCGCCAACTCACCCACTAAACAAAAGGATAAAAATGGTGGCTGGTCAGTATGAAAATTTGGGGGTGCCCAATGATGCCTTAAGTAATGGGGCATCCCAAACTGGCACTTGTTTTTTGCCAGCTTCTATTGAAAAATAAATATATGCTGAGCAAGGCTTTCAGTCAATCAGCATACTATATTTTTCAAGCCCATTTTCTAAACATCTAGTTACTGCATCACTGTTTCTGCATACATTATATTGCTTCTTCTTCTTAGTATGTTCTGGGCAACAGGGAGAAAACAGAGGGAATTGGACAGGAAATATGCACAAGAAACCCTGTCTGGCCAAAGCAGGGGTGAAACAAAAGACACAGGATACAAAAAGGATGTCACTGCCTATAACGGGGGGGGGGGTCAATCTTTCTCTTTCTCTTCTTTCTGTATTTCTAATTGCTTAAACAGTCATACTGTAGGAGATGTCGGGCCTATCATATACCTCCCCCTTAGAAATAAACCCAGAAAAACTTTCCAATAATAGTTGGAGCTAAGGGGATTCCTTCCCACCCTTGCCAGGAATCCCATTCTCAAGGACCACAAGAAAGTGCAGAGATAACCTGCACTGATATGCATCAAATATTACACAGATGCATATATACATCAAAACACAAATGCACACATCAATACAATTCCCTGGGAACCTCCTAACTCTGTCGTTCAAAGCCTTGTTACCCATACTCTGGTAAAACCATGCAAAAACTTACTTGATATGTCATCAGATATGAAGTCATATAGTTACAATACACCATCTGTTTTTTTTTTGTTTTACATTGTCCAGTTCAGTTCAGTTCAAGTTTTATTGTTCAGTGCCATGCCATTACAATTTAATACAGACAGACATATGAACCATAAAAGTATAATAATTACTCATTTTTTTTCCCACAGAGAAAGCCGGTTATAATTTTGTCATTATAACTGGCTGGTTATAATGACAAACATGCGCCAGCTTTCTCTATGAGGAGGCATGAGACACTATACCTCACAACCAGCTTGCTTCAGTGAAAACCCCACTCTCTAGCATGTCTGCTTGGGCCACCTCTCAAAGAATTCCAGCCACATTCTTCACATCCTGCAAACAGAAGGAAAAATCATTGTAGAAAAGGTACAGAAACAACATTTATATAGTCACTATATAGATAAAAATGGAAGCCCGATTCCAATTGATAGACTCAGCTGTCAGAGAACAGTTCATAGTGGAGCAGCAGAACAAAAATACAAACCGTCAGACTGAAAGTGATTTGCACCTATTTTAAAGTTTTCTCACTGAGACTTGGCAGCAAACATATTTCCAAAACCTTAGTCCAAAGTATCTAGATTCTCAAATTGCCAACTTTATCTACTGCCTAAAGAGACAAGATGGGTCAGATTATGAACCCGGAACAATTCAGGATATTGCTGCCAGCATTGACCATCACCTGGTATCCCACAAATACCCTTAGAGCATATTTAAAGGTATAGCCACAGACTTTACTGAAACAAAGCATACTCTCTCAGTCAAACTTAAACAACTTTAAAAAAATGGGCAAAGGCAACAGACCACTGAAAGCAGCACCCCTTACTGATAAAGACATAGAGCTCCTCTATACCTCAGGCACAGTCTCACTAGAAAACCCCATAGCACTCCTAAACTTCTTATTTTTTAACACTGGGCTACAGTTTTCTTTATGATCAAAGGAGCAATATGACCTAACCTGGGGTGACATAACAGAAGATACAGACTCAGAAGGAAATGCCTTCATAGAATTCAACGAGAGGCAAACTAAAACAAGGCCAGGTGACAACCCCCAAAATGGCCATCCTATCAAACCACAGATATATAAGAGGAAAAAAGGACCAGAAAGAGACACAGTAACAGCATATAGACTGTACAAAACAAACAGACCACCCCAAATGCTGGACAAAGAGTCACCCTTCTATGTAAATCCAAACATTAACAAGAAACCAGACTCCCTCTGGTACCGAAACATCCCCATAGGACTTAACAAATTAAGAAGTATGATGCAAAAAATGAAACTGGAATCCGGAATTTCAGAAAACAAATGCATCACCAACCACTCTACTAGAAAGACCACCATCCAGCACCTAACTGACCACAGTGTCCCACTCATAGAAGTGCAGCAGATGTCTGGGCACAAAAACATACTGTACATAAATAATTACTCGGTCCTGTCTGAATCAAAACAAAGAAAACTGAGCAAACTCCTGACATTCAATGCCCCAGATGAAGAAATACCACCAACTCCAGCCCAGTGGCGCTGAGGGTTGAGGCGCTGGACGCCACACCTCGCGCCATGCTGGCGACCCGTGTTCGGGAATGAGCACAGGTCACCTGAGGTTGGCAGGGATGGGGAAGGATCGAGCGTCCGGAGAACTGCTCTCCTTCCCCAGGGAGGGGGACATCAGCTCTCGGCATGCGACTGCCCCCTGGTGGAAGCTGAGGGGCTGCCCTGCCAATGTTGCAACTCAATGGAGTGGGAGGAGGCAGACACCGGGAGGAGCACGTACAAGAGCATGCGCGCTCCATCCCTTGGCGTCATTGCATGCCTAATCCAGCTGGGGAACCACATCTGAAAAATGCTCACCAGCAGCATGATGGCTGCTCACCAGTGCTGCCATGGTCCTGTGCAAGTCAGCTCCATCCCTGGTGCATACGGGAGGTTTGAGCTCTGTCCAGGACTGGGGTGGCTGCCAGCTCAGCAGGCTAGATGTTGGGGAGAGGAACCAAAGGTACAACCTCCCCCCAGCTGTGGAGTCAGAAAGAAATAAAGTAAAATAAATAAATAAATGCCATTAACTTTTCAGCACAAGAACACCAACAAGAGCAGAGAAAAAAACTAAAAATCACCTTCAAAACCCAAGATCAGCCCTTCTCGAACACCCTACAGTCAGTCTTCAGCCCACATTACACTTTCCAACAGGGAGTCTCAATCAATATTTACAGCTACCAGCAGCAGCAGCAGCAGCAGCAGCAGCAGAAAAGACCAAGCCCCCTGGTGCTATATGAAGACTGAGGTATGTTTTATTCTAATCCCACACTTTCCCACGATCCTTAGCTCAACCACTAAATCATCTCATTTTCTCCTCAGGCAACGTGAGGATTCATGACCTGAATCACCACAGCAACTGACCTTCACCATGGCAACCTGGATTACCCGAAGAAAAAAAACAACAGAAAGATACTTATTGAACAAAAAGATTAAAAAAATACTAACAAAAAGTTAAAGTTTTAAACTAACTGCATGCATTTATTTCAAGTTTTAATGATTTTCTCCATACCGATCAAGTTTTAAAGTTTAACTGATTTTCTCTGTTCCTATCCAGTTCATTAGTTCTGGCAGTTCCTGCAAAAAAAGTAAGTTACAAAACGACTTCAGAAAATAAACAGTTTACTAGAATAAAGTTCTGTTACTTAAACTAGCACTGTTCTCAACCAAACTTTGCTGTTCTGCTACTGTTGAAACAAAATAAAACCAGCACAAACAAAACAACAAACACAGACTGCATTCCATTAGTGCTCAAGTGGAAAAATGTTGGTTAGTAATTATACACAATAAAGGATGGCTAAGTGGTTACAAACTTGGATTTTACACCCCCCCCTCACCAGGGTGGGATGCTTGATAAACCCCTTGAGCTTTGCTCTTGGGGTTTATGTGGCATCACACCCCTTGGGCGGGGTTGTAAAATCCTCATTGTAACCACCTCGTCATCCATTATTCTCTATTTATTAAAAAGTAATCTTAAAATATATAATATATATTGCACATTTATGAACTGCAATGTTGTGGCCACTGTATATAGTTACAAAAACTAGTGTACTAACAATGTAATACCGTATTCCTTTTCCCTTCAGTTATAATCGTAGAGAGGTCAGAAATCCAACCTATTTGTGTAAAATGTAAGCTTCATTTGTAGAAAAGAGAAAGGACACAATTTGTTCAGGAGGGAGACCAAGACCACTAAGAACATCCTCTAACCTATGTGTCCTGCCCTTGGTGTAAAAGGGGCAGATTAATAAGATGTATTTTATTTTTATCATAGGAAAATGTTATTATTTTCCAAGTTACAAAGTTGTGCAGTAAAAGTACAGAAGCTAGATAAGGATACAACGCTTCATTTAGTGTACCATAGTGAGCAATCCTAATATAAACTGTTAGCAAACCTAGTCAAAGTATACATCAATGAAAAAAAAAGCATGCATCTAGCAGTTATCGGAGACATCTTAACTGAGAGAAGCATAGTAGGCAGCGTGCACTTCCCAAGAGACAGAGGTGGGAATCCGGCATGGGTAACAACAGGGTAAACCTCAAAAGGTTGCCCGATATCACCACAGGGCCTGGGTTAGATAGATCTCTGCAGTAGGAGGACATCCAAATGATGGTAAGTGGATCAGGCCTTGTATTGGGGGGAGGAGAGCCAGGGGTGACAAAAGCAGAAAATTAGATGGGTGGGTTACCAGGAGGAGTGGGAAACTTGAAAAGTGATGAGTGAAGATAGGCGTCCCATATCCAAAAATACTTAGCAAGCTGTCCACGGCGAGAGTAGGAGAACCTCTCCAGGATAGCAACTTTTGTCAGGGCAGCACTCCAGACCAAAGTGGCTGGGGTTGCTGGCTGACGCCATTTCATCAGTAGAAACCGCTTGGCTTCCCAGAGCACCAACAGAACCTAGTCCTGATGCTCAGAGGTTAGTATGTTTAGCAAAGAGGGGTTTCCCAGAAGCAGCATGGGGTCAGAGAGATTGACCGGTTGGCCCAGTACACTGGCACAGTCTGCCGAGATGGAGGCCCAGAAGGAGGTAAGGTGGGGACATTGTTAGAGCACATGCAAGATATGAGCAGGACTTTGTTGGCATTGCCAGCATTCGGAGTGGGGAGTATCCCTTTCCAGTGGAGGTCATCTGGGGTCCTATACCACCTAAGCAGGATTTTGAGTTATATGGGTTGGCTTCTGGCGTCGTTATAGGCTAAGTGGGCTGATTTAAGGCAGCAGGACCATGTTTCCGGTAAGATGGTGTTTTGAGTATCAAACATCCATTTGTGCCAATATGCGTCCATGTAGTCTGGCTGGGAATCATGCCATACCCTGTAGAAACACTGGCCAAACCTTGGAGGGTACTTTTCTTATGTAAGGAGGCTAACCACTGCCACTTGGGCTCTGAGCAGGAGCACGATTGGAGGGTGCACACCGCACTATGGATTTGGAGATATCTCCAAAAATCCCTGGCAGGAAGGTTGAATCGGGAACACAGCTTCTCAAAGGACATCAATTCTGAGGAGTAAGGCATGTACAGGTCCTGGATAAGCAAAATACCCCAAGCAGCGAATCTGGGCCAGCAAATAGGTTTTTCTGTCTATGGGTATGAGCCGATTATTGCAGAGATTAGTGTGTCACGGGGGGGGGGGGCAGGCCACATGTGGGGTGTGGGAGAGGGCCATGAGATGGCACCAGGCAAATCTGGTTTCAGTCATAAACTGGGCTCAGACCAGAGGATGGAAAGACTATAGACGATAGTAATGCACCAAGAGGATGGTCGTGCAGTATCTTGGCTTCCAGGTCAACCCAGAGGGGGGGCCAAGAGTGGGAAGAAACAAACCACTTAGTGGCCTGAGTTGCCAGGTAGGCCAGATGGTAGCCCTGGAGCCAAGGTATGCCCAGGTCTCTCCGGGTTCAGTGGGCTCGCAACTTATTGCTGCTCCATCGAGGTGGCTTACCCTCCCATAACAGAAGGGATATCACTCTGTCCAGGGAGCAAAATAACTTAGGGGAGAGATGAATGGGCAGGTTGTTGAGTAAATAAGCAACTCAGGGGAGGAGGAGCATACATATAGCTGCCACTTTGCTCTGTAGTGAGAGGTTGAGCTTATGCAAGTAGCCAATTTCCATTGAAAGGCTGGATATTAAGGGAGGAGAAGTTGGTTGTTTCAAGATCTTTTCAATTGTAAGGGAGTACCACTCCTAGATAGGAAAACCCCTGCAAGGCCCAAGGAAGGTCTGTACCCTGTAAACAGTCTTTGGTGCATGCAGAGTTCAGTGGGACAATGGTGGTTTTTTTCCCAGTTAGTCTGCAGCTCAGAAAGCCCAGCAAAGTATTGTAAAACCACTAGAACACCAGGCAGGGGGTTTTGTGGGTGAGATAAAGTAAGCAAGAGGTCATCTGCGTATGAGGCAGCCAGATGGGTGACCCTGGACAACTGTATACCAGAGATCTCTTTAGAGGAGACAAGTTTCCTCATGAGGGGATCTAGGGCCACGAGGAACAGCAGAGGGGAGAGGGGGCAACCTTGACGGTGCAATGTAAAAGTGGGGGAGATATCCATATTATTTTATTTTATATTTTTTTTAGTCTTTGGTAACTGGGTAAGGCCCACTAGGCACAAGTGCTTGTTTTCAGGGGCGACCTGGGAGCACTGGGCGGTTAAGTGACTTGCTCAGAGTCACACAGTATGCAAGTGGAGGTTGTGAGAATCAAACTCAGGTCTGGTCTGCTGTACGTATCAAGCTCATTCACATCTCATTCCTCTAACCTCTAGGCTATACTGCCAGCCCTTTAGTCAGTCCTATTAGTTAGGATCTTGGCCACGCCAGGGAGCTGCAAAGGGTGGAAATCCATTGGTGGAAGTAAGGGCCAAAACTGTAAAGGTAAAGGACTTCGTGTAGGTAGCCCAACTCCATGGAGTCGAATGCCTTGGAGAAATCCACAGCAAGGGCCACCATGGAGATGGAGGAATGGAGCACTAGCCATTTAAGATTGAGCAAAAGCCTGGTGTTATTAGCTCCAGACCTCCCTTTAGTAAAACCAACCTGCGAAGGATGAATAATGGATGGCAGGATTTCTATCATTCTATTGGCCAGGATTTTTGTCGCTAACTTCTGGTCCACCGAGAGATGGGAAATGGGACAGTAGTTAGTACAATCAAGTGGGTCATTTGACTTTTTGGGGATGGGGGTTATCAGGGCCTCCTTCTTGGTATGGGGGAGAACACCAGAGATATGAGCCTCCTGCACAGCGTGGAGCAGGGGAGTAGAAATTTCCTGACTTAAAAGCTGATAGAGCTTGGCTGTCATGCCATCAGGGCTGGGGGCTTTGCCTTTGGCCAGCTGCGACAATGCGAGTTGTAGCCCTTCAACTGTGAAGGGCCTATCCAGGGACTCCACATGTGCCGGAGAGAGGTAAGGTAAAATAAAAGAGTGGCAGAACTGACTCAGCTCCAGAAACAGTTGGGCAGGATCCAAAGAAGCGCAGGATTGATATAACGCCTGATAGAAGTGTTGCATGGTGGCATTAATCCCTTTGGGATCTGTGATCAACTTACCCGATGGGACCCTGAGGGTGTGAATGTGAGATGATGCTTGTTGTTTCCTTAACTGGTAGGCTAAGAGTCTGCCACCCTTCTCTCCTCCTTTCCAGTGAGTGTGTTTCATGCAGAGTAGCAGCCACTCCACTTTCTGTTGCAGCAGAGAGTTGATTTGATATTTAATCACTACTATGTCTCTAATTAGAGACTGGTCCTGGGCGGTGGCTGTTGATGCCTTAAAATGGGCCTCAAGCACCGAAAGCTCAGACTGCAGCTGGGTAAGGGTCACCCACCATGCCTTATTTTTAGCTACAGCAAAAGAAATAATGCGACCCAACAGGACCACCTTAAAGGCCTCCCACACCATGCCTGCTGCTACCTCACCATTGGAGTTGAGGGAGAACTTGTCTTTGGCTTCTTGTAGCACCACTTGATGTAACTCCCGGTCCTGCAGCAGAAACTGATTGCACCTCCACCTAGTACCAGTAGTGCTCTGCACTGGAGAGGTGTAGAAACACATAACTGTTCATGATCAGAGATCAGGATGATAACTATCTGGGTATCAGACACGCCAGTGGCTGACAAAGAGTTGGCCATCCAAAAGTCTATACGGCTATGCGAGACATAAACTGGAGAAAAAAAAGGTATAGCCCCATCCAGTGGGGTGATCTCACCTCTACAAGTCTATGAGGCCCCACTCATCCTTCATTTCTTGTAAGGCAGCTCTGGATTCGGGATGAGCCTGGGGAGTGGGTCTTGACTTATCTAGAAAAATATCCAGGACTAAGTTAAAATCCCCTCCAATCAGAATGGGAATATGGGGGTGGCCGTTTGAGAGGGAAGTTATAGCCTGACTAATACTGGGGAAGAAATCAGCACTGTCGACATTGGGGCCATATACATTGACCAGTACCACACTCCCTCCGGGGAAAGTAAACCTAGCAACAACCCACTGGCATTGAAAGTCGGCCTTCACTTCCTCTTTGACCCAGGGGCAGGAGTGACACACCAGAATGGCAACCCCCCCTGGATTTAGTGGACGCAGAGCTAGCAATGACCCTACCTACCCAGGACTTTTTTAACCATTGTATGCTCCTGGCAATGAGGTGCATCTCTTGAAGGAGCTCAATGTCACCCTGCAAGGATCGCTGATATTGCAGTACCTTGGTGCACTTAACTGGGTGATTGAGCCCCTTGACATTCCAGGAGATTCATTTCACATCTCTAGAGGGATTGGATGACATGATACTGCGGTAGGGATGGGATGTGAAGAGGTGCTCACCCACAGGACCTGCATCTCAGATGAAAGGGAGAAGGTATCTGAAATAGTAGAGGCAACTGGGCATGCAGAGCAAGGAGACCTATGTCTGTCAGTGGGAGGTGCAGCTGCTGTATCCTATCAAATAGCACTAGAACAGCAACAACACTATAGAACAGTCACAAGCCTGGAGGAGAAAACAGAGAACATACAATGTAAATATTAACAACAAATAGAAGCACTTCTCAATAAGTCCTACACACACCAAGAGGAGCAACCCGAGGAGGTGAAATGTAGTAATCACAATTAACAGTGAACACACTAAAGGTGAAGAGCTAAACACGTAAGAGAGACCCTGCCAGAAGGGGGTACTCAGCTAAGCTAACTCACTCACCCAATCAGGATAATATAAAGGTGGACCCAATGGGAGAAAACTCATCCCTGACTGGAGTACTCCACAACACTGAACTCTATCATACCAGGAGGAGGGGGAGGGGAGAATGGGGGAGGAGGAGGAGGGAGAGAATAGAAGGGGGTCCAGAAGGGAGGTTGGACAGGAATGGAGAGAGGGGGGAGGGAGGAGGGGGAGAGGTAGGGGGGGAAGGCCCGACTGATCTTCAGATGGGTTGCTGTGTAGCCATGGGGCACTTAGCCAGATTACAAGGAGTAGAGGGAAGGTGCTCCCTGTTTCTGGGGAAAAAACTAACCAGAGTTAAGGGGGGAAGTATCTGACTCATGCCAGAGCTGGACCAGGCCAGGCTGGGAAGTCAGGTGTCAGGACCGCTCTAGCAGTCCACCTCCTCTCAGCTAGGGTGAAGATTTAGTTATCTGTCCAGAAGGGGGCCTGGGTGATCATCACTCTATGTAGCTCACCACAGTGGGCATCAATGTGATATGCAACTGGGGGGAAGGACATGATGGACACTACGCCTTACCCCAGGCCCGACCCAGGAATATCCGGCACCACCATCCACTGCAGACCGTCCTCTATCCCAAAATACAGAGCATCTCATAGGGTACCACATTACAAAACAACCCCAACGGTGACTACCCCAACAGTAATTGCCCCACCAAATCCTAATGCTGAGGAAGTCCTAACCATAGAAATTAAAATCACAATAGCAGACTCAGAATCATTCTGCAGAGCCTGGTGGTCAGGAAACACCCGGCAGGGGAGATCACATCCACAGTCTTAGTTTGGACTGCTGCAACCACCACTGAAAAGGATTTCAAACTGGGTCTTATGAGCAACTGATCTTCCACTACAGCTTCAGGGGGCTTCAGACCAGTCTAGGCAGGTCCCAGTGTTCATCACATCTTGATCTGATGCTAAGGGGTGAGGCACATCCTCATCCGAGGGGAGATCATCTCAGGGAAACTTGGCAGGTGGAGCTGCGAGGAGCTGATCAGGGATGAGATGCTGCCCGCTCCTAGAAAGCTGTCTAGGGCAGTGCACTAAGCCACATCCATGTGGTTGCAAGGGGCTATCCCTTGCTGCAGAGGGAGATTTGGACATGGGGAGAGCAGGAATTGGAGAAACAGGGCAGTTCCTGAGATTGGACCTTGGGGAATCACTAAAGGCCAGGACAGTCCAGTCTGAAAAAGGCTCCTCAGAAAATGCTTTCCCCACAGAGTGGTTCCCTTTATGCTGAGTTGATGCTTCAGGCTCCCAAAGGCATCTGGAGGATGTAAGTTGGAACATAAGGTTTAGCCAAAACTTGGAGATCCAAAGTTCAACTTCTCTTGGCTGAGAGGCCACCAACTATCTCCCATCCTTTGATACCTGCAATGAGGTAAGCCCCCTGAATCTGTATTTGAAACCATGCACCTGCAATGTTCTTTTAATGGGTATGAATGACCTCCATTGGGCAGCAGCCTCCTGGGAAAAGTCCCAATAAAAGGATATTCTGGCCCCTTGCCAGGTGCATCTCCCATGTCCTGAGCAGCTTGCAGCACCTTTTCTTTTGTGGAATAATGCAGGAGGTAAGCGATTATGGGTCTGGGTGATTGTCTAGGGTGACTCACTCTGGCTCTCAGCCTGTGGTCCCTCTCCACATCCACAGGGCCTCTCCATCTGTCACCCAGCATCCTAGGAATGGCGTCATTCAAAAACTGCTCTGTGTTCTGTCCTTCAGAGCCCTCGGGGATGCCAATGATCCTTATATTGTTATGGTGCCCCTGGTTTTCTTGGTCCTCAGCTCACTCCCACAAAGTTGTCAGCATGGCTTCATGGGCCTGTAAGCACTGCCAAATTTTGCCCTTTTGCAGCTCCAAATCATCGGCACGTTGTTCAACAAAGTTCATTTTGTCTTACAATTTGCTGATGTCTGCCACCGTCCCCGTAAGAGCAGCATTAATGCCATCTACCCTGGTGAGTAAGACCTCCAACATTTTGAGGATATACTGTAAGGAGTCCCCTACAGTAGCCGACTGGGGTAGGGCTCATGCTCCATTAGAGAGGGAGCAGGCTGAGGAGGATTAAGAGATGACATCCTGGTCTGCAATTTGATGGTGCAGTATAGCGGTGCTAAAGTCCAGATGTTGGGTAGCAGTGGGGAGAGGGAGTCAGGAAGTACAGCGGGCTCTATTCTCCTGAGCAGGTTTCCTCTACACACAATGGGCGAAAAGGCAGGGATAGGGCCTGCACAGCCTTCTTCTATCCAGACAGACTCAAAAACACACTGGCACGAGAGTCGCAATAACCAGACATCCAAGCGGGAAATGATCACACTGGACAGTCGGGTGGGGTCACGAAACAGATTATGACTTTACATGAACGTTAGACCCCCAGATCAAGAGAGAGAGCTGCAGATTTAATCTAGCCAGGGATGCCACAGATAGTTCAAGCCGCCATCATGTCGGCCAATGAGATGTATTTTAAATCATCTTCCACCTTATTTCCACATTTACAAAAAGAGGAGACTATTCCAAGTCTTTTTTGTTTAAATTGAGTGTATTGAGCTGAGTATATTTCCAATATTAATCTGGTTGTTAGTCATTATGCTAAGCAAGGTTCTAGTCTTTGGATGACTTTCATTTGTTTGCACCATCTGAATAAGTTTAGTTCAGAAAGGTGTGTGATATTATTGGCTATATCTATGCCTCTTAATCTATTCTTAACTAGAGATGTTATTTCCTTCCATGGTTTCAGATATATATCCCATAGTAAATGCAACATACCACTTGAAAATATTGCCTTTTTAATTAGCTGTAAACTAGTGGAGGTGTTGAATATTTAATTTCTTCTTTGAGACATCTGCATGGTAAATGTGTCTCATGTAAAAGAAATAATTTGAATGTGACTAGAATTCATCTTTAAAGGCGAGAGTAGAAATGGAGTAGTGGCCCAGTTCCATTCTTAAAATAGCAGAAGGAAATGCCTGAGGAACCACAAGTATATACATATGTTATTTATTAAGTAGAACTTTCAACCCTTTTAAGTTAGTAGAGCTCCATACTTCTGAAGCATAGAGGGCACTCGTGTTTATTTTTGCATTCAAACCCTTCAATATCCCAGTGACTGTACCTTTTCCCAATTTGGCATTAAGGATCTTTCCAAGAATTATTTTGGGAAAATCTGATGCCCAAATAGTCATAGTGTTTTACTATTTCTATTTTCTCTTGGTTTATCCAAATATTTGGTAGGGATCTATTCCCTTTACCAAAAAAGATGATCTTTGTTTTTTCTTTATTAATGTTTAATCCATGAACTTTGCATAGGTCGGCAAAATGGTTCAGCTTCCTCTGGAGACCCAGTGAGGATGTTGAGAATAATACCAAGTCTGCGTCGTATGCCAGGCACAGGCTTCTTCTATTAGCATATTTGGGTGAGTGGAAACCCAGATGATAGAGTCCCTCCAGGATGCCATTTATATATAAGTTGAATAGAGTCTGTACTGATAAAGATCCTTGACATACTCCCAGACTGGTTGGAAAATCTAAAGTTGTTTAGCCATATTGGTTGTATTGTTCCTTAATCTATGTGTTTTTGTGAAGTCTAATTAAAATATTCAATAACACTGGGTCCAAGCCATATTCTTCCAGCTTTCTCCATAATAAACTTTGGCTTACACTATCAAAGGCAGCCTAGAAGTCCATAAAATAGCCATGTAACTTATCACTCTTGATCTTCATATATTTTCAAACTAAGTAATTTAGCACATACTGTAGCAGTGCTAAATCATGGATCTATGACTTCTAAAGTTGTTCTGCAATTCACTGATTATGGATTGTTCATTCAACCAATCCAGCAGTCTATGTAATATAATTTTGGAGACTATTTTTTGTGACCCATCAATGAGGCTGATAGACCTATACATCTTCGGGACCATAGGAGCCCCTTTTTTAAATATGGGGAATATTACACTTCTGAGCCAACTCATTGGAAAGTCATAGCCTTGGACAAAGGTACTTAATGACATTTTAAAAATGGGAAGCCACCATTCAATAAATGATTTGTATATATCTCCTATTATTAGTGCTAGGCCTTGTGCTTTATTAGAAGCTAACATTAGAAGTGCACTATATATTTCCTACCCCTGAATGCATAATGGGAGAGGGAACATCATTGGGTCCTCATTGATTATAAGTTGGGATGCTGTAATTTTCTCTTCTTTGTAGAAGTACAAATTGGAAAAATGTGCTACCCATACATTTGGAAGAATACAGGCTTCAAGGCTATATTCTATTATAGCTCCGACTTGCCAGTTTCCAAAGAAGTTTGTTATTTCTGTTAAATACAGTCTTCCTCAATCTTTCCCATAAAGCAAAATTATGTTTATGGCATTCAGTCTACAATATTTTTTTTATATTCCTTTCTAGCATGTTTTATAGTTTTGGTCCAGTTTCAATCGTTTGAGTTTGTTTTTTTTTACATTGAATTTGGTTAAAATTACCTTTTGTGTTGTGACAAGTTTGGTTAAACCAGGACTTATTAGTTTTGGTGGACTGTATTTGTTGATTAGTTCTACAGAGAGGCCTAATCAGAGTGTTTATTTCTTGCCATATCTTGAAAGTGTTTCTATAATCAGATCCCTCTAAAATTTGTGTCCATATGTCATACAGTTGTTCTGGGATTCAATCAGTGGTTGAAAGACTGGTACAGAGCTCAGAGCTTTGGCTTCATTGGGGACTGGGGGTCCACCCAGAGGGATGCAGGCCTATACTGGTGTGATGGCCTGCATCTGTCCAGAAGGGGAACCAGGATCCTAGGTGATAGGTTTAAATGCTTTATTGGCAAGCTTTTAAACTAGCCGAGGGGTTAGGCACTGAAAAGGAGAAGAGAAATCCTAGCCCCCCCCCAAAAAAAAATCAGGGCAGTTAGTGAGGTAAACACCAAGTTAGAGAAGTCAATAGGGAGAAGGGCAAGGGCAAATGTACAAAAAGACAAAGGCAGTAAGGACAGGGATGGGGCAAAAAGGGGTAAGGCCATCAAAAAATGGAGGGTAATAAGTACCAATTTCCATAGTCTAGACAACAAGTTCCCTGAACTTGTGACCTTGATGGAAGAGGGATGCCTGGATATTGTGGCAGTCACAAAAACATGGTACACAGAGAACCATGACTGGGATGCCTACATACCAGGGTACGCAATCTACAGGAGGGACAGGGAGGGTAGAAGAGGAGGAGGAGGAGTTCTCTATGTAAGGGAAGTGATCAAAGCAACAGAACTAAAGGGTAAACAGGGAGGAGAGGAGGCACTGTGGGTCACCCTAGAGACTGGAAATGGCACCACAGTCTGCCCAGGGGTTGTATACAGACCTCCATCTCAGGAGGAAGAAATGGACAAGGAAATGATAGAAGGCATCCTTAGGATGGCAGAGAAAGGGGAGATATTGCTGATGGGGGACCTGAATATGCTAGATGTTAACTGGAGCACCTTTGCTGCAGCCACATCCAAGAGCAGGGCCATTCTCCATACCCTAGAGGGGGCATGCCTCAGACAGCTAGTGTTGGAACCCACTCAGGAGGGAGCAATCTTAGACCTGGTACTCTCAAATAGGGATAGAGAGAGGATCTTAGATCTAGAAGTGGGTAGCTATCTGGGAACAAGTGACCATTGAACAGTGTGGTTCACGATAAACTCTGCTGCAGAGTCAAGCCATACAAAAGTGAGGGTACTGGACTTGAGGAGGGCTGATTTTGTCAAAATGGGAAAGTGCCTTGGAAAAGCATTAACAAACAGGCAAGAACGAGGGGTGAAGCAACAATGGGGAAACATCAAAATTGCCATCGCAGAGGCAACAAGCCTTTGTGTGAAGCAAATAAACAAATAAAGATTATGAGAAAAACACTATAGGTCTCAAAAGAGGTGGTGTGGAAGTTAGGGAGAAAAAGATAGCATTCAGGAAGTATAAGGAAACACAGAAGGAGCAGGACAGAGAACTGTACCAGTTAAAGCAGAAGGAAGCTGGGAAGGCAGTCAGAATAGCAAAGGCCCCAACCAAGGAAAAGATAGCCAACTCAGTTAAGATGGGGGATAAAATCTTTTATAGATACATTATGGCGCGAAGAAAGAAAAAGGGAGGGATACTGAGGCTGAATAAAGAGGAGGGTGGGTGGGCAGAGAGGGACAGTGAAAAAGCAGAGATACTGAATGAATACTTCTGCTCAGTATTCACAAAGGAAGAGGAGGGGGAGGTACCTAATCCAGTTAATAGAAGCACTCTGGATAGGGGGGTCGATATCAGTGCTTTTACAGAAGAAAGGGTTCTGAAAGAACTCCTAAAGCTGAAGGTGGACAGAGCAATGGGGAATGATGAGATTCACCCCAGAATTCTAAAAGAACTAAGAGGAGAACTAGTAACACCACTGACTACCCTTGTTAACAAATCATGGGAGGATATTGTGGTACCTGAGGAATGGAGGAGAGTGGATGTAATTCCCCTTCACAAAAGTGGGAGCAAGACAGAGGAAGGAAACTAAAGACCTGTCATTTTGACCTCAGTGGTAGTGAAAATTATGGAATAATTTTTGAAGGAAAGAATTGTTGAGTACCTAGAGGCCAGTTGGACACAGGATCCAAGGCAACATGGATTCACAGTAGGAATGTTATGTCAGATGAATCTAATAGATTTCTTTGACTGGGTGACCAAAGTAGTAGACCAGGGAGGGGCTGTGGACATGGCCTACCTAGACTTTAGCAAGGCATTTGACACAGTCTCGCACAAAAGATTAATAAACAAATTTGCCAGCCTGGGAGTGGGTCCCAGGGTGGTAGCCTGCGTAAAACATTGGCTGGACAAAAGGATGCAGAGGGTAATAATAAACGGAGTCCACAGTGAAGAAAAGGGGGTTACTAGTGGGGTACCACAGGATTCAATACTGGGACTGGTCCTTTTTAATATCTTTATAAGTGACATTGCAGAAGGACAGCAAGGAAAAGTATGTCTCTTTGCAGATGACAAAAAGATCTGCAACAGAGTTGATACACAATGTGGGGTGGAAAGGATGAGAAGGGAATTGGCAAGGTTGAAGGAATGGTCAAATGTATGGCAGCTTTGATTCAATGCAAAGAAATGCAAAGCATTGCACCTGGGAAACAAAAACCCAGGGGAAGAGTACACAATGGGGGGTGAGATACTGACAAAAAAATGGAAAGAGACCTGGGGTAGTTATATCAGATGACCTGAAGGTGGGCAAGCAATGTGAGAAGGCACTAAGGAGGGCTGGGGGGATACTGGGATGCATAGGGAGAGGCATCACCAGTAGAAAACAGGAAGTTGCTATCCCTCTGTACAGACAGTTGGTGAGACCTCATCTGGAGTACTGCATGCAGTTCTGGAGACCCCATGTCTGCAAAAATATAGACAGGGTGGAGGCTGTCAAGACAAGGGCAACTAAAATGGTGCAGGGTCTGCACCAGAAGACATACAAAGAGAGACTAAATTAGCTTAATATGTATACCCTCGAGTAAAGGAGGGAGAGGGGGGGACATGATAGAAACTTTCAAGTACCTCAAGGGAATCAACAAAGTCCAAGAGGGTAGCATCTTTCAGAAAAAGATGTGCAAGAAAAAGGGGGCACAATCTGAAGATAGAGGGGGATGGCTCAGAGGTAATGTGAAGAAGTATTTTTTCACTGAGAGGGTTGTGGATGCATGGAACAACTTTCCTGAGGAGGTCACAGAGTCAAAAACAGTGGGAAAATTCAAGAATCCATGGGACAGACATAAGGCAATTCTAGCGGGGGGTAGGAGGAAGTAGGCTGTTGGTTAGCTGGGATCTGCATCTTATTCATTAGGTAGGGAAATGGGCAGACTGGGTGGGCCAAGCAGTCCTTATCTGCCATCATATTCTATGTTTATATGTTTCTATGTTTTGCATAAAAAAGTTCAATAAACTGATTGGAAGTCCTGATATGCCATTTAATTTTTTTCTGGTTTATAATCTCTATCACATTGTTTATATGTATTTTGGTAGCTACGTTTTCCATTTACATAGAAACATAGATTTTGATGGTAGATAAGGACCACTTGGCCCATCTAGTCTGCCCATGCAGACATTTGTTCAATTTTGGTCAGAATTTCCAGAAGGCAGTGTGTAGATTCTGAGCATTCTGTGATTTTTAAATCATGAATCAATTTTGTGACTTCCATGTTGTTCCATACTAGGTCAATAATAGAGGATCTTCGTGGGGCCATGTATGTGAATTTGCCTTCAGTGTCTCCTGGAAGGCGTCCATTCAATACACAGATATTGAGCTCTGTCATGAGTTTGTATAATTCTCTCCCTTAGCATTACTTTTCAAATCACTAGATTTTCTAGTATTGGTTATCCTTGGGTTTATTAATGACAGATATGGGTTAAATTCATTCTGACTTCTCCTGCTTTGCTGATGAGAAGGAAGTCTCGGATTAAAATAAACCTGTTATTACTGTAGTTATGTTTCCCTTAGTTTCAGATGTGTTTTCAAATAACATCTTTAACTGGGTGAGTGTATTGTCATTTCTCACATCATTTGGAGGGAAATATACATTCATAATTATTATTTTTGAATGTTCACTTTCCAGCAAGAGCATTAGACTAGTATCTGATGAAATATTGAATTTGCGAATTCTATAGTTCAAAGATGTCTTTATATATATTGACAACCCTCCCTTGTGGCACCAAATTTATTTTCCCTGATGGCAGGTATTGAATAATTGTAATATCCTGTCAGTAGTGTTAGTGTGTTGTCAGCACACCCTGTTTCTTGCAGGCAAATGGCATCATGTGTTATTAAGAATTCTCTAACTTCAGGTTCAGCTAATATAATATGTAGTCCCTCTATGTTCCAGGATATAATTTTAACCAAATTAGCCATAGGTTCCTTCTTGTTATCTGTTCCCTGATTTTGGTCCAGTATTTGTCAATCACTCTCAGGATGTCTTAGCAATAGGAAGCTGTCTCTTTAAGATGGCCTCCTGTCACTTGTCAGTCTAGGACTTTTTCCACCTGGATTATTCGTTAGCGTTCCACTTCTCGATGTTCTATTTTTGGGTCTGAATGTCCAGTACTTGAGGTGTCATTATGTATATCCCTAGCCCATCTAATTTTGGTGTGGCATTCAGCACTGATCAGGCTATTTGTGCATTTTTGAAAGTAATATCAATTTGTGAAGACTCAAAATATCATTTCTAAATGAGTCTATAGAGTTTCTAGCAATATTAGTATGCCAGAAACATATGAAAAAGGATAGTATTTCATTCCTAATAGTGCCCACAGTGTCTTCCATGGAGGTTTCCTATCCAAAGACAGATACTGTCTTACATTCCCACTCCCCCTGTTGTTTCTTCTCATAGTTTTTTATTATGTCTATTATACCATCAATTTTCCTCATCCATTTTCTTTGCCTCCTGTTTGTTTGAGTGTGTTTTTTGGTGTTGTTTTCCCTCAGTTTGTATGATTGGTACTTTCTGTGGAGGAGTAAATAGAATTGCATTCAGTTCTAGTATTGGCTCCATTTTCCAAATATGTATTTGCTAGACTTTCTGATTGACAGTATAATGAAATACAGTCTTGAAGACTAAATTAGGTGGCCTCATAATGAAAATCTCTCTTCAGTATCTGATAAATGAAGAAGGTGTGTCATCCATTTTGATAGGATCACTTGGTTCTCATTTTCTAGTTTTGGTACACCATAAATTTCTAATAAATATTCTATTTAATTTGGGTTTTGATTAATGTATTTCCCAAATAAGGTAAATGTATGATTTTGATGTGTCTCTTTACTAAGTGCTTCCTTTTGTTCTTTTCTTCTCTCATAGTAAGAGTCTATGGTATGTTTGTTGGTCTTGGTCTCCCTTCCCACAGAGTATCCTCCTTGAGTCTTCATTTTGCAGTCCTTATTAGGTGTCCCTACCAGTGGTTTATGCAATTTATCTAATGGTTCCTTTTCCAGTGCTATACTTCCAAGCCCCTTAGTTTTTTAAAAGTTCTGCTCTGTCCCTCCTAGTTGTTATTTCTGTTCCCTTTCCCTGTATTTCATTTCCTTTCCCTCTTGGGGTAGTCACTAATTTAGTAATTTTATTATATTTGCCTTTTTGTGGCTTTTCTAATCTTTTTTCTTTGGGGGATAATTTGGCATAACATTCACAAATATTTTCTTTATCGAAGGGTGGCAGAAGATTTGTTTGAATTGCTTTATGTTCCTATGACAGAGCTAGTACCAGACTGTTCTCATTATATGCAATGGAGGAATTATTACTTTTAAATTGTTTTCTCTCAATTTACTCAGTATCACTTGGTAATGGAAGACGTCTGCTCTCAAGTTAAATATCTCTTCCTTGAGTGCAGCCAGATACTCTAATATAACAATATCTGCATAGTATGGATTTTTTATTATTCTAACAATTGCTTCTAGATGGTTGAACAAGAGGTAAAGTCACCCTCATCCATGAAATATTCTTTGTTAAATTCTAATTGTGGTTTGTTGTGCATTGTAACTTGATGTTTTAATTTTGTTTACCTAGAGGGGGACTCCATGGCTGTTCTATTTTCAGGCAATTTCCCTCTAGTATCTTCACCATACAAAGTCCCTAGTTTTTTAATCCTTCTATAGTTGTGCTGAGCTCTAGTATTATGGATGACAGGTTATTCCTTCCTTCTGTTTCTTAGTCCCTATGAGTATTTTCTTCCCTTTGAGAATATATACAAAAGGGTGAGCCAAAAGGTGCTGAAGAGAAGAAACATTTTGGACTGGTTTCAAGTTCAGAAAGTGTGCATAGAGAAGAGACAGCCAGTGGGCTGCTGGAGTTAGTCTCCTGATTCATTTATGGTAGGTTCCATAGAGTCCCATCCATTGACTACCAGGAAAATTAATTCCACAGTTCCTCTAGAGGAATTTAATGATTTTCCACTAGGGTTGTTTGAATCTGTCTCGGTCATCCTCTCTTTGTCTTTCTCACTCACCCTTTTATTTATTAGGAGAGGAGTAGATAAATAAACTGGGGTATTGATTTGTTCCTTCCATATTTCGGTAATTTTTAGTTGTTTTATTCCTTTTTTATTATTTTTTGTTCCCTTTCCTTTGATTCTGCCTGATTCTTCATTGTGGGTGTTATATTTTTAAAACCATTATGCTCCTGGGTTTATTTGGAGATGTATTTAGTAATATAAATAATAATGGTTATAGAGCTATGATGTTATCAGAATAGAGTATCAGATTCTTTGTGTATTTGATTTTGAAAGTGTTAGTCCTTCCTATTAATTTAAGTTTGACTAAATGTAGTGTACACAGCATGGTCTAAATTCTGAAAAGTGATTAAGTCTAAAGTCTGATGCCCTAACTGTGGGTAGTGCCATAATACTAAGGTGCAATACACCAATACAGCTACCAAGAAGCAGCAGTAAAGCGAAATAAAGTCTGCAACAAAGCAAATAAGCAGTAGTAGTGAAAAATAGACAGCAGTGCAAAATAAACAAATATCCAATATTAGAATGTGACCTGCAAAAGTATGTTACCACCTAAGTTGATCCAACCTCTTTAATGTAGGAGCTGAGTACTCACAAATGCTCTCTAGATTCCTCTGAAAATCGGACAGTCCTCTTAACTGCAGGTCTAAATAATATAATCTGTGGCTAGCATGCAAATAGATAGACTGTAGCTATTTTTTAACTAATAAATCAATGTATCTGTTTAGATCCCTCATCCTAATTATGAGGTTCCAATTACTCCTCAAGCAATAAACACTGATTTATCAGTCAATAATCGTAAATTGTATCAGACTGTTGACTCAGGATATCAATGAATATCATGTTATATTCATACAAAGTGCAATAAGTGCTTAATCTACACCTAGAATGTGCAATTATTTTATATTATTTGATACCAAGTTCCTACACTGCAAGCCAGTGCATATGTAATTCTATCATACTATCTTGTCACAGTAAAATACACCTGAAACAGAATACAATTGAGCAATTGTGCAATTGTGCAATAGAATGGGTTAAAGACAAATCTCCTCACTAACCTGAAGATAGGTGCTACTTAAATATGCTAATAAATAGCGAGACAATAATCAGTGGAGCACAAGGAACATTGGTGTTATTTGAACTAGAGTCTAAAGTATAGATTCTTTTAAAAACTTAAAAAAACTTCAACACACTTTATTTATTTATTTATTTATTTTTTGTTGACCAGGTTAGTTCACTAGATAAATTCTGCCTATTTTCATATAAATATAGATTTCAATCAGTGAACTTATTCTTAGTCCAAAAAAGAGATACAAAGTTGGTCAGTAATCAAGAGATTAGTAAGCTTTTGCCAGGCATAAACTTTTGTTTATCAATTTGCAAAGGGTTCTCGTGCTTCCAAGAACAAAAGTCTAAGCCTTGAAAAGACGTATCGCAAAAGTAACCACCAGTCACTTCACATCCACAGTGCCAAAGTAGGAAAAACAGCCAAGGCATCCGTCAAACTCAGTCAGCCAGCAGTTAACCAATCTGGTCAGGCTTTGCTAGATTTTGCAAACAGAGAGGTGGTGCAGGAACAGATAGTCTGAAGGTAGCTGCCAAAACTGTAGCTTCTTTTCTGATTAAAGTCCCCAGTTCTTTGTATTTGTATGTGTTCCCATGCAAATTTGATCAGTTTCAAGTTTCAAGTAATCCACTAGTCCAGCAATCAACTTGAAAAGTAAGGGCAACCGATTCAATATTCATAGGGGCAGTGAAGACCACTGTGAAAAATAAAACCAAAAATAGCAACTAATATAAAAGAAGTGGCCTAAAATTACATTTCTGTTTACGCAGTATGCAATATCAAGTACCTATTTAAATCTATTAAATCAATTTCTGAGCTGCAGAATGTGACTGTGATTCCATATGTAGTTTGCATAAACTAAGATTACAGTGGCTATAAATCCTGTATGTATCTGCTCACTGTTCTTTATTGGTACATATTATAAAATGTTACTTATTTTCTGCAAAAATCAAAACAATAGCAACAGGGTCAGGGTCACACAAGTGGAAAGCTTTCAGTAGAGTAACAGAAACCGGATTCCAAATATAGACCTTCAGTTCCAAGGTGAAGCTACGTGCTAGTAACCGTGTTGCTAATACGTGGACCTTGAATGGCAATTTGAGATTAGGAATACCATGCATGCACTTTTAAGGGCTGCCCAATTTCAAAATTGTACAAACGAACAGGATTGGAGGGTAAGTAAGTACAGTAGGTGTTATGCACCTCAGAAATTAAACATATATGTATTTAAAATTATGAAGTGTGGTCTTGGTAATCCACCAGGTCTTTTTTTCCTCAAAAATCTGTAACAAGCAGTTTATTATTTATAAAAATTACCTGCAGTGCCAACTGGAAAGCCAAGGGACACCAGGACTGTTTTGGATTTTCTGCCAACCGTCTACAACCAGCTCCCCTAACTTCCACAGTCCCCTTGGCCTAACATCATGAGGCAACCATGCAGGCAGAGTTGGCGGGAGCCGCAGACCCAAACTCAGTGCAATCCATGTTCTACCAGCTGCTGTTTAAAATGGACCAACTGACTGCTGCCACTAATCAAACCATAGCGGCTGTACACAGCATTGAGGTCCATCTATTCCAAACTGAGCAGAGGCTCGGGGCACATGAGACAGTGCTGCATGAAATTAGGGAGACAAATGATGACTGCGGGTAAAGCAATCCAGGCAAAGGTGGATGATCTCGAGAACCAGAGCTGGAGAAACAACCCTGGCTCCTAGGATTCCCTGAAGGTGCTGAAAAAAATGATGATGCAGCAGGATTTTTACAAGTTGTGCTGCCAGAAATCCTGCAGTCACACGGGCAGCTTCGGCTACAGATCACCGAGCTCACAAGCTTCTAGCTCCTGGGAGCAGGGAAGGGGAAAGTCCTAGACCCCTCCTGGCCTGCTTCTTAGATTACAGACAGAAAGAAAATATCCTAACTGCGGCCCACACTAAAGGTTCATTATACTGGCAAGGATATAACATTTCTATATTCCAGGACTACTCAAAGGATTTAGTGGATAAGTGAAAGGTCTACACTGAGGCCCAGAGGTTCATGCACTGAGATGGAGTTTCCTTTTCCACGCCATATCCGGCAGTCATGTGGGTGATTCACAGTAGAGTCCTGCTGAACTTCGAGACCCCGAAGCACCTAATGACTTATTGCAAAGAACCTGGCCCAAGAAGATGAGGTGCTCCGGGTCGCCAGACAGCAAGCCACCTGGTGGTAGGGGATCAAGCACCTAGGTCACCACAGAGAAAGCCAATGATGTAAGGCAGTAGGTGGACACTGCAGAAGCATGGTCTTTACTCCCACGACCTCATAAAAGACAGGCCTCAAATCATCATGAGTGGAGAGTGCACCCAGAGGAAAGACCTGGACTGAGAAGCCCTGAGAGGAGAGATAGGCATCATTGCAATGATGCAGAAGAGGACCTGTGGCTGACTGGGAACAGATTTGCAGTGATTGGTTCCCCCTCTCTGCTTCCCAAACTGAATGAACTTTCCTCTATGGACATTACAGGAACCCTCCTGGACCTCACAGAACAGATCATCACTACATGGGCGGAGAGAGAAGTGACAGAATCACTGAGCAACTCTAGTGGTGTGAGAAATAATGGACCTGAACTGACTCTCCGATCACTCAGCATCCACCTACAGCCACTGCAGAAGAGGGCTCTGTGGTGATCCCTGATGAGACCAGATGAGGAGTCAGATAAGTACCAAGTTCTTTTTGCTATGGGAATCGGGGGGGGGGGGAGTTTAGATTGGTACCAAATATCACTGTGTTGCAATGACACCCCTGGAGATGTGCATTGCATGGGGCTGTGACAGGCCCTATCTTGCTCCCCCCCTCAATATCTCAGTATCTGCTCCCAGGGCCTAGGATTTGAGGCTTTGCAGATTTAGCAGATAGCTCAAGCCCTGGACTATCTACAGACCCTTACAAACTATCCTTATGCCAATCATTATCGAGGGACAGTAACTTTATTTTAATTCGCCAGTGGCTCTTTACGCTGTTTATCTCCCTAGGTATATGTACATGGAATGTAAGCAGCAACATGCTGACCACCTAGAAGCTGAACAACTATGTGAGCAGAGGTATTCATGTGCTATAGTTTAAATGCCCAGTTCAAGATTAAGAGCAGTACTGAAGGTGCCCCCACCCCACAATGGTCCTTCTAGCCAGCACTTCCCTGCATATATTCATCTGACTGCCCCTACTCGAACCCTACAGGTAATTGTGGAAAGGTGTTTGATGCTAGGGGGAAGGGGACAGGCCACACAGTTTGCCTTGGAGAGGCCCATCAATGAGTTCCTCTGTCAACCTTAATGAGTGAGCCAATAGCCAACACCACTGCTGATCAGGCTGGATTACGTATGCCATCAAGGAACTCACCTATGCTTGCCAGTATTTTACCAATGGAAGGTGGGATTCAACCTCCCCATACAGCTGGACTTAGAAACTGGCCTCTTAAGTACTGGGGATACATAGATCCTCTGATGTAGATTCCAACTCCTTTCTTTTGTCATTGGATTTCTACATCTCCCCCCCACCACCACCTCCTGACTGGATGGCAAACAACCCCGATAGTTTAGAACAATTATTGCCTGGTAACACCTTCAGTCCCCTCTTCAGCTGGCTGCTGCAAGAACGACTGAGGCCTCATTCGTAGCACCCCCCACTTTTTTTTTTTTCATTTTTCATTTTTATTAAATGGGTTAGACCATTGAGTAAAACTCATTTAAAATGGTGACCTTTAACTCAGTACTATACCTTTCTCTAAGAACCTCTGAGTCTAGCGGACACAATCCTTGCTCAGAGACAGTGTAGAGAATCTTATCCCCCAGAGAAAGGTGATGAGCCTTGGGCAACCACAATTTCCCGGCTCTAATCCCCTCTGCTCCTCAATGTTTCAGGCTGCGGCCTGTGTACATAGTTTTAGTAGCATAGTTAGTAGTGTGTTACTAGTTGTGTTTTATGCAATGCTTTATTCACCAATTGCACTATTACTTTGCTGTTCATGCAGTTTGAATATCAGTAGGCTCTTGGAAAGGTCTATGGGTATGAATCTCCCACTGGAGTATGTTGGGAGGCAAGGTCTGACTATATCACCCCACCCCCCATTTGCTAGCATCTTTTATATGTACTTTCCCTAGGTTTGGAAATGGGTGAAATTTCATGTACCTCATGGAATGTGAGAGGTCTTAAAACTCCTGTCAAGAGGAAACAAGTGTTCTCACATCTAAAGAAACTAAAGTCAGACCCTGCCTTCCTTCAAGAAACAAAATTGACCAAGGGAAATCACTCAAGAAAAGTAAGGGATTGGGTGGAACAGGTGTTCCAATCCTCAGCCCCTACCTGGAAGAAAGGGGTAGCTATCCTGGTCCATAAAAAACTACTTTGGACCCCCATCACCACTGAGCATGACCCACAAGGCAGATGGGTACTGGTAGTGATGGATACACTGCAGGGACCACTGCTGTTGGGTAACATCTATGGATCCAACACAAATGACCGGGTATTTTTCCATACTATTGCTCAAAAAATTTAGACCCTTGCCCCTGCCCCCACCTCAGTCCTTCTGGGTGGGGACTTTAACCTCACTCTGGACCCTATACTGGACAGAAGTGCCAGCCGACTTGAATCACATGGGAGAAGAGCAGTGGCTCTCCTTCAATTGATGGAAGATGTGGGCCTTGCAGACATCTGGCAAGTCTTTCACCCCTGGGACCGAGATTACTGCTTTTACTCCCCAGTACATGGGTCCCATAGTCGGTTAAACTTCTGGCTGACATCCCTCTAGATGACACAGTCATCCCTCAACTCCCACATAACCCCCATGATAATATCGGACCACTCTTTGATACAGCTACATATCCTTTGGGCCCCCCCCCCCAGGTCTCCAACTCTTGGAGACTGGACCCATTTCTCCTTAAAGATCCTTAATTTGTTGGGTGGGCCAAGAAGTTGGCCACTGTATTTCTCCAAGAGAACAATATGGAGGACACCACACCTGGAAACACCTGGGAGGCATTTAAAGCCACCCACAGGGAGGTATCATGAGGTATGCAGGCACAAATAGGAACTCCAGTCCACAGAGATTGCTTTTAAATCAACCCCACAAGCTGATCCAAATTCCCCCTGGGTCGAAAACGTTTGGGCCTGCGAATGGATATTAATGACATATCCTCTCGGAAGACCGAGAGCTCCATCTTAAGGCTAAGGCACAAATATTGGAAGGCTGGGGAAAAGGGTGGGAAAGTCCTCACTTATTGGCTTAGAAAACAGTTGTCCAAGAGGTTCATTGCAGGATTGCAAGACGCCAGTGGGTACATTCAAACCCAAACACAAGAAATAAATAACATAATGAAACAATTTTATGGTACATTATACTCCTCGTCCCACACACCTAACCCTGCTGAGGTAAAAGAGTTTCTTAACACACTGGATATTTCTTGCCTATCAGATCAGCAGAGGGCACAGCTAGATGCCCCTCTATCAGAAAAGGAGGTTGTGGATGCCATCCTTGCTCTTAAAGCAGGTAAGTCTCCTGGTGGAGATGGGTTCACAGTGGACTTATGGCAACACCTCTCCTCTGAGATAGCTTCCCCACTTAACAAGATTTATGCAGAGGCCCTGGAAACTGGCCACTTTCCTCCCACCCTTAATGAGGCAGTGATAACCATTCTCCCTAAGAAGGGGAAAGACCCCACTCAGCCTTCCAACTACAGACCTATTTCCCTGATCAATGTGGACAGTAAGGTTTTTGCAAAAACAATGGCCCTTCATCTTAGCCTCATACACCCCTCCCTTGTGGGGTTTGTCCCTGGGAGATACAACGTTGACCATATCAGATACATAGAAACATAGTAACATAGAAGTTGATAGCAGATAAGGACCGCAAGGCCCATCCAGTCCGCCCATTTCTTTTTCTACCTTATGAATGTGTCATTGGCCTTTGCTCTGTCAATGGCCTATCTATTCATACTCATCTGTATTTCTCCCTTATGCCTATCCCATGCCTGTTTGAAGCCCTGCACTGTATTCATATCCACCACTTCCTGAGGTAGGCCATTCCATGCATCCACCACCCTTTCTGTGAAAAAGAACTTCCTCACATTACCCCTTAATCGGCCTCCCTCTCAGATCAGTAATCAGTATTGCCGCAATGGCCAAATCCTTACCCACTCCCACAGCAGCACTGGCTGTAAATTCTGAGAAATCTTTTGATTAATTGGGTGGGATTATCTACAGTTAGCGCTAACATATATGGGCTTCAGTGGCAAATTCTTAGCTTGGATTGGCTCCCTATACTCTGCCCCACAGCCAGAATTCTGGCAAACTCCCATACATCTGACCCCTTCCCACTAGGTAGAAGTACCAGGCAGGGTTGTCCCCATCCTCACTTTTATTTGTGCTGGCAGTGGAACCCCTAGCCATGGCCATCAGACAACATCCACAAACACTGGGAGTCCCCACTGGGGTATGCAGATACTCCACGCTCATGTATGCGGATGATCTGCTGGTCACCCTTGCAGGCATCACATTGTCTATTAGCCCCTTAATGAAAATGTTAGACCAATTCACAAGAATATCCAGTCTTAAAGTTAATCATAGTAAGACTGAGGTGATGGCTTTAAATCTAGCATGCAAGGAAAGCATGGTCATCCCCCACATCCTGAGATGGGCGGTGAGTGACATCACATACTTTGAAATACGAATGTCCAAAGATGTGTCCTAGCTATGGGACCTAAACCTTAAGCCTCTTCTCATTTAAATATGCACAGAATTTGCCAGGTAGAAATTGTTGCATCTTACAATGGTAGAGAAAATTGCTGCCATTAAGATGGTGATCTCCCCCAAGCTTCTGTATGTGATATTCCGCCTAGCAATCCTCCTATCTCCTAGATGGTATGCCCAAATTGATACTGTCATCTGCAGTTTTATAAGGGAGGGGAAAAAGCCTCAGTACAACTGGAACAAGCTGCAGGCACACTGGAAATCAGGGAGCTGGAGTTTGCCCTGGTTTGAGGGATATACCATGGCTCTTCACACAGCGCAATCCATTCACTGGTTCCTTCCCAACTGCAGGTCCTCTCCACAATGGATTTATATGGAGGTAGCTCAAGCAGGTTTGCAGGTTCTATCCCCACTCATTTATGGTACCCTCCTAGCTGGTCTGAAAGAGCACCCAACCATAAGTTCCTCTGTCAGGTATTGGTTAAGAACACGAAAGCTTCTCAAGGTGAACCCAACACCCATGTAATGCACCCTCTATGGGGTAACCACCTTATTAAGGTAGATAACAAACCTCTGTTATGACCCCAGTGGATAATCAAGGGAATAATCTATATACAGCAGGTGCTGACCCTTCCAATGGCCAGGTAGCCACATTTCAAAGTCTACAGGTACAGTTTAAAATACCCCAGGCTGACTTTTGGAGATATCTGCAAATGAGGAGTGCTGTTCAGATGTACCTCTGCCAACATGTTACTAACCACCTCCCAAGTAGCCTTCAAGCCTGGTTGTCTCTCAAGAGAGGGGTGGCCAGTTGAATCTACTGAGATACTAGGAACAAAATCTCTAGCCAGTCCTTAGCATCTACGGTGGTGATCGTATAAAGGTTTGGAAGTGCTGAGGTATACCTAGAGGTACCATGAGGTACCACTGAGGCACTCAAGTTCATGTGGTGATTGTATAAAAGTTTGGCAGTGCTAAGGCATACCTTGAAGTACCAGGTAACTCCTCAGCACTGCCAAACTTGTAAGTCCAAATGGGAGAACGCCCTGCATACCCAGATCATAGACCAGCAGTAGCAGACATGTTGGATATATGTGCATAAGCTTTATCCAGATACCAGGAGTCAGCTTATACAAAACAAGATCCTTCATTCTTGATATAAGACCCCAGAGGTGAGGTGTAAAGCTAAACTTGTGTCCACTGATCAATGTTGGAGATACCTAGCTGCCAAAGTGGATCTTATTTATATCATATGGGCATGCCCTAAGATACAGCCTTTCTGGACTCTGGTGTGGGTGTTAGCAACAGATGTTATACTAAAACACACATCCTCCAATGTGGAATTTTGGGTTCTAGGTATACCCCCTCCACCTTCCAGTGCTCAGCCCCAGAGAAAAGATGGCTGGATCTGGCCAAAAGACTTATCCTGTGCAACTGGAGAATGATAAATATTCCCACACTCCCTGAATTGCTGAACTCTCTTGCAACACTTGTATCCTTAGACAGGCTCATCCAGTCAGAGGAAAGCACCACGGTGAAGTTTTACAAGTGCTAAAACTCTTATATTATATATTGTATATTGACCCCAGGAAAGGTATAGGCTGATCCCCCTGTAGTATATCCCTTGCTATATACCACCTACTGTATTATCCAAGACCTCAGATTGACCATAAGTATGCCTTAGTTACTCTTGCTCATGGCAGTGTATGTTATAACTGTGTTTATGTGCATCACACTGTTTGCAGCCAAGCTGCTTTGTGGGTCTATGTTTTTGTTTGAAAGCGGAAGATTACAATAGCCCCTGTTCAGAAGACCTATTAAGGCATGGCAGTCACCATTTAGATGTGGCACAAGGAGAAGATCCCAGGCTGGCCATATGCTGTTCTTGTACATCACGCAAATCCACCTGTGCCCTCCTCCCATCTCAGGTACCTGTACATTATTTTATGCTAAAATAATTTCAGGAATTGTTGTGGGAATGTAAGTTTCAACATTACCCTTATAATCTTCTGAACGTTGTTAATTTTGAAAACCAATAAAAAGTATTTCTAAAAAAAAAAAAAATTATGAAGTGTGATTCTTAGCAGACAGTAACACTAAAATACTAAAAACAACTTTGTGACATCAAATATCTAAATGAGTTGTTTAAGGAAAGAAAATACGGGGCAGTAAAAGTCCGCTCTAAAATATTCTGTTCATGGAGAGCTGTAAAACATAAAATGAATAAATATGCCAAAATGAACAGAACAGAGCATTAAGATAAAACAGATAATATTATTATTTAATCTAAATCAAGGTATGGGGAGGACGAAAATATTGTAACCAGTTTAATTGCACCAGTATATGCAGTGCTTGTAATGCTAGATTAAAATTGTCTGCAGCTAGTTTTCTTAAAGAGACAGGCCCTCTGCAAGGCCACCCTGGAAGTTCTGCCTAGGGAGCAGGCTTCACCACTGCCCCAGACTCCAGCACCAGAAACAGAACCACAGTATGGTAAAAGTATAGCTGCTGCTCGTCAGCACAAGTTGAACTGGAAAGGGCACTGACTATAAGTCCTTCCACAGCATACTCTACTTTAGTCTCCTTTATTTGTTAGAAGAAACTTCAGACCACACAGGCAACAGTGACATACCTGTTGAAAGTAAAGGGCTAGCGTGTCAGTGTTCTTACTTCTCCTGTTTCTCCTCAGCAGATTAGCATGCAGTTCCACAGTTTACATTATCCAATTGATACATTTTTCACTTACACAGTTGCCCCATATCTTGATAGAAAATCTGCATTTTTGTGCATTGCCCTGGTTTATGTTCCACTTTGAATTTGTAAGGCTGGAGAGCCAGGTACTACCCAGTTACCCTTGCATTTCTCTCCTTCATTTCCTTAAGCCATGTTAAAGGGTTGTGGTCTGTGAATTCTGCTCTGGTCAGATAAAAACACAAGTGCTCAATGACCCATTTTATAGCCAAATACTCCTTCTCAATAGCTGAATATTTTTTTTCTGTAGAGGAGCTTATGGCTGACATAGATAATGGACTGTTCTCCCCAGTCACACTTCTGGCTCAGCACAGACCCCAGCCCAGCCTCAGAGGCATCTGTTTGAAGCAGGAAGGGTCTGTTAAAATGGTAGCCTGTGAGGAGCGTGCATGGGGAAGGGTGCCGTCAGTAAGAGCAACTCATTGCCATCAAAATTGTTCATGGCGATGGGAAGATAGGGTGACCAGATGGGGGATGTGCAAAATAGGTGACAGGATGTCACTATGAGTACGCGAGCGGGGGGGAGCAAGCACGGTGAGCGTGGGATGAGAGAGGGCAGAGCAGCTGTAGGGGGTGGTGCTGCGGTGGGTTGCCAAGCTGTGCTGCGGTATTGGGGGTTGGCCTGTGGTTGGGATGGGTGATGTACTGGGTTCGGGTCCGGGCACTGGTGCGATTTTATTGCACCCAACCCGAACCTTTAATTTTACATGTTTCAGCTCCCCCAACATGCACCCTCCTGGAGTTGAGAATCCTTTAGTAGGGGGTGCAGGAGGTGAAGCCTCCCACGTGGGGGTGTATGGGGGGGTTCAGTCCCACATTGAAACATTGCAGTGTATGCCCCTGGTGCCATTGTCCTGTGTGCCAGGGTGCCAGTAGTGCCGAAAATGTTTTCGGCACTCCGACTGCGCGATAACGGCGATTGCCTTTAGGCTTTCACCTTTATCACAGAGAACTGGAAAAATCCAGGCTTTTCAGAACTGGTGAAACACTTAAACCGACCTTAATGACATTAAAAGCTTGATTACACTCTGGAGTCCATTTTGCTTTATTTGGTTTGTTCTTATTGAGCAGATCTGTCAAGGGTGCAGCTACTGTATGTCTGAGAAATCTTTAACAAACCATCAATAATAGCTTGCTAAACCCATAAATATCTTACATGCCTCTTGGTACTCGATATAGGGATGTTAGTGACTGCGTCCACTTTGGATATTTCTAGTTTAACTTTACTCCCAATACACATCCCAGCTATGCAGTCTCCACAATGAATAGTGCATATTTTTCAGGGTTTACAGTGACATCAGCTGTTGCAGTATCAGATATCACTGATCTTATGTGTGACACATAGCTTTCCCAAGTGGGTCTATATATCATCACATCAACCAAATAGCAGAATTACACCAGTAAGGCAGGGCCCAGATCTTGTCTATCAAGTGTTGGAATGAAGCAGGTGCCCCATGGAGACCAAATGGCATTGCTGTGAACTGGAACAGCCCAATAGGGGTAGCAAAAACTGATTTTTTTCCTTTTGTTATTGTCTCCAGTGGAATCTGCCAGTACCCTTTGTTAAGTCTAGCATTGTTATGTACTTGGTACATCCCAGTTGGCAATAAGATCATCCATCTGGGACACTGGGTTGCTGTGATATCAAGAAATGGGGCTTGATTTTAAAAGTCCCAAGAATGCCGCAAGCTGCTGGTGCACAGATTGTCTGGTGCATGGGGCTTGCTGCTATCCCCTTGATTTTCAGTCCTGGGTGCCAAATGAGGTAAGTTTGGTCAGTTTTTCTGTGGTCTAACTTGTACCATTTTGGGGACTGTTTTTACAGGGATTTCATAAATCTTTGGTGCAAGCTGTTGTAAACTGAGGAAACTGTCACAACTGTGCCTGATGTACATAAATCAGGGGTGGTTGCATCAGAAGAGTTTAGTGCAGCAGTGCCAAAAAATGGGTGTGATGCAGGACCTGGCACAAACCCTGGAACACCATTTGAAAATTGAGCCCTTGTTGTTTATTTCCCCCCAAATTAGTGCAAAGATGGGTGCCCCCTTCCTTCATAGGCACTATGATGATAGGAGAGCATCAAGAGCTGCCTGAAGGATCAATTATTCCTAGTGACTTCATTTTTTCTAGCTTCGCAATTACAGCCTGTTTTTGTTTGCTGAGATTCTGTATGGCCTCTGCCATAAAGGTGGAACTGACCCTATATAAACAAGCATTTGTCAATGCCGAATGTTGTAGCGCTGGCATTGGCTTTGGTAGTGCAGCGTGGAAACACATTTTTGGCAGGATGTGAAAAATGACAGCTGTACTGTTCATAAGGAGGTGTAAAAAATGGCAGTGGTAAAAATGTGGCATGTAAGTATTGCAAATATGCGAAGTTACAAGGGTGCATGGGAAATGCGCAACGCACACTTGCAATACAAGCATTTTATGGAGTTTCGGCACCAAATTTTCAAAATAGGCATTTTAGCACCTTTACTCATGTACAATGTCACTGTCATGTCCTCAAGCTGTCTCAAAAAGTGATTTTGCACAGTGACCGCGCTATTCGTCACCGGATGTGCAAAAACACATTTCAGGCAGGATATGTAAAATGACAGCTTTACAGTTCATCAAGAGGTGTGGAAAAATGCCAATGGTAAAAATCCAGAATGAAAATATTACAAATGCCCCACTTTGGTACTGGGGTATGGATTAGTTCCCTAATGCCTTCCTTATTACCATACATAGAGTCCATCCCTAAATCTTATATTATTTCTTATTCATACAAATTTCTCCTCAGGAAAATTGCTGTCTTGGAAGGTCAACGGTTTAATTGGGGGGGATAACACTTTGAATCCGAATCTTCTTCAGAGGAATTGGTCCAGAGTCTGGAAACACTTATATAAATACATTAAGTGGGGCAAATATAGACTTACCCAGTTTTTCATTAACCATCATTTATATTATACACCATTTAAAATGCATCAGATAGGGACTTTATCTTCTAGCAAGTACCCAAACTGCCAGGAAGATTCTGCTGACTTATTCCATATGTTATGGACCTGTGAGAATATCCAGTCTTTTTGGATTGATATACGAAATCATCTCAATCCTTTACTTACGTTAGCTGAGAGCTTTAGTCCTGAAGTATGTATTTTGGGGGATTTTCAGCAGGTTTCAAGGTTGCCCATATTGCTTTAATTTCTATGTGTGCCAAGAAAGTAATATTGAGGCACTGGTTAGACTCGTCTACACCACCTTAGATAGAATGGTTCAAGGAAATCATGTTCACTTTACAAGCAGAGCACACAATTGCCAAGACCATAAGCAGATTGGATAGTTATAAGAGCAGATGGGAGACACTGCATACTCTCATATCGGTACAATAAATTCTACTATCACAAAATTTGTGCCGGTGTGTTTAGCGAAGGATGTATCTACTTGATTTAAGTCTGGAGCCAGTGCTGTCATATTTATATTCCTCTCAACTTTTCTTTTCATGACCATGTGGCAGAAGAGGGGGATGGGAAGGGGGAGGTGGGTGGCAGGCAACTTAACTGTAATTCATGTAACTGTATGCTAACAGTTGTACTCTCTTTAACAACATGTTAAGACATTTGCTATTATGTTCCATTATATAAAATATAAAATGAATAAAGTATTACTAAATAAAAAAAAGAAAATATTACAAATGCACAATGTTACGAGCATGTGTGCAAACTGCTCAACGTATGCTCGTAACACAATCATTTTATGGAGTATCATCACCAAATTTTCAACATAGGCATTGTAGGACCTCTGCTCATGAACAGTGTCCTGTCATTTTTGTAATCTGGCCGGAACACTGATTTCCCACAGTGACCACAGTATTGTGCGCCGGAAGTGCGGAAACACATTTTGGCCAGGATGTGAAAGATGACAGCTATACTGTTCACAGGGAGGTGTAGAAAAATGACAATATTGAAAATCTGGCATGAAAATATTGCAAATTTGCGAAGTTACGAGCTTGTGTAGCAACTGCACAACGCATACTTGTAAAACAGCCACTGTTTGGATTTTTCCACCAAATTTGCAACATAGGCCTTTTGAGATCTCACCTCATGAACACCGCAACTTTTCTTGAGTTAATCGGTCCCAAAGGGTGATTCCACGTAGTGACTGTGAAATCACCTTTCAGGACTGATTAACATCAAAACTGTGACAGAATTCATGAGGAGGGGTCCCAAAAACCCCATGTTGAAAATGTGGTGCAAAAATGCCCAGAAATGCCCAAGATATGGAGCAAAGTTGAAAAAATCCTATTTATTCCATTATACAGCTTACCGGCATTTCATCAGTTCACGGTCAGCTTTGAAGAGTGCAGACATGTTCCCGGTCCTCCGAAGATCGTCGTTCTGGACTCTGGAGGTAAGTATGGGGTGTGGGGAGGCAGGTTGCACAGTGGGTGGGTGCGGGTGGTGGGTAGGGAGACTACGAGGGACTGTTTTCAGTTTACAGGTACAGAGAAAAAAACCCCATCAAGGACGGTTTCTTTTTACAGGTCGTTTCTTTTTGTTTGGGAGTACAGTAGCTGATGGGGAGTTGGGCACCCCCATCAGCACAGAAGAAGGGGGACATCATGCTGACTGGGAGTGGGCTTTCCCGTTGGCACAGTACAGCGGGAAGGAGGCAGATGCCGACGGGGATTGGGCACCCCCCATCGGCATATACTTCACGGGGAAGGGCAAGCCAACCGGGGGATTGGGCACCTCGAAGTCGGCACTGTCGGCAGTGTAGTGGCCACTGTGCCACCATGCTACTAGCTGGTGAGCACTTAGGAAGGCTCCACTACATGTGACAAGCTTTGCTCAGATTGCAGTGGACCTTTCCTTAAATGTGCTCGCCTGCTTAGTATGCATTGTGTGGCATCAGCATGCAGGCTGATTGGGGAATGAAGGATGCACTTACTGGTGCATGCCCTGCTTTCGCCCAACAGCGACCATGCCTCCAAACCCCCACTGCCGCAAGATGTTGGCTGAGCAAGTGTGCCAACATAATAATGTGCTCAACCTAACATTTCCAGGGGTCATGGTGAACACTGCATTAAATTCCTGTAATATCCCCTTTATATCAGATGGGTTCCAGGTTGGGATTTATCGTTACTTGGTGAATACCAATATCAGAGTATTTTTTATCCAGCCTGTGAGAGGCTTGCTTTAATTTTTTTATCTTTCTGTTCAGGAGGTACAGTACACACAGCTTGGGACAAGTCTTTATTTTTCTCTTTCTCTCTTCAAAGCTTCAGCAGGTTGTCATTATAAATAAGAGACCTACACTTGCCTGGGATCTGTTTTGATAGTCTACAATGCACCACCAATAAGGGCCCTTGCCACTCTGTCAACAATTTTTTTTTGTGTGATGGTAGTAATAGCAAGGCCATAACCCTAGGGTTAAAACTTTTGTCCTTCAACCTTACATCATAGTATACTTTCTGCCTTTCCTGAGCTTGCAGGCAATTTTCATGGTCAATCTGAATGTATTTACCCCACCGCTGGTGTACATCAGAGATGTACTGCACCACATTCTTTTTCTGATCAGTTTTTGTCCTCCCACATCTCCTTTACCACATCAAATGGCCTTCTAGGTTTTCTACTGTAAAGGAGATCAAAAGGGGATAGGCCTGTAGATGCTTGGGGCACCTCATTGTAATCAAACAGCAAGTAAGGAAAATAAAGGTCCCAGTCTTTCACATCTTCAAACACATATTTCCTTAATTTTTTTAAGTGTTTATCCTCCTTTGTCTTCAAGGAGGTTGTCTCAGCCTAATCCCCAGCCCTTCCTGGCCAGCTGTCCACCTCTCCTGGTATGTGTCCAGTTGTGGTTTCTCCCCACGAGTTCCCCTCTCTTGGCAGGGCCAAGGAGGGAGGGCCATCCTTCCCCCCAGTGCATCAGATACAAGGTAGACCTGGTCGCTCACTGGGTAGCATTATGGGTGCAGAGACAGCTGGACCAGGCTTCATGAAGTCTCCAATGTCCATTTTCTTCCTGGTTTTTCTCCTGTCCCATCCCTCCTGTGCAGCATAGGACTCACACATGGAGGTATGCCCATCTTATATGTCCCACAGGTCCTTCCCATACTTTACCTCCCAGACCCACTCAAACCCAGGCCTCCACCTAGGGACAGCCAAAGCTGGGACAACAAGCCACCTCTTTCCCAGGAGAGGAGAGTAATCCTCTTTCTCCCTGGTTGACCCCCAATGACTCAAGTCCATTCCCAAACCTGGGTCACTAGCGTGGCAGAAGGTAAGGTTCTTTGCAGTGCCTCAGCCTTCCACGCCTCCAGGCCAACTTTCTTTAACATTTTTTTAAGTATCTGATTGAAACATTCTACAAGCCTGTCCATTTGGGGGTGGTACGGTAAAGTCATAGTGGCTGTTATTCCTAGCACACGATACAATTCCTGCAATATCTGGGAGATGAAAATTGTTCCCTGATTTTTAAGAATAACTTCAGGGATACCAATCTGAATAAAAATCTTGGATCGCTCCTCAGCTACCCTAGAAGCAGTAATAATTCTCATAGGGACCGCTTCTGATATCTTGTAGTGTAATTATTGAGAACTAGAATTAATCTGTTGTCTTTTCTACTCTATTCTAGGAGTCCAACTATACCCATAGCAACCTTCCAGAAGAGCACATCAACCACAGGTATAGGAATGAGGGGCACCTATTTTTTTTTGTTCACAGTAGCCAATTTTTGGCACTCCTCACAAAGCTGACAGTAATTTGCTATCTGCTGCAATATGGATGGTAAATAAATCCTATGGAGCAGCCTACTTAAAGTACATTCTCACCCCAGATGACTTGCCATCAGGATGTCATGTGTTAATTTTAGCAGCTCCTGCCTATATATATTGAAGGAACCACCAACTGTTGGCATACCTCCTAAATTTGAGGATTGATACTCTCTGTGCAATATCTCATTTTTCAACATCAATACAGGTTTTTCCCCATCCACAATCCCCACCTTAGCAAACAATGGTTTTCATTTGTCATAACTGTTTTGATCAGTCATCAAGTCCTATTATTCCAAGGTGACTAAATATGTGGCTGTTCTTCAATGTCCTTCCTTCTGGCTGCTTTGGCCTTTCTGATGTCCCACTTGCTCTTCCTAAGGCATATCCTAGACACCACCGATGCCCACCCCCTACCCCCTGCACACTGTGGAAGGTGGTCCCTCTCTATCCTAGCCATACCTGTCCTCAATTCCCTACCCATCCCCTGCACTGCCCCCCCGAGATCCTTGCATGTGCACAAGTGACACTATCACAGCCGCCACAGATCTTCTCTCTGTCTCATTGCCTTACTCCTCATGCTCTCTGGGAATGTCCACCCTAACCCTGGGCCGGGACAAGCTACCTCACCATAGCCCCCTACTGGACATGGCCTCCACATTGCCTCTATGAATACCTGCAGTCTCCCAAGGAAGACTGCAGCACTCCAGTGTTGGGTCTCACAACACACGCCCGACATTCTTGCAATAGTGGCGACTTGGCTCTCCCAATCAACTCCAGACCCTGCTGTCTCCCTCCCCGGCTTCACTCTATTCAGGCAAGATCGAGTGGGCAAGCATGGCGGCAGGTGTACAGTCTACCTGTGTGACTCCTTCCTGGGTCACACACTACCTACCCCCAAGCTCAATCACGGGGCCCAAGCCACCACCCTGAAAATCACCCCGTACCCTGGACATGGCCCGCTTTACCTCACAACCACCTACATACCCCCGTGGGCACAAAGTTAAGCTATCCGCTGTCTTACAGACTATCTCTCCACCCTGCCACTCAAGGCTGAACAGCTCGTACTAGCAGACCTCAATATCAAGTGGCTTGGCTCTGCTTCAGCACACATTAAGGATAACTTCACAGCCCTTGACCTATCCCAATTGGTCACTCAGCCCACCAGATTTAACCAATCCAGAGGGACCAGCTCCCTCCTGGATATAGTAATCTCTAACCGACCACACAAAATCAAGTCTGTTAACGTCCTAGCAGACTCCCTAATTGACCACTCACCAATTCTTTGTTGCTGGTCCTCCCCCACACTCAGTCCTGCGTACAATCCCACCCCCTGTCGCTGCTTCCACCCAGGGGGCCTTAATAAGCTAAAGCAGCACCTTGCCCAGCTTGACTGGTCCCCGATCTCCCTTGCAACGAATATAGATACTGCTCTAGCCTTTCTCACCAGTGCCTTCTGCAAGGCCTGTGACATCTTTGCCCCTATCACCAACACTCGCCCCAAGAGGCAAAATGTTGCCTGGATTTCCCCCTCTCTTGTCCAGCAACTGAAGCAGCGGGATAACCTATGGCACACTGCAGTTGAGTCCTGCAGGACAGTGGACAGGCAAGCCTACAAAGCTGTTTGCAACCGATGCACCTGGGCCATTAGACAAGCCAAGGCCTGCTACTATCAAACCACCTTGACCTCATCCTGGGGCTCTGCCTGAGCTTTCTGAGATAACATAAAGGAGCTTAATGGGAAGACCTGCTCTCCCCCCCTCAGATGATTATTAATGGCACAATTAATACTGACCAACCACGTATTGCAGACTGCCTCAACACAACATTTTCTGACCTAAGTGCAGTTCTTTCTGCCCACTTCTTTGACCCTATCTTTACATCCAACCACCCAGCTACTTCCCGACCCCCATTTCTCTTCAGAACTATCTCCCCCCATGACATCAAACCTCTCCTCCTAAAAGCCCTCTCCTCCCACAACCCGAGCGGAGACCCGCTTGACTCCAGGATACTCCGCCTAACACTTGATGTCATGTTAGCCCCCCTCACGGATCTCCTTAACTGATCCCTATGCCTTGGCCAATTCCCAAGTGCATGGAAATTGGCTGAAATTACCCCATCCATAAAAATGGAGACCGCACATTACCAAACAATTACAGACCCATCTCCATCCTCCCCCCCATCTAAAGCCCTGGAGAAGACAGTATCCACCCAACTCGTGGATTACCTATCTAAATACAACATACTATGCCCAGAGCAACATGGCTTCCTCCCTGGTCACAGCACCTCCACAGCCCTTTTGCAGTTCTCCCACCAAATACACTCTGCATTTGATGCTGGGGAGATCGCTGGGGCAGTGTTCATTGACCTATCTAAGGCCTTTGACACTGTGTGTCACCCACTAATGCTTGACTCCCTTCGTCAGCTGGGTCTCTCATCAGGCCCCCTGGACTGGTTCTCCAGCTACCTCCAGGATAGATCTCAATGGGTCAAATTAAATGGTATCCTATCAACAGCCCCACCAGTACACTCCTGGGTCCCTCAAGGCTCCATCCTGGGCCCCACTTTGTTTAGTCTCTTTCTAAACACCTTCCCCAGCTTCTGCACAGGCAAAATGCTTCTATATGCTGACGACGCAGTCCTTATTGCCTCACACCCTGACCCACTCACAGTCCAGAGCTCCCTGCAACTCACCTTCAGCCAAGCTGAAAAATGGTTCCTCGACCACTGTCTGGTTCTGAACCTCAAGAAAACAAAATCTATGATTTTTGCACACCACCAAAGCAGCTCCAGAAATGCTCGACCCCACTGCCCTCACCAAAGTCCAGACCTCTATCAACAAAACCTGTAGGCTCCTGACCGGTGCCCACAGCAGAACTCACACATGCCTACTCTACTCCGCCTCTAACATACTCACCTTTGAAGAATGCCTGAAATACCACACCTGTATACTGGCAAAAAAGGCTCTACTTGGGCTTTGCCCCCAGGTGTCACCACCCCTTAAATGGGCCTCCCACCTGGTCGTCACCCGCAATACTACCAAAGCCACCTTCCAGGTGTCTAGAGCTAGGACCTTGCTCGTCCGAAGGTCCTTTCACCACAGAGCACCCTCTTGGTATAACTCCGTCACCACGCACATTACAAACATCCCCAAAATCAGCTTCTTCAAAATAGCCATACGCAAATACCTCACTGACAATCGGAGCTGTAATTGTCCATTATAGTGCTTTCCTAGAGCATCCTCTGAACCCATCTGTCCCGTTAGTACTACGTAGTCTGTACGCCACGCACCGTACCCTGCGTGCACCACAGGGACACTAAACAGCTTTTTTTTTATTTTATTTTTTGCTGTGCTGTATCTCACCTGTTTTGGTCACTGCAATGCCTTGCTGTATACTCCTTTGTATCTCATCTGTATTGTTCTCCAATGTCTTGCCACACAAATATGTTTGTCCCCCTTCCCTGTGACGAGGTACCTTTGTAAATGAGTCTTTGACTCAAAGGTTTGTAAATCCGATTTATGAATTAAATAAATAAATAAATAAATAAATAAATAAATAAATAAATAAATAAATTCATTAATAAGTCAGAGTCCTCAAAGGGGAATATGTCACCCAGCTATTGCTTCTCTTGTGCCTTGTCTCATGCTCTTCTTGTCACTGCAGTCACATCAGAGGAAGGATTCAAGTCCTTCTTTTGCAGAAGAAAGTCAAATCCCTGTAGGTCATTACCTAATATGTCTGATACTGAAAGAGGGGGGACCACATCTCCCTTCTCTCGAATTGGTATGGGCTGAGTTTTCATTGCTCTGCAGATAATACCCAGCTCTGTCTGTCCTGTGCTTCAGGTAACCAGATGACATCTTCCATACTTACTGTAACAGTTGCTTAGGGGAAATCCAGACTTGGATGACTCAAAACTTTCTTAGATTAAACCTAGACAAGACTGAGATGCTAGTGGTGGATCTAGGTCATTGTTGCGGTGGGGTTGGTCAGGGGGACCCCCCCTGGACTAGTGCTGGGGAGGATCCCCCTTATTCCATCCTCACAAGTGAAGGATCTTGAAGTGATCCTGGATGATGGCCATACACTTGATGCTCAGGTGTCGGCCATTGTCAAAAGCTGATATTAACATCGAAGGAACATTGCGCAGACCTGAGCCCTAATTCCATTTGAGGACCTGCCTACACTGGTATATGCTTTTGTTATGTCCATGTTGGATTACAGCAATGCCCTGTACCTAGGGTTATCTGGAGGCAGTTGGTGCAGAATGCGGTGGCAAGATTGCTATTGGGAGTAAAAAGAAATGAATATATTACTCCTATCCTCCATGAACTGCACTGGCTGCCGGTTAGGTGAAGGATAGTTTTCAAGTTAGGGCTCCTTATCTACAAGGCCCCACACAAAAGGGGATCAGTCTACCTGCAAGATCTCCTTGAGACCCATTGCTGGAACCGGGCTCTCAGTTCTACCAAGGGTGGCCTCCTTGGAATTCCCAGGGCTAATTTGAGGCATTCTGGGGACCATGTGTTCTCATTTTCCATGCCTACTCTGTGGAACTTGTTATCTAAACATCTCAGGGAGGCACCCTCAGTAGAAACCTTTAAAACAGATCTAAAACATTTTTATTTCAGCAGGCATTTCATTTATAGCTGATATTAATATGTTTTATTATAGATAGATGTGTTTTAAATATAGCTGACCTCTTGCTGATTCTATATGATATTGTGATAATGTGTACTGTATGCTATGTGTTATTTTATCATTATTAATATTGTACAGTGCCCAGAGTCCACAGAATGGGGTGTTTTATAAATAAAGCATCTACCTATCTATCTATCTATCTATCTATCTATCTATCTATCTATCTATCTATCTATCTATCTAATCTCTTCTCCATTAATGCAGAAAGGCACAATAGTAGTGGGATAACAAAGACAATTGCCATGAACTCATTTCACCATTTTCTAAGGCCCTTTAACATACCCTCTATAAAGGATATCATCATGGATCAGAGTCTGTTTGTCACCAGTGTCCACAAACCCTGGACGTTTTTGGAATCAACACACACAGTGAAACTGAAGTGGTGACTTAAACAGATACATTTAAGTCAAATCAGGAAATTTATTATGGAATGAAAGGATGGCAGTCCTTTCTCAATGATGGCTACTCTGTTTTTACAATTTACATTCATTAACAAAGGGAAGTCATCAATGTTAGTGATCATATACTGAACTCTATTCTTCCCAAGTCCAACAATCCTTGGAACAGATTGCCATTTTTCTGGATCCCTTATCTTTGCCTCACATATCCCTCCTACAGTGTCAACAATTAGAGTGACACATCACAAGGGAAGAAGTCATGACTGCAGTACTTGCTCTAAAGAAAAACAAATCCCCATACAGGGTGGATTTCTCATTGATTTATACCACATCTTCCAAGTTTTCCTCTCACCACTGCTTCTTATGGCCTTCACCCATGCCCCAAACCATTAACTTCTACCTGGCACATCAAGGGAAACTACTAGCACTATACTGTCCCTAACAAAAGTAAAGACCCCCTCTATCCTGGTAGTTACAGTATAGACCAATATACAGTACCTTATCAATGCCAGATCTATGACAGTTGATCGACAAATTCATTGTCGACTGACTGTACAGTGACACCTTCATGTTGACCAGTTTTGTGGTCAGCTTAAAGGCAGTCAATTAAGGCTGTGTTTTCTTTGAAGGGCTTGGCCCCTGAACCCTCCAAGTGGGGGGCTCTGCCCCTGCACTGTCGTAAATGAACTAATCAACTCTGAGCCAGACTTGACTCAGGGAGGGGGTGCAAGACCCACAAAAAGTGGTGGCAGGGTCCTGTGCTGACACTACAGTGACCTGTTGCTGTTGTTGCTGTAGTGTCGGTCACGGTAAAACTGTCACCTTAGGGAGTGCATAGCATCAATGCTGATGCCAGAATTTCGACCAAAATTGTAGCCACCCACTTTGAGAAAATTCTTCCTTCCCTCATACACACCTCTTGAGGTGGTTTTGTCAAGGGTCGAATCAGCTCTGACCACCTTCATCCTCTCTTCAACATCCACTACCTGGTGAAATCCACCCCTATTCCAGTTGTCGCACTTACCAGAGAATTCAGAAAGGCATTTGATTCTATTGAATTGACCTTTCTCTTTGAAGTACTAAAATGTCTCAGTTTTGGACCTTATTTCTCAACAGCTGTAGAAACATTATAATACAACCCCTCCCCATGTATCCTCACCAACAGCCTGCTGTCCCATTCATTTCTGTTACATAGGAGTACCCATCAAGGCTGCCCCTTTTCCCCCTTACTCTTCCTTTTGGCCATCAAAGCCCTAGTCATTGCCTTCAGATCATCTCCAAATACAGTTGGCTTCCAGAAATCTCATGCCAAGTATAAATGCTTATTCTATTTTGATGATCTCTTAGTCCTACTAGCGGAGACCCCAAATGCCGTTATACTATTACAGCATCTTCTTATCCATTTCTCCTCCATATCAGGTCTCATCAGGAATCATTCTAAATCCAGAATTAATCCACTTAACCATCTCTATCAATATCTTTATTTTTAAAATTCTGCATAGCTTTGGGCAGATGGAGGCGTCACATACTTAGGCATTTATATCACTCCCTTCCTGCCACACATTTGCCAAGCCAATTTTACTATTATGTTACAGGGACTCATCACTGATATGTTGGAAAACCCTTAGTCTTTCCTTTACTGGCAAAATTAATGTGGTAAAAATTATGCTGGCTCCTAAAGTCCTACACCTACTGGCCCACCTTCCAATAATACCAAACATATGATTTGCCAAGCTTAACCAGCTCATAGGGAACTTCTTATGGGACAGCCCAATATCAAGAATCAGCTGTAAAAAAAACTACAAAAGCAGGGGCTCAAAGGAAGCTGGGGACTCCCCCATTTCAAACATTATCTTGTGTCCTTCCTATGTGCCCAAGTCCTCAACTGGTTCTTCTTTACCAGACCTCATGCTTCCCTCTGGCTAGCGTTTACTGTACATGTACTCCATGCACTTTCTACACTGCAATTTCTCTATTCACTTAAACTGCAAATGTACAAACACCACCCAACACTAAGCAGCTCCCTCAAATGCTGGCATCTGTTCACCTCTACTACCAGGTTGAACCCTCTTCCTATCACTCATTCTCCCATTTGGAACAACCCCCAGATCCACACTGACTAAAGTAGCATCAACTGGCTGCACTGGCTACAGACAGGTATACATCAGGTACTCAGTCTTTGCCTCCCAGACATTAATACTTTTGCCTCTTTTGATGATATCAGAACTAGGGTCATTCTCCCTCAGAAAGATGTCTGGAGGTACCTAAAATTATGACCAACCTTAATTCCCCCTCCTTAAACAACATACCACTCTCACCAATGCCATCCCCATAAGCAAATGGTTTGCTCTGCCTAGAAGTAAATCGGGTATGCTGTGCAAGCTGCTAAGAGATGTGCAGCAACATCCTATAGTCACTAACAGACAGAAGTGGTCAGTTGAAGTTAAGTTTGGGATGCTGGTTGGTTCACAGCCAGCACTGCATACTGGGACATTAGGGCCAAACTCATGTAGAAGAAAATTTTCACTTATGGTACAGAACCCTTCCCCCCTCCCCAGTTCCTACTTGCTGGTAACTTCCTACACCACCTATAATATAGCAAATACTGGCAGTGTAACCATCAAGAAGGATCACTTTCACATATCCTATGGTCATGCCCACTGATCTGCCCCTTCTGGAACCAAATTCTAGACTTCTGTGGTCAGTTATCTCTAACTACATCCATCTTGTTGGCCTTGTCATACTGTTTGACCTTCACTCTACTGATCTACCCAGATCTGATCCACATAGTAAATGGATCATACCAGTCACCCTCCTGGCTAAGAAACTAATTCTCCATATATGGCGATCTGTTGACATTCCTGCTACCAGAGTGGCTCCTAGGGGTAAGACAACTTGCATTCCAGGAACACATGTCTCACATTGCACTAACCAAAATACCTGCCATCTGGTCCCCTTACATTAATTACCTCTCTGCCCAGGCTAACAAACCTCTGTCTTTGGAAATTCATTGAGTTCCACTTTGTTCCACTATCCTAGTGTAACCAGTTCACGTCTAAGGAACTCACAAATCAATCTAGATCTATGTGCTTCTCACCTACTGTAATAGTTTGATTATCCCTTTTCACCATATTGTGTAAAAATACTGACATTGATAAATATAGTAACCTTTCCTATCCTACTAGTAACTTCTGTGTTAACAGATGTTGTTGCTTGTTTTCTCATTGTGTTAAACAGTTGACTGTGTTGTATTCAATATTGTTGTATTGAATTTTCTTCAATAAAAAAACAATGATAGAAAAATACAATTTGACACTTTTGTTTGTGTAAGAAATTCTTGGGAGCATAGGAAACTTGTCGAGAAGAAGAGTTGCAAGCAGGAGCAGTATTTGTGGAAGGCTGAGAATTGTGAACTATAATGGGGCATAAAGCAGCTAAATAGAAAAAGTATTCACTAAAGGAAAAAAAATATGGCTCTCTGACCAAATGCCTACAGAAAAGCTTGTTGTTGAGTAATGATGAGGAAATGTGTAGCCTGTACTGTGATATGCATTCGGCTGCTTTGGCTGAAAATGATTTATGGTAATCATAGAAGTCTATCTGATTGCTAGATTGACATCAAGATAGAGGTATTAATCCAGCTCCTAACACCTGGATGGATGAGATTCACAAATGATTTCCTAGTAGATAGTATAAGCCATAACAAATTATTTTATGTTCAACTTCTTAAAAGGGAACAGTCAACATGAAGAGCTCACACTCAAGTATGGGGCTGATTCCAATGTAGACTTTGTGTGCAAAAAAAATTTGGTTTACTTACTGTTTACTGTAGTATAATAGACTGTATCAGATACATTTTGCTTACTTTTAGGCTGATAACCTCTTTAACTACAATTCCCAGATCCCCCTATAGCTGACATCAGAGCAGTACTGCAGCAGTGGGAGACTCAATAACCTGCAGTGCATGCTGGAGCTTTTATAATGTCTGATCAGATGTTTTCCAGCTCTTCTTTGCAACAAAGGCTCAGTACGGCTCTTTGTGACAGTAATTAGCCTCAGGAGGACAGTGGGACCAGCAAATAAAAGATCAGCTATATAAACTTTAACATGCACTGTAGGCTATTGAGTCTCCTACTGCTGCAGTACTGCTCCTGTATTAGCTGCATAGGATTATGGAATTTATGATTACAGAAGATTTTAACCAGGAAAATATATTATACTATAGTAAACAGTACATTAACCAAAATGTTTTTGTACGCAAAATGCATATTGGGATCAGCCCCACACTTAAGTGTGGTGTCCTTGGTGCTAACTGTTTTTATTTAAGCAGGTGAAGGTCTTTCGCTTTTAGAACCACATAAATAGTCACCACAAAAAAATTTTTCTATTCTTAATAGTTTCATGAGATGATATAAGGAGGACTACAAGGTTTACATCCTTCCCTTTGATAATGACCTTACTGATGGGATTGAGTACCAGATGGGTTGAACAGGCCGTGGTTGGAATGGGAAGGTGTGAAGAGCAAGTGGTAGTACCTTTTGTGGGTACAGTTGTGGAGAGGAACTGGAGCAAACTGGAGAACATTCAATCCCATGCTGACCACCTGACTGAACATTTTAGGAATGGGAAATAAAGGAGTGAAGATATTGACATGGCCAGAAAAGAGGTGAATGATTTGAATGGGAAGACGTTTATTGATGCTCAATCAGAAACAGACAGAAATAGCACTTTAGCAATTCATAGATCAGAAGAATGTACACAAACTAAATTACAGTCTAGGCCAACTTTGGTTACTGTTCAGCCTGGGGGCATCCCTCCTAGACTGGCCTGTCACTCGCATATTTAACACTTCTCTAGTCTCAGGTATCATCCCTGATGTATGGAAAGTGGCTAAGGTCATCTCTGTCTTCAAACAAGGTAACCAAAAGGATCTCAAGAACTACCACCCTATTGCCATCCTGTCTGCGCTCAGTAAGATTCTCGAAAAGGCAGTTGCCGCTCAGCTCTTCCACTACCTTCAGAGCTATGAATGTCTCTCCCTGGCACAGCACGGCTTTTGAAAAAGGCACAGTACATCCACTGCTCTTGCCGTTGTTACCTCTGAGATCAGGTCCTCTACTGATCAAGGCAAATTGACCAGAGCCATCTTTGTGGATCTCTCGAAAGCCTTTGATTTCTTTGACCACTCGCTCCTCTGTGCCACTCTGTGGTCTCTTGGCTTCTCTCCCCCATCCATGCCTGGTTCTCTAACTACCTCTCTGGCAGGCAGCAATCCACTAACTTCAACAGAGCCCTCTCTGACCCCTCTCTGGTGAACTGTGGGGTCCCCAAGGGATCTGTCCTTGGACCCCTTCTGTTTTCCCTCCTCATAGATAAGCTGCCCTCCGTCACAGTCCATGGCCCTCCACCCTATATGCGGACTTCCTCATCATCCTGGCCAGCTCTCAGGACATCATTACCATTAACTCCAGGCTAAACACGGACTTCAACCTTATTCAAACCTTTCTGGAGGACCATAAGCTGACCACCAACCTAAAAAAGACTCAGGTCATGCTCTTTGGCTCTAGGACCAAGACTATATCCTGCCTGGCTCCCTTAAATATCTTTGGAGCTGACGGTTCCCTCCTACATGCTGTAGGCACTGTAATGTACCTGGGCATAACCCTTGACCCATAACTTGACCTCACCCTGCATATTTGGAACATATGTAAGGCAACAAATGGCAGACTGGGACTGGCATACAGAGCAAAAAGCTGTCTCACCCCTGCCACATGACTTGCCCTAGCCAGGGGGTCCTCCTACCCACGCTCTGTTATGGGCTTGTAACCTTTGTCCCTGTCCCAAAAAACAGTCTCACAAAATGGGACACTGCATACAACAATGTATGCCACTTTGTGCTCTCTGCTCTTCACCTCACACACCGCTGTGAGCTCTACTCATGGCTGGAATGGCTCCCTCCAGAAAAGGATTGCGCATTTGTCATTGGCAACTTCATCAACAGCATTGTCTGAACTGCCACCCCTTCTGCACTTGCCCAACACCTCATACCTAGAACCCCATCCTACCGCTTAAGATCCAGTTACTCAGAGACCCTTCTGGTTCCAAAAACCCGCACCCTTGCGAGTGATCAGGCTTTCACCACTTATGCACCCAGAGTGTGGAACTCCCTTCCTGCAATCACCTGCTCCACCACTTCCAATCCTTGGTTTAAAGCCTCCCTATGGGGCTTCCTAAAATTGGCCTCAGCCTGTCTCTGTGCCAATCAGACCCCTGGCTGAGGCACTGTTTTTTCAGCTAAATCTGCAGGGGGCGAGAATCCTGTTTATTGAATGCACTTCCTCCCCTGACGATCTTGAAACTGTTAGCTGCGTTAATTGCATCAACATACACTGGGTCCATTCCCTGCCCAAACTGTCCATTGAGGGATTGTTTAGAAAATTCCATTACACTTTTCCCCTGGTCTCTCTCTCTCTTTTTCCCCACTCCTCTTGAAACTCTCTATCCCTTCCCCACCTGAGGTTTATGGCTGAACTCTTTAGTGTATGTTACTGATGCCCATGCCTGTATCATGATGTTATTTATCTATCACTTAATTTGTCAATGCTTGATGTTCTTGTATGTTACCTTGACTCAGCCAGATGTGATTGTATTGTACCTTGTAAGATTGTATTATACCTTGTAACATCCTGGGTCACACCTGAAAATAGGCATTTGGCTGTCTAGTGTGCTTACCTGATAACAAAAGCAAATAAATAAATAAAAAATACTACCTACTCTACCCAATTATATGACATTGAAGGGGTATGGAGCCCATGGTGAAGGGCACTGGAAAGAATTTCCCTACAGCAGTATATAGGAGATGGAAAAATGTTGCAGACAATGTAACTGGGAGTTTGTTTGCCAAACCATGTACACAGACATGTCTTCCATCCCTCCCCTCCGGTACCTATAGGATTGGAAAATGCAAATACTGCCTGCTCATTACCAAATCAGGGAGCTTTCAGATACAAGAGGGGGATAGACAATATCAAACATGAGACTTTATAAACTGTGACAGCATGGGTGTGATATATTTGTTGAAATGCAGTATGGTTCATTCTATGTTGGAGAGACTAAGAGGTGCCTAAAGATTAGACTAGCAGAACACATCAGCGTTATCAACAAACTAGATGAAAATAATTCACTGGCTAACCATGTCAGATAGAATACAAAGAGATGCATGTTCTTTTTCCAGGGCAGAGAGAAACTAATACTGGACCCTAGAGTGGGAGATTTAGCTAGTAAAATGTTATGCTGTGAGGCATTTTGGATTTATAAACTTAGAGCCATGGACCCACCAGGCCTAAATGAGATTTTTGAACTTGCCTCATTTCTTAAATAAATGACTGATTAAATATGAAATCTTCATCCCTTTTTTCTCCCCCCTCATTTTACCCCCAAACTAAGGCCCACATACTCCCACCTTACCGTTATGTTCCTACATGGAGACATAAGGCATGATTTCTCTATTTCAGTGCATTAATGCTTCTGTCGGAATCAAATCTGGATGTACAGTATAAATAATATAGGTGTGCCACTGTGTTGTATTTTTCAGTCACCAATGTGATTTTGTTGCCTACCTTTAGGTTTGCTGCTAACTAACTTATTAAGTTATATTTATTTATTACACGCTCATGGTGGATCTTATAAAAATGTATCTTGTAAAATATACTCCAGAACAATAACACTTATCTTTTTTACCATGATAAAAAGTAATAAAATGCAATGTGTTTTTTGTTCTGACAGGACCATATTGTAACTATGAAATTTGATATTCGGTAACAGTATTCATGAATTGGAGCCATGTCAGTACAATTTAAGCACTGTTTTTAAAATGGACATTTGGTTTTTAATTGGCTAGTTGTATCACATTATTAGAGGTGTGCAGAATGTGAAATTTCTGAATTCATGGAATTTCAATGAAATTCTGTGAAACGTCAAGGAATTTTGTCAAAATGTTTTGGAATTTTTAAAATGTATTCATTTGCTCATAACGCGACCATCTTTTGAGTTAGAGCTCTAAAATTGGCATGCTTACTCTCTGGGAGGAGTTTCAATTATTTGCCAAATTTCATGAAATTAGGATGGATGTTCTCAGATGTATAGGTTCTCAAAGTCTGTCATTTCACTTTTTGTGGAAAATTTCATGAACATTTGTATCTGCATGTATCAAGCCAACTATTTGGCCAGAGATCTTATATCTGGCATGATTACATGAGGATAGACATTTAAAAAATGTGCCAAATTTCATGACATTATGATGCATCATCTCAAAAGTATTTGTGTTCAAAGTCTGTCATTTTATTTTTTTGCAGGACATTTCATGAAAAATGGTATCTGCATATAATTCAGACACCTTTGGAGCTAGACATGTGTAAATTAGCATGAATAACCTTTTTGCAATTTTTATAGAATCATCTAAATATAGAGGGAATTGGATTAGAGATGTTATGTTACAGGGGTTCAAAATGTTACTAAGTAAATACTTGCAACATTTTGTGAAAACTCTCAAAAATGTGGATGTCTGTAACTTTAGGAGGCAGTATAGTGCAGTGGTTTAAGGCTATGAGCTGCAGACCTGGAGACCTGGGTTTGAATTCCACAGCCCCCACTTGCATACTGTGTGACCCTGAGCAAGTCACTTAGCTTCCTTGTGCTCCCAGATCACACCTGTAAACAAGCTTTCAGCTTAGTGTGTCTCTCCTGGTTAAAAAAAAAAACAACTTTTCTTGCAGACATAGACTTAACATTTATTTATTTACTTTTGGTAACCGGGTAAGTGCACTAGACAGAAATGCCTATTTTCACGCATGACCCGGGAGAGTACAAATCAAGAAACAGGTAAAAACAAATACATATACAGTGTTGTACAATTTATTTATTATTTATTTAATAGTTTAACCAGAAAGACATACTGAGCGGAGTACCGCTCGATTACAGATGCATCCTGGGGGGAGTGGGGAAGGGTATATACAGTATTGTACAGTAGGTTTAAATAAATACATATACTGCATCTTGCACAAGGATTGTACAGCTGGATATACAGCAACATACACAAGGATTGTACAGTACAGGCATCACATGAAAGATATATTTCAAAGCAGTGGGTGCAAAGGGTACAGCAGCTGGGGGAAGAGCAGGGAGGCAGTTATCCTGCTAGTGGATCCTGGGGACATTAATTTGCAGCCTTGCAACACCCACGAAGGTCATTGGCCCATGAGAACTAACAGAATCACAAATAGAATTTAGAATCATCTACCAGCTAATGTGCTCTAGGTACTATGGTGCGCGCCTAGACAAATACTTAGTGAGGAGCCAGTTATGCGGGGAAGTTAAAGTAGGGGGTTGAATACAAAGGTATCACGGGGAGGAAGCCTGCATGTGCAGGTGGGGGCAACAAGTGCCTTGAGGAGATGGTTGAGTTGTTTAGAGTTGTCAGTGTGCCTAATGTCAGCCGGTAAGGAGTTCCATAGTTTAGGCAACTGGTAATTGAAGATGGCTTGGCCTTTGGCTGTGATCATGTGTGGGACATTCAGAAGCCAGGAGTCTGTGTTCCTGAGAGAGTATGTAGAGGGGGTTTGAGGTGAGAGGGTAGATTCCAGGTGGGGGGAGGGGACTGTACCCAGACTTTAGCAGTTGTCCTAGCAGAGTGGACCAGCCTTCGATTCTGGAGCGAGGGTAGTTTTAGAGACTTGTAGAGATCACAGTGGTGCATTGAGGGGAGGCAGTCCAAAGTGAAGCAGAAGAAGGAATGGAAGAGGGGATCAAGTCTGGCCAGGGTGGTCTTAGGGGCGGCTCTGTAAACAACATTGCCATAATCAATTAGAGGGAGGATCATTTTCAGCAGGATTTCCCTGCGGGTCTCCAATGGGATGCAACCCCTGTTTCAATATACGGCACCCAGCTTGGGGTGCAGTTTTTTGTGGACTGAATTGATATGAGCTGAAAAGTCGAGGTGCTGGTTGAGCCAAACCTCAAGGTACCGGAAAGAGGTGCAGGACTCCAAAGGCATCCCATCAATGATATGGAAGGTGGGGGTGGTGTGGAGTTGGAACAATCTCTGTCTGGTGCTGAAAGTAAGGGAGGTAGTTTTCTTGGGGTTTAGAAAGAGCTGGTTTGAGCAAAATCAGAGCTGGACAGCATCGAAGTCCTTCTGTAGTCTAGTGGCCCGTTCTGTGGGAGAGAAACCCGATGCAAACAGAATAGTGTCATCTGTGTACATGTGGATGGATGGATGCAGGCATACTGATGGCAGGTCATTCAGGAAAATGGAGAACAGTACTGGGCCAAAGATTGAGCCTTGGGGGACCCCAGTGGTTATTAGAAGAGGGGGTAAAGTATTGCAGCCTATTCTAACAGATTGAGTCCTACTGGCTAGGTATGATTGGAACCAGTTGGTGGTTGTTTCTGAAAGCCCAGCATGGGCAAGTTTGGATAGTAAGAGGGGTTGGGAGACAGTGTTGAATGCCTTGGCATGGTCTATGAAAATAGCTGATGTGATGTGCCCATGATTCATACCCGTGAGGACGGTGTCAGTGAGCCGTAATATGGAGGTGGTGGTGGAATGGGACTTCCTAAATCCAGATTGATAAGGTGAGAGGAAGGCGGAGGAGTAGAGAAAAGAGGAGAGCTGGGCGAGCACGAGGCATTCCTGAAGTTTGGCTAGGGTGGGGAGTAGGGAGATAGGGTGGTAGTTGCCTGGTGATGTGGAATCACCCCTTTTGGAAGGGGGATGCCTGTGGCATGTTTCTAGTCTGTTGGGACTGTAGTATGTGAGAAAGAGAGGTTGAAAAGAGCAGCCAGAGGGGTGGCAATGGGTGGGGCAGATAGGTGGAGCATTTTGGAGTCCAGGCTCAAGGTACATTTCCCTTTAGAATGGTTGAGCCCCCGCAGGGCTTCTAGCACTTTGGTTGGAGTGACCATGCGAAAGGCAAAGGACGGGGATGTGGGTGGAGAATTGATGTCTGGGCTCAAGCGGTGCTGGGGGAGAGAGGATAGCAGAGTGGACGCACAGCTAGTAAAAAAGGTGTTAAAAACAGAGGCCACAGTGCCTGATTCAGTAACGGTGAGGCCATCAATGATTAGGGCCGGGGTGGGCGGCTGTGCTGGGGGGGAGAGGAGTGATTTGATTGATTTCCAGAATTTCACAGGGTGACTTAGGTTGGATTGGAAAGAGGCCTTGAAATAGGTTGCCTTGGCTTGATGTAGCATCCTGGTGCAGGAGTTGCAAAGTGCCCAGTAGAGTTGGAGTGCTGCCTGGGTATTGGTAGCCTTGTAGGCTTTCCATGCCTGGTCCTTGGTGTGTAATTGGTCAATAATATAGGCAGTGACCCAGGGCAGGTGGGCACCCTTTACATGGGTCTTTCTCAGTGGTGCATGGCGGTCCCAAATGGAGAGGAATCTGGAGTTGAAAAGCTCCTGGGCAGAGCTGATTGAGGATGCCCGAGGGATGGAGGACCAGTCAGTGCTTTCCAGGTCAAATAGAAGTACATTGAGGTCAAGGGACTTATAAGACCTGGTGAGCAATATACGCGGAGGGGGGGCTTTGGACCGGAATATTCTCCTTACCACATAGATCATGTGGTAGTCACTTAACAAGTCTGGAGTAGTCCACCCTCAAGAATTCAATGAGGGTCGGAGGTAAGGGCCCAGACTAATAGGGAGTGTTTCTGGAATTTGAGATTCAGGCAGGTGAGTTCAGAAATTTGTTGGGACAGATTCAGTGCCATCACATGGCTGCGTAGTTTAGAGCTATCACTGGAGAGCCAGTTTGAGTTGAAGTCACCAAGGATATGCAGCTTGCCCCCTGATCCAAGGGATTTTAAGGTGCTCAGGTGGTCCATTATGCCTGCCAAAGGGGTATTGGGGGTACAATAGGACCCAGCTACAAATAGTGGAATTGAGTGTGGGAGTGCGAATTTAATTAGTGCAGATTCAAAGGACTCTGAAGGCAGGGAGAGTTGGATGGGGTGAACTGGAACTGAAAGGATATGTATATGGCAATGCCACACCCTCTTTTTTTACCCTGTCGATCGTACCAGATGAGAGAGTAGCCTGGGATGAACAATTCGGTATCCAGGTTGTGGGGCTTCAGCCATGTTTTAGATATGACCAGAATATCTGACCATAGCATTAGGACACTTGATAGTAGGACAGTGAGTCTGTTCAGGATACTGCATATGTTGTGGTGAATTATTTCGAGACCCCTTGGAAATTTATGAGGAGGGGAGTAGGGTTTGGGGAGGGGTGGCCCAGGGTTAGTCTCGACATCACCTGCTAGGAGCAGCAGCAGTGTGAGAAGGTGTTTCATTTTTTGCAAGAGCCCTTGTGGCTTTGGGTGGCACAATGCCACTGGAAGTGTTGAGGAGAGCTCCTAGTATAAGAGGATCTTAGTGCAGTCAGTCCAGCATGGAAGGAGGGTGGCAGGATGGTTGCACCTGAGTGCCAGTTAACTAGGGGGTGAATATGTGGCGATCTAAATGTGGAGGTGGCGTGGTAATGAGGAGAAGCTGCACTGTTGACTGAAAAACTGCGGTTAGGCTGTGGCACAGGTTAGGTTGTGTAAGGGAGCGATGTTAGGGGTATGAGCATGCACAACATGGTAAGATGAAGTAGAAGCATAGTGATCTTGCTATGCTTGGATGATGGATTGATTAGTGCAGCCACTAGTGGTTAAAGCAGACAAACTACTAGAGGTAAAGTGGGCTGATAGTTTTTTTATGAAGTCTTGCAATATCACCAGCCTATATAGGTCTGTGCTCACCTAGGGTGGTGGGGCAGCCAGCGCACAGCGCTGGTGGGGCCATGTAGTGCAGATGGAAATGCTGGCATTCCACCACAGTAGCATGTCTGGTGTATCTGAATTTCGTCCAAGGAACAGCAGGGGTCCAGCTTGGGGGAAGGCAGGACCAGTGAGGCCCTCACAACCTCCTAGGACTGTGGAGAAAGAGGAAAAGCAGAGTTATTAACAGGTATGGAGGTGAAGCAGGGGCTCTCAATTTCAGTGCAGACAGGGCTTAGATTCAAATTACAGCAGTAGACTCTGCAGGTTGTTTTGGTTTGGATTGCTTTTAAACTGTGGCAATCAGAGATGGTTTTCTTAAGCTTTATTTCAGACCTATTCAATTAAACATCTAGTTTTTAAACTTTCTTGCTTTGCACACAGAATGGAAGAACTGTGCAGCTTATAATTCATTTAGTCAGCATCTAGGGTTACTTGTGCTGTTTCAGGTACCTTTACTACTAATATTTGTTTCACAGTTTTAAACTATCTGTTTTTTGCCCACAGACTACTAGCTGCTTTTGACCACAGACTGAGTGTAACCAGTAACTTTAAACAAACAGCTATGGGGCATACAGACCATTTCAAGCCCACATTTAAAACTAAAGCTCTATGCAATTAGCGGTTGAATACAGGGAAATTGCAGTTTAGAATTAAAGCTCCTAACAGAGAAACCTAAAAACACACAGTATTTGGTAGCACTTCAGGGCAAAAAAATACTATCAGCATAGCACTGCTGACTGAAATTGTCTGGGTCCTTTAAAATGGTGCCAAGATTTAAAGGCCCTTTGTCCAAGTGGTGCAGATGGAAACACTGGCGTTCCACCACAGTAGCATGTCTGGCGTACCTGAATTTCATCTGAGGAACAGCGGGGGTCCGGCTTGGGGGAGGGCAGGACCAGCGAAGCCATCACGACCTCCTAGGACTGAATTTCATCCAAGGAACAGCGAGGGTCCGGCTTGGGGGAAGGCAGGACCAGCGAGGCCCTCCCAACCTCCTAGGACTGAATTTCATCTGAGGAACAGCGGGGTTCTGGCTTGGGGAAGGGCAGGACCAGTGAGGCCCTCATGACCTCCTAGAACTGAATTTCTAGGAGATTCCAAACAGTTATACAGAGGTGCAAGTTACATAGTACACAGAAGAGGTACATATCACACAGAATAATAGGGAAAAAAACAGACAAAAAGGCAACATTTATGGTTAATAATGTACAAAACATGACAGGGCTATTGGTAAGCCAGCAAGGAGACAATTCCCAGGCAAAGACAGGGAACAAAGTGCATAGCTGCAGCTGAGGAAGAGTGGGGATAGGAGGAATCAAGACACCACAGGGAAATTTAAGTGAAGGGCAATGGTAGATTTGCATGACTCATGAAGATATGGACATTTGCAAATGTCAAAGAAGGCAAGGTAATTTGAGAGGCCTTTCTTGAAAGTGGGGTGGGATTTGGAGTGCCTAAGATCAACTGGGAGAGAGTTCCAAAATTTGGGGGCATAGAAGGAGAAGGCAAGTTAATCTATCCTGTTAGAGCATTTTGGGACAGATAACAGATCTAAAGACATGGAAAGGTGGGAAAGAGGGCAGTCCATGGGGGTGAGCATAGCAGCAAGTGTGGAGGGGATAGAAGAATGAATAATGTTGTCAGTCAGATAACCTAATGAATAAGCCTGAAATGAGGAAGGAGACAACCAGTGGAGGCCAGAGTAGAGAGCACAGTGGTGCTTAAGAAGAGGAGCAGATAGCGCAACTCTACAGACATCATTGTAGGCAACATCCCAAATCAGCAAGATGATTGCCTGTGCCATAGCAAAGACAGGCAGAGCATAGCAGAGTCCAGGGAGGAGAAGGCCTTGGCCGACAGAAATCCTGGTGGCAGGGTTCATGCATATCCGATGTAAGAGCATCCTGGTGTCTAACACAACTGGATAAATGGTTTGGCAGTTTTTAATTTATACTGTAAAAAAACAAACAAAAAAATTATTGATAAGATTTTCCCGAATATGTATGGTAGCATAAAGATGAAACATCCAGAATTCTTTCTATGGAACTTAATATTCATAATACATGTATCACTACTTATCATTTGATAAGTTAGGCTGACCTTTTTGCAGTCCTGCTGTTCCTCTCAGGGTTGACTATTTTGCCCCCCCCCCCTTGGCATAGCCAGATTGAATCAGTAGCACAAGAGATCCCACGGACATACTCTTTATTCTTTACAGTGACAAAATACCTTAAAACAAGAGTCACCTACTCCTTTTAATATCAAACTACTGTATCCTATTAGAATAGCCAGAATTCTTTCTTCGTGGTGCCCCAGGCATTATATCCCACCATGATGTCTTTTTGAGAACCTCTAAATCCCAGACTTGTGTGTACATTGGACTCCCTGGATCATCAATTTACTGTGTGGGATTTCTATGTATCTTGCATTCTGGTTGGAATTGTTGACACTCTGTGCTTTCTTGCTCCAACTGGGGATCTATCACTGGTGTGCTACCCAGCTCAGCTGTCCATTTCTTTGTGAAACTATATACAGTATTCAACACCTGAACCTGGTGACCCCATGCACTACCTGCCTCTTATACCCCTATGCTTTAATTAGAATCCCCCAGGTAAAGCTTGGTGAAATTATCAAAATCCAATTTCATGGAATTTTCATGGAAAACCACAATTTTTACAGACTCATGGAATTTGACTTTAAGTACAGATGTTATTTTGCAGTTTCTGGCAGCAATCAATTAATAAAATTGACACACATAGTCTCCTTGTAAGGTCTAAGAACCTGACAAGTATAACAGCATTTCATTCTCCAGTTTTAAAATTTTAGATGTTTATAATTTTGCAGGTTAAATTCTTGCAACATTTAATTTTAAAATGGTGTGAAAGATTGACTATGTTTAATTTAGTTCCATTTAAGGCTGTATATTTGAAATTTATCAGAAATGACCATGTGTTATAGCAGTTTAAATGTTTTAAATCTGGCTAAATGTGGATATGTTGTTTTAAATTTAGAGGGAAATAACTGAAATTGAAATTTTGGCAACATGTTTGGCAGGCTATAACTCAGTTCCATTTGAAGCTAGACATATGAATCTATGTGTATATATATATACATATAGTGATAACCTGTATACCTGTAACATTTTATAATATTTCAGTGAATATTATCCAAATTATACTAAAATAACAGAAATCAAAATTTGCAAAATGTGTGCCTACCTATAACTCAGCCCCATTTGAAGCTTGAGATTTAAAACTTGGTGCACATACCATGTATGTTTCTCTAAATACTAAAACTGTGGAGAAATCTGGATAAGAAATGATACAATTAGATCAAAATAACTGAAAATTAAATTTTGGTAAAATGTTTGCCCCCCCCCCCATAATTCTGTCCCCTTTCAACCTACAACTCTGAAGTTTGGTACACATATGTATGCCATAAATAAATGTCTGCATGCACAATTTAGTGGCAGTTGGACATGTACTTTTAAACCAAGAGCAAAATAACTGAAATGAAAACCTAATAATCTTCAGGTGAAGCTACCTCTGGCTGGAAGCTGCAACACTGGACTTTGAATTTGCAAGAAAGTGAGTTGGGCTCACAGCAGAGGAAGGTGAACCTTACAATTTACAATTGTCTTTGGTTTGTAGCAGATTCCTTAGGAAAGTTAATATTCTTCAGGTGGAAGATACTTCTATCTGAAAGGTGAAATAAGGAACTTAGAATTGTCAGAAAAGGCAATCTTTCAATCAACACAGGGAGGTGGACCTTGCTTTACTTTTGTTACAATTGTTAAGATTTTCAGTGCAGGAAGAGTTTAAACCCACATGGACTGAATACTGTTTATTGTGTCTGTCCTTGTGCACAGCTGACTTGATTGTAGTTAGTGATTGACTGTTTGCATTGCAATATTTGTAATACTGTGAGTTATTCACTGGGCTAAGAATTTGTCATAAGTCCTGAATTGAGAGCAGGTTACAGGCTGTGTATTTGATCCAGATAGTGCCCCAGGGGGTGGAAACTGTTTTTTTTTGTTTGTTTATCTCTGTGTGCCTTAAAAGACCAGGCCAGACTGTGTCAGGAAGCACTTACATCACAGTTACTTATCAGCCAATAGCTTTGGAAGAGTCTTACAGACCTGATAACAACAGTACTATAAGCAAGTGGATTTTTAGCAGGCTCATCAGAAAACCTAATATTCTTCAGGTGAAGCTACCTCTGGCTGGAAGTTGTAACACTGGATTTAGGATTTGCAAGAAAGCGAGTTCTGCTCACAACAGAGGGAGGTGAACCTTACAATTTACAATTGTCTTTGGTTTGTAGCAGATTCCTTAGGAAAGTTAATAATCTTCAGGTGGAGGATACTTCTATCTGAAAGGAGAAATAAGGAATTTAGAATTATCAGAAAAGGCAGTCTTTCAATCAACAGAGGGAGGTGGACCTTGCTTTACTTTTGTTACAATTGTTAAGACTTTCAGTGCAGGAAGAGTTTAAACCTACAGGGACTGAATACTGTTTACTGTGTCTGTCCTTGTGTACAGCTGACATGTTTTGGAGCTGACTGCTTTCAGAGCACAAGTCACCAGGTTGTTTTGGGGCTGGGGAGGTTTATCTGTGTCTGACTTGGATGTTTGGATTTTTCTCTGTTTGATTAGCAGTGTATTTTCTCTGTCAAATTGTCGTGTAGGGCATCTTGCTTACAGGAAGGCAATCATCGCAATGGTAGGTCAGAGTTTTAGCTGATTGTTTTGTGAGGGCACAGTTTAGGCCCAAACCCTTCCCACCCCTCACCCCACCCACCCCTGGAAATAGTTCCTTTATACCTGGGGTTCTGACATCATTTCCTCAAGGGGGCAAGGTGCATATCACTGTCATATCCTCTCTAGCACACTGCACTGACAATATAAGCATCCACATTTTATAATATATATATTTCTATATAACAAACCAATCACACACACACACACACACACACACAAAACAAAACAAACAAACAAACAAACAAAAATAAATCGACAAGATAGACAGACATGTGGGGAGTAGTGCAATGTAATGGCTGTGGGGCAGTAATCTTCTGGGAGTCTTTCCGGAGGCTGAGATGCTGCCCTGTTTGCAGACAACTCTCTGCCCTGAGGGAGGAAGTTGCCCATCTTCAGGCCGCACTGGACAGTAGTAGGGGAACCTCCCTCATCCAGGGAGCACCAGATCCACCACCACTACCTCAGAGGTTGCGAAGAAAGCACAGCAGTTGGACCACAGTGGGCTCAGGGAGGGTAAGGGTGGTGGAACAGAGGAACACCCAGCAGTTGTTCCACTCCACAATCCATACACCATTTTGGGGGCACATAGTTCCCCTATGGATGCACCCGCAGAGGAGACTTAGGAGTTTGCAGACAACTGTCACAAGGGAGGCCCTCAGGAAGAAGGCAGAGGACACCACAGGGAAAGGAAGCAGCTCATGTTGGGAGAATCAGTTATTGGGGGATAGAACTGGGGGGAGCAGGGAAAACTGAAGCAAGGTGCCTGCCTGGTGCCATGGCTTGGAAGGACAGGAAGTGCATCCTTAGGATCATGAGAACAGTTGCACGGGAGTCTGAGCTGGATGTCATTGTCCACCTAGGAACAAATGACTTGGCTCATCATGAGATTAGAGCAGTGCAAAAGGACTTTGTAGAGTGGGGGTGGGGCCTAAGACAAGTAGCACACACAGTATCCTTCTCAAAGGTGCTGCCTGTTAGTGGCATGGGTGAGGCGAGGGTACTTTGCACCATGCAGTTTATCGAATGGTTGAAAAAATGGTGTGGAGCACAGGGGTTTGGCTTCATTGGGGACTGGGATTTCACCTGGAGGGACACCAACCTATACTGGCAGGATGGTGTGCATCTGTCCAGGAAGGGAACAAGTCTTTTGGGCAATCAGTTTAAATGCTTCATTGGCAAGCTTTTAAACTAGTCAAGGGGGAGGTACTGATAAGCAGCAGGAAAATCCCAGCCTCCCCCTACAAAACAGGGTACTAAATGAGAAAAAGACCAAGGTAGGAAGGTCAGTGGGGGATGCTGCTACAGAAGGTAAAGTCATCAAAAAATGGAGAGCAATGAGTACCAATGCCCATAGTCTTGGTAACAAGCTTCCTGAATTAGTGGCCTTGATGGAGGAGGAACATCTGGATATCGTGGCAGTCACAGAAACATGGTACACACAGAACCATGACTGGGACGTAAACATACCAGAGTACACTATCTACAGGAGGGACAGGGAGGGTAAAAGAGGAGGAGGAGTCACTCTATACATAAGAGAATGAATCAAAGCAACAGAACAAAAGGGTAAACAGGGAGGAGAAGAAGCACTGTGGGACAATTTGGAGACAGGCAATGGCACCACAATCCGCACAGGGGTTGTATACAGACCCCCTTCTCAGAGGGAGGAAATGGACAAGGAAATGATAGAAAGTATACTTAGAATGGCAGAAAAAGGGGAGATATTGCTGATGGGTGATCTGAATATGCCAGATGTTAACTGGAGTGCAGCTGCAGTACCCACTTCTAAGAGGGGTTATTCTAGATGCCCTACAGTGGGCATGCCTTAGACAACTAATATTGGAACCCACTCAAGAGGGAGCAATCTTAGACCTGGTTCTCTCAAATGGAGATGGAGAGAGGATCACAGATGTAGACGTGGGTAGCCATCTGGGAACTAGCGACCATCGAACAGTATGGTTCTCAATAAACACAGCAATAGAGTCAAGCCATTCAAAGGCAAAAGTACTGGACTTCAGGAGGGAAGACTTTGCAAAATGGGTGAGTGCCTAAGGAATGCACTAGCAAATGGGCAGGAAGGAGGGTGGAAGAACAATGGGGAATAATAAAAACTGCCATCACAGAGGTAACAAGCCTTTGTGTGAAGCAAATAAACAAAACAAAACGATGTAAGAAACCACTATGGTTCTCAAAGGAGGTGGCAGTGAAGGTTCAAGAGAAAAAGAAAGCATTCAGAAAGTACAAGGAATCACAGAAGGAGCAGGACAGAGAATTGTATCAGTTAAAGCAAAAGGAAGCTGGGAAGGCAGTCAGAACAGCAAAGGCCTGAACCAAGGAAAAGATAGCCAACTCAGTTAAGAAGGGGGATAAAACCTTTTTTAGGTACATCAGGGAGCGAAGGAAGACCAAGGGAGGGATAGTGAGGCTTAATAAAGGGGAGGGGTGGGCAGAGGGTGACGGTGAAAAGGCAGAGATACTAAACAAATATTTTTGCTCAGTATTTACAAATGAAGAGGGGGAGGTACCTAAAACAAACAATACAAACACTCTGGACACAGAAGTTGATATCAGCCCATTTACAGAAGAAAGGTTTCTGAAAGAACTCTTAAAACTGAAGGTGGACAAAGCAATGGGGCCTGATGGGATTTATCCCAAAATTCTAAAAGAACTAAGGGTAGAACTAGTGACACCACTGACTACCCTCTTTAACAAATCATGGGAGGATGGGGTGGTACCTGAAAACTGGAGGAGGGCAGATGTGATTCCTCTTCACAAAAGTGGGAGCAGGGCAGAAGCAGGAAACTACAGACCTGTTAGTATAACCTCAGTGACAGGGAAAATGATGGAATCACTTCTGAAGGAAAAAAGTTGTTGTGCACCTAGAGGCCAGAGGGGCACAGGACCCAAGGCAGCATGGATTCACAGTGGGAAGGTCATGCCAGACTAATCTAATAGATTTCTTTGACTGGGTGACCAAAGTAGTAGATCAGGGAGAGGCTGTGGACATTGCCTACCTAGACTTTAGCAAGGCATTTGACACAGTCCCACACAAAATATTAATAAACAAGTTAGCCAGCCTGGGAGTGGGTCCCAAGATGATAGCCTGGGTAAAGAATTGGCTGGAGAATAGGACACAGAGGGTAATAGTAAATGGAGTCCACTCTGAAGAAAGGGGGGTTACTAGTGGGGTACCGCAGGGTTCAGTACTAGGACCGGTCCTCTTCAATGTCTTTATAAGTGACATTGCAGAGGGACTGGAAGGAAAAATAAGTCTTTCTGCAGATGACACAATGATCTGCAACAGGGTTGATAAACAAGGTGGGGTGGAAAGGATGAGAAGGGACTTGGCAAGGTTAGAGGAATGGTCAAATGTATGGCTGCTTAGATTCAATGCTAAGAAGTGCATAATGCACCTGGGAAACAAAACCCAGGGGAAGAGTACACAATGGGGTGAGATACTAACAACAACAAAAATGGAAAGGGACCTGGGGTAGTCATATCAGATGACTTAAAGGTGGGCAAGCAATGTGAGAGGGCAGTAAGGAGGGCTGGGGGGATACTGGGATGCATAGGGAGAGGCATCACCAGTAGAAAACAGGAAGTTGTTATCCCTCCTTACAGACAGCTGGTGAGACCCCATCTGGAGTACTGTGTGCAGTTCTGGAGACCCAGTCTCTGCAAGAACATAGACAGGATGGAATCTGTCCAGAGCAGGGCAACTAAAATGGTGCAGGGTCTGCACCAGAAGACATATGAAGAGAGACTAAAGGAGCTTAATATGTATAGCCTCGAGGAAAGGAGGAAGGGGGGGAACATGATAGAAACTTTCAAGTACCTCAAGGGAATCAACAAAGTCCAAGAGGGTAGCATCTTCCAAAAAAAGAGGTGTGCAAGAAAAAGGGGGCACAATTAGAAGATAGAGGGTGGGCTCAGTGGTAATGTAAGGAAGTATTTTTCTCAGAGGGGTTGTGGATTCATGGAATGGCCTTCCGGAGGAGGTTGTGGAGTCAAAAACAGTGGTTGAATTCAAGCATGCATGGGACAGTCATAAGGCAATTCTAGGGGGTGGGGGTAGAAAGAAGTTGGCTGCTGGTTAACTAGGATCTGCAGCTTATCCATTAGGTAGGGAAATGGGCAAAGTGGGTGGGCCAAGCAGTCCTTATCTGCCATCAAATTCTATGTTTCTATGTATAGTTTGGCAAAATTCCACAGAATGTTCATGCAAATTCCATGAAATTCTGCAGAATGAGAATGGCCATTCTGTGGGCATTCTGCAGGTGGAATAGTATATTCCATACAGATATACACATTAGGTGTTCGGTCTTGAAGGTACTTTGCCACTAATATTGAGTATTGTCAATAGTTATGTAATTATTTTATATTTAAAATACTGTATACTGTCACTTCTAACCAGTATGTAAAATTTAAGCCTGTAAAACTTCTAGCACTGTCACTTTATGTTATTGTGGGCTATGTAAGAATCACTCTGAAATAGGGATTGGTGAGGTTGCTGTATCATTTGCTTAAAAAAAATGACTCCTTTGTACAAAAATAGGTTCATTCTTCAAATTTTATTATGGACCCCCAATGTTTTGCTCAACCAATAAGCTTTTCAAAAGGAATTTTCTACTGTCATAACAGAAAAAAATAGTAAAAATGAAATTCAATAACGTTCATACAATATTGTTTTCATACACACAGTAACTAAATATATACAAAATGATCCCATTACCTTACTTCAGAGTTGCTTCAGTTCTATATTTATTGCAGTTCCCCAATTCTTTGTTTAGTTTCCTAACCTGTATAACTATAAGCTTAAAAATTTTTTTTTAATATTATTTCTCCTAAAGTAATGTTTAAATTGGGTGCCACCACCACAATTCACAGCAATTTAATTTACACCTAATTCCCAATGAGATGCCAACCAATCTGCACTGCTGTTTTATTTATTCTTGCATTTTCAATGGAACTGTCTGCTTTTTTGTCAGACCAATGTGTCCTGAAAAAATATAAAGCAAAAGGGAGATCAATTACATTGCTAGAAACACAGAAACATAGACTTTTAAGGCAGATAAGAATTGCTTGGTCAACCCAGTCTGCCCATTTCCCTACCAATTGGATAAGTTTCAGATCCTAGTTATCCAGCAGCCTACTTTTCCTACCCACCACTAGAATTGTCTTCTGTCTATACATTAAGTAATATTTAATTCTTGTTGATGGTATAGCACAAGTATGTTGACATGCTTCTGTCTGACTACTGTTCCATATTTTGACTGTATGAACATTCTGGTTGTCTGTGTAGAAAACTGAAACCCAATAAAATCTTTTCTGATAAAAAAGAATAGCCTTATGTCTGTCCCAAGCGTTCTTAAATTCCCCCAATGTTTTTGACCCCATGAACTCCTCAGGAAGGCAGTTCCATGCATCTACCACCCTCTCAGTGGAAAATACTTCCTTATGTTGCCCCTGAGCCATCCCCCCTCTAACTTCAAATTGTGCCCCATTGTTCTTGCATATCTCTTTTTTCTGAAAGATGCTACCCTCTTGGACTTTGTTGATTGAGGTACTTAAAAGTTTCTATCATGCCTCCCCCTTCCTCATTTCCTCTAGGGTATACATATTAAGCTCCTTTAGTCTCTCTTCATATGTCTTCTGGTGCAGACCCTACACCATTTTAGTTGACCTCCTCTGGACTCCCTCCATCCTGTCTATGTCCTTGCAGAGTCGGGGTCTTCAGAACTGCACAAAGTACTCCAGATGGGATCTCACCAACTGTCTGTACAGAGGGATAACAACCTGTTGTTTTCTGTTGGTGATGCCTCTCCCGATGCATCCCAGAATCCCCCCAACCCTCCTTACTGCCTTCTCACATTACTTGCCTACCATTAGGTCATCTGATATGACTACCCCAGGTCCCTTTCCATTTTTGCTGTTGTTAGTACCCCCCCCATTGTGTACTCTTCCCCTGGGTTTTTGTTTCCCAGGTACATTACTTTGTACTTCTTTTCTTTGAATCTAAGCTTCCATACTTTGGACCATTCCTCCAGCTTTGCCAAGTCCCTTCTCATCCTTTCCACCCCCCCCCCGTGTATCGACCTGTTGCAGATCTTTGTCTTGTCTGCAAAGAGGCATACTTTTCCTTCCAATCACACTGCAATGTCACCTATAGACATTAAATAGGACCAGTTCCAGTACTGAACCCTGGAGTACCCTACCAGTAACCCCCCTTTCTTCAGAGTGGACTCTGTTCACTATTATCCTCTGTGTCCTTTAGTCCAACCAATTTTTTACCCAGGCTACCACCCTGGGACCCACTCCCAGGCTGGCTAACTTGTTTATTTATCTTTTGTATGGGACTGTGTCAAATGCCTTGCTTAAGTCTAGGTAGGCCATGTCCACAGGCCCTCCCTGGTCTACTACTTTGGTCATCCAGTCTAAGAAATATATTAGATTCATCTGACATGACATTCCTGCTGTGAATCTATGCTGCCTTGGGTTCTATGCCCTGCTGGCCTCTAGGTACTCAACAATTCTTCCTTTCAGAAGTGATTCCATTATGTCGGAGTCATGTGATGTGGTCATCCAAAGAAGACGTGCTCCACTGTTGCTCCGCTCACTCGAGCCCACTATTCATCAAAAAACAACTATTTCACCCTACCTGCTAAGCTATATTCTCTGGAGAAGCTAGTCTTACTTCAAGAACTCATCCAAATAGACAGTTTGGAAGATTATGGAAGCCGAAATGCATCTAGCGGTGCCTAGATACACACTGCTGGTTTCCCCAGAGAAGCAGGCCAAAAAATCCAGGACAAATCCTGGAGGATCTATGCGGATTCCGCCTGCATCAGCTCTAGCCACAAGTCCCCCGGTGGACACTGCTCTTAGCCTGGAAAGATTCCTCCTTGAATTCCAGCCATTTCGTGAGGAAGTAAAATCTCTAGTGTCGGAAGTAAAATTTATCTCAGAAGCTTTAGACGACACCACATACTGAGTGACCGACAATGAAGCCCACATTTTCTCCTTAGAGAAGCAGTTAGAGAAGTCGGAAGCCTCGACGACTGCAAATCACCAGAACCTCAAGAAATCAGAAAAGCAAGACAGAGGATCTTGAGGGCTGAAGCTGAAGGAATAACATAGTGATCATAGGGATACCAGAGAAAGCGGTGGGATTGGATTCATTGAAGTTCACACAGCAAGTCCTCCACAAAATTGCTGGGCCTTCTCTGTTCAGCTCCAACTACATATTGGAACGTGCACACCGGGCACTTCTCCCCATGCCCCCCTCAACAGCCAACTCCTGAATTATCAGGAGAAGCAGCATATCCTCCTAAAAATGAAAGAGGTACAGGAAGTTCAGTGGGAAGGGGCAAAACTTAGAATAACCCAAGACCTGCCTGCATCAGTGCGCCAATGAAGAGGCCTTTTCCATCCGATCGTCTCAAAATGCATAGCAGCTGGCATCAAGTTCAAAATGCTTTATTAAGCCAAATTTCAGGTCCTTCTGGATGATTCATGGGCTTCCTTTGAAGAATTGGAGCCAACCCTATCCTTCCTGAAACAAAAATGCCTTGCTTTATTTGATGAGCGTTGAAGAGATTTCATGGATGCCCAGGAGGGGTAAAGTTTTTGCAAGCAGAAGCCAACTACAGAAATTAAAGAAACTGTTCGGGACTTAAATCAACTACTTTTATGTGGGAGATATAGCTACTGGCCCCTTTTTATTTGTCAGTTTCATTTAGCCTTTAAGTGGTACTCAACGTAAATGCCACTTTACAACATGGGCCTGTACATAAATGGTGACGTTGCATTGGTGATTGCCCACAGCAGTCTTGGAGGCAGCGGCTCTTGGCATTTGACTGACTTTCCTTAACTTACTGAAATAATTGCAAGTTTAGTGACTGAGGGTCAGAACCAAAGAGGATTTTTACCAGTGTGATAGCCTTCCTGGAATAGTTTTCTGGTTGCCATGCTTGGTTAGTTCGCTCTTTGGATTATCATTTCAATCCTCCCTGGAGAGACTTTATTAATTCCCGGGACTTTCGTGGTTTGGGGGATGGAATGCCACTGTACTGGTGGGGAGTAACGGGCCTGGTTTTTGTTATTTTGAGAACTTGATGTGCTAATCCTAATGACTTCAAAGTGCTTTCTTTAATTTAAGTTCTTTTAAGTATGTGCTAGCACAAATATGTAATGCAGGGCATGGAGCACAAGCATTCTGAAGGACCCTCCAATTGAGCATTCCTTGTCACCTGGTTATAAGGGGACAAGGATGGGTGTCCTTTATTAGGGATAATAGTTGTGTTTTTTCAAGATAATTCTTATTAAAGCAGGTCTGCATTACAGCCCATGCGCCGTTTTAAGTTCTGATTAATTCAGTTTAAGAACAGGGTTCAGGCGGGTGGGGGGGTAGCCTCTTGGATCACTGAGCGCCATGGGCCAATGTAGTGGGGGGGTTAGTTCTTTAGTCCTCCCAATCGTTGTTTTTTCATTAGTTACTCTGGGGACCACATATAACACAAGTTTAGTTAAGGTAATAGTAGGGATTATGGGGGGACTGGGATATTGGGGGGCAATTAGGAGGGGGGAATAGGAAATGGGGTTTTCATCTACTCAATTTATGTACAGGAAATCAGTGAGGAGGAGGGTGCTAACAAATTGTTCCAGTGTTCTGTCACTGTTTCCCAGTATAAGCTCATTTCCAGATGTGCAGCTGTATTTCTGATTTTAGATGTAAGAATAGCGTCCTTTTTTCAATTTAAAGTGTGGAATGTTAAAGGATCAAGGCACCCGTCAAAATGGATGTGTCTCCTAAAACACCTTACCATTGCAGGCTGAGGAGTCACTCCTTAGACTGCAACAAGTGGGACAAATTTTTGCAGCAGGGGATTCGAAGAATAGCAACGGAGTAGCCATACTATTGATGAGATCCTTTCCTTTTGTGCAAGAGCAATATTACAGAGACAAGGAGGGCCACTATGTCTTTGTTGTTGAAAGATCCACTCTGCCATAATTCTTTTGGGTGCAGTTTATGGGCCCAATACTGATTCATCCTCATTCTTCGTGGAGGTTCTTGCTAAATTGACCTCATTTTTGTACCTCCCAATGATATTAGAGGGTGAATGGAACCTGCCATTTGATCCATTTATGGATAAATCCCCCAGTCACAAATCAAGGGGTTTATCTCCTGTGCAGAGGGCCCTCAGGGGCCTAATTGATCACTTGGGGCTTTTTGATCCCTGGAGAACCCTAAATCCCACACTTAAGGAATTTACTTTCCACTCAAAGATGCATGGCTCAGCCTCACGCCTCGCTTATTTTCTAATTAGTAAATCTCTTCTTCAAGGATTAATGGATAGTAAAGTGGAACCGGGTATAGGATCCAACCATGCAATTGTGACCTACCGACTCTCCTTGTCTCTAAACTGGGGAAAGCATACTCAATGGTGTTTGAATAGCCAATTGTTAAAGGATAAAAAGGTTGTAGATAATGTTCTGACAGCTATTAATCTTTATCTGGAACTTAACTGGGGTTCTACTTCCTCACCATCAATGGTGTGGGGTGCCCTCAAGTGCTTTTGAAGGGGGGAATTTATTAAGTGGGCTGCTATTAAAAAGAAGAAAGATTCCCTAGAAATTAAGAAATTGTTGGATCAACTTAGGGTAAAAGAAAGATCCATGACTCGAATTACTTTGGACTCTGAGAGAGAGAGAATCTTTAGTTAAATTGTAGAACAATTATATGGAGCTCCTGCATGAAAAAGCAGAATGGGCACTCCTAAGAACTAAGGCCACCTACACCGAGCAGGGGGAAAAAGTGGGTCAGCTGCTAGCTCTTCACCTTAAAAAAATAGAAGCAGCCAAGTGCATTGCAGTAATCCACACCAAAACAGGTGAGCCTCCCCTCGTTAAGGCAGCTGATATTAATAAAGAATTTGAAATTTACTACTCGGCTCTTTATAAATGCATGCCTCTTCGGCCTCTTGAACACTTAGTGGATTAATAATTGGAGAGTCTACCACTCCCAACTTTATCACCCACCCAAGGGGAAGCATTAACCCTCCTGTTCATGGAAGCAGACATTATACAAGTTATCAAGGACCTCCCTTCTGATAAGGCCCTGGGTCCAGAAGGCTTCACATCTAAGTTTTACAAAACATTTGCTCCCCAAATAGTCCCCGTGTTATTGACAGTCTATTTCTGAATGCTCAATAATGTGGATATTGACCCTAGAATGTTAGAAGCCACAATTGTTATTTTACTGAATAAAGGTAAAGACCCCACTAGGATAACTAATTATCACCTCATATCTCTCCTAAATACTGACCTCAAGATATTGGCCAAGCTCCTGGTTCAGAGACTCAAGCCGACTCCCTCATCCCTCATTAGTTTAGATAAGGTAGGGTTTATGAAAGGCAGATCGTCTGTGGACCATCTCCGATAACTGGCGCACATCTTTTCCATGTCCAGGGACTCCTTGCAACCGATGGCCTTGGTGTCCCTGAATACAGAAAAGGCTTTCGATAGAGTCAATTGGCAATTTCTATATAGAACTCTGCATAGATTTATTTTTCCACAGAAATTCATCTCCTGGATTCAGATGCTATACTCAGTGCCTTCAGCCCATGTCTACTGTAATGCCTTTCTTTCCCTCCTTTTTCATTTCCCCTCTTCTTTTTAATCTATATCTAGAACCCTTAGTCGCCTCAATAAAACAATCAGTGGAAATACATGGGATCCAATTAGGCTCCACCGAATGTAAACTGGCAGTTTATGCAGATGATATTCTGCTCCATTTAACCCATATTAGCTCCTCCATTAAAGTGCTACTCAACAAAATAAAAGACTACAGCCTTTTCTCCAACTATAAATTAAATAAGGACAAAACCTCAATTTTTCCTCTCAACTCCAGAGTTAACAAGCAAGAAGTATTGGCATTAGGACTGGATTGGACCCCAAAATCCATTAAATACTTTGGGATCCATCTTGCAACAAACTCATCCCAAATTTGGACAATCTAAATAGGAATCTGATTTTGGATCATAAAAGATGGCAATCTTTTCCTTTAACATTGGAGGACGGAAAAAGCATAATAAAGATGAACCTGTTGCCATGCCTATTCTATTCCTTAAACCTTCTTAATATATAGCTCCCTAAATCTTGGTTCAAGAGCATCCATAGTTCCATCTCAAAATTTCTCTGGAAAGATAAACCACTGCGTAGGGGATGCAACAATCTCGCTGCCCCTAAATCCTTAGGTAGGCTTAAACTCCCAATTTCAATTTATATCACTGGGTGAGTCACCTTAGCAAATATCTTAAATGGGTATCTTCTTCCATGCCTGATTATATGCCTACCTGGTTTCCTATAGAAAGAGACTTGTTCTGGACCTCAGGCATCAATCCAAAGGCCCTACTATATTTTAATTTTTTTATTTTAGTTTTTGTTGACCGGGTAAGTGCACTAGACAAATCCTGCCTATTTTCAGGCACGACCCGGGAGGGGGGGATACAGATGAATGCCAACTGACCTTGAACCAGATTAAGCTGTTGGTGGTATTTCTTGAGGTCAGTATTTAGGAGAGATATGGGGTGATAATTAGTTATCCTAGTGGGGTCTTTACCTTTCTTCAGTAAAATAACAATTGTGGCTTCTAACATTCTAGGGTCAATATCCACATTATTGAGCATTCAGGAATAGACTGTCAATAACAGGGGGCCTATTTGGGGAGCAAATGTTTTGTAAAAGTTAGATGTGAAGCCATCTGGACCTAGGGCCTTATCTCAAGCTTAATAAATTTCCCCCCACGCTAGGTCAATCCCCAATAGGTATCTCGATTAGGACCCACTTACAAATTTACGCTGCATTGAAATATGATAATACACAGGACCTCCACAAGCCTATTTTTCTAAATCCCAATTTTAAGATAGGTGGCCAAGCAATTCCTTTCAATTGGATCCCACTTCCGCAGGAATGCGCAGCACAGGATTTTCACAGCTTAGATAATTCATGGCTTTTCAATAGAAATACTCACCAAATTTGGCTTGGTAAACACATGATCATTCAAATGCTATCAACTGCGACATCTGCTTATTATGCATTTCCCTGTAAGCCCTACCTTAAGTGACTCATTGGGTTGGACAGGTGAAGGTAAAATTCTAGATTCAGCTCCACATACAGTGTCATCTCTTTATACTATGTTGTTCCCCTTAGTCTTTCCATTATGTGATGGAGCCTCCAAATACTGGAATTCAATATTTCCCAATTTGAAGCCGAAGTGGCCTAAGTTAAGGATCTCTTGTCATAAATATATTTCCCAAGATAGATTACGCCTGATGCAGTTGCAAATTCTGAATGATATGTATCTAACACCTTAAAAATTCCTTAAAATGGACAAAACAGATATTGCCTTGTGTAACAGATGCCAGCAGAGCACAGGCACCTTATATCACATATTTTGGGAATGCCCTAAAATAACACCACTCTGGGAGCATATTAAGTTAAAAGCAATCCCTTTATTTGGCCTACAAGAATACTTCACTCCCGAAGTCTGCCTGTTGGGGGGATTTTTCTGGTCACCCGCCCATGGTCAGGAATTGCCAGATAATGATGATGGCCATGTCAGTTAAAAAAATTGTTTTAAAACATTGGAAAGACTCACTTCAACCCAGTTACTTGGAATAGCTACAAGAGTTGCTTTTTAATCTTCAGGTGGAGAAAATGATTGCCAACATAAATAATAGGTTGCCTATGTACAAGAAGAGATGGGAATCCCTGCATGTTTCGTACTCCCTGTAAAATATCAACATATGTCAGTTAACTCAACAGCTGTCCTTTTTATATGTAAATCATGTTGTAATTTAATTTCACTCTATTCTGGTTTGGCACTCGGTGGGGGGATGATAGTGTGGAATGAGGGGGTCATTCGGAAGAGGGGGAGGTGGGAGGAGAAGATATATGTTTAGGTTAGGTTTTGTTATTTGTGAATTTATGTATGAAAGTTCTACTGCTTCTATGATGTATATGTTTGTGTCTGTATGTATATTAACATAAACTGCGATAACATTTGAATTAAAAAAAAGAAGTGATTCCATCATTTTCCCCTATCACTGAGGTTGAAATAACAGGTCTGTAGTTTTCTGCCTCTGCCTTGATCCCACTATTGTGAAGGGGAATGACATCCACCCTCCTCCAGTCCTCAGGTACCACACCGTCCTCCCATGATTTGTTAAAAAGGGTAGTCAGTGGTGTCACTTGTTCTACCCTTAGTTCTTTTAGAATTCTGGGGTGAATCCCATCAGGCTCCATTGCTTTGTCTACCTTCAGTTTTAGGAGTTCCTTTAGGACCCTTTCTTCTGTGAATGGACTTGTATCGATCGCTCTATCCAAAGTGCTTCTATTGTTTGGTCTATGTACCTCCTCCTCCTCTTCTTTTGTGACTACTGAGAAGAAGTATTCATTCAGTATCTGTGCTTTTTCACTGTCACCCTATGCCCACCCCCTCCCTTTTATTAAGTCTCACTATCCCTCCCTTGGTCTCTCTTCACTCCTTACCGTACCTATAAAAGGTTTTATCCCCCTCCATAACTGAGTTGGCTATCTTTTCCTTGGTTTGGGTCTTTGCTATTCTTACTACCTTCCCCACTTCATTCTGCTTTAACTGGTACATTTCTCTGTCCTGTCCCTTCTGTGTTTTCTCATACTTCATGAATGCTACCTTTTTCTCCCTAACCTTCCCCTCCACCTCTTTTGAGAACCATAGTGTTTTCTTCCTTTGTTTTATTTTGTTTATTTGCTTCACGCAAAGGCTTGTTGCCTCTGTGATGGCAGTTTTGATTTTCCACCGGTGTTCCTCCACCCTCCTTCTTGCCCATTTTTAGTGCCTTTCTGAGGCACTCTCCCATTTTGCCAAAGTCAGCCCTCCTACAGTCCAATATCCTTGGTTTTGTATGGCTTGACTCTGTGGTTGTGTTTATCGAGAACCACACTTTTTAGTGGTTGCTTTTTCCCAGATGGCTACCCACTTCTAAATATGAGATCCTCTCTCCATCCCTGTTTGAGTGTACCAGTTCAATGACTGCTCCCTCCCGAGTGTGTTCCAACACTAACTGTCTGAGGCACACTCCCTGTAGGGCATCGAGAACGACCCTGCTCTTGGATTTGGCTGCAGAAAAGATGTTCCAGTTAACATCTGGCATATTCAGGTCCCCCATCAACAATATCTCCCCTTTTTCTGCCATTCTAAGGATGCCCGCTATCATTTCCTTGTCCATTCCCTTCTCCTGAGATGGGGTTCTGTATACAACCCCTGTGCAGATTGTGGTGCCATTTCCTGTCTCCAGGGTGACCCACAGTACCTCCTCTCCTTCCTGTTTACCGTTTAGTTCTGTTGTTTTGATCTCTTCCCTTACATAGAGAGCTACTCATCCTCCTCTTTTACCATCCCTGCTCCTCCTTTAGATTGTGTACCCTGGTATGTTGATATCCCAGTCATGGTTCTTTGTGTACCATGTTTCTGTAACTGTCATTATATCCGGGCATCCCTCTTCCATCAAGAGCACTAGTTCAGGGAGCTTGTTAGCCACACTATGAGCATTGGTACTCATCACCCTCCATTTTTTGATGGCCTTACTCCTTTTAGCCCCATTCCTGTCCTTACTGCCTTTGACTCTCCATTTAGCCCTGTCCAGCTCCCTATTGACTTCTCTACCTTGGTGTTTACCTCACTAACTACCCTGTTTTGTGGCAGAAGGGCTGGATTTACCCTGCTCCTTTTCATTGCCTACCCCCTTGGCTAGTTTAAATGCTTGTCAATGAAGCATTTAAACCTATCACCTAGGATTCTGGTTCCCATCCCAGGCAGATGCAAACCATTGTGCGAATATGTATCCCTCAAGGTGGACCCTGAGTCTCCAGTGAAGCCAAAACCCTGAGCTCTGCACCAGTTTGTTTAACCATTCATTGAATCCCATGGTGTGCAGTACCCTAGCCTCACCCATGCCATAGACAGGCAGAACTTCAGAGACGGTTACCATGCATGCTACTTGTCTAAGGACCCTCCCTAGCTCCACAAACTCCTCCTGCACTGCTCTGATCCCATTCCCAGCCAGTTGATTTGTCCCTAGGTGGACAGTGACATCCAGCTCCCTCTCCCATGCAGCTACTCCCATGATCCTGAGGATTTGCTTCCTGTTCCTCCAAGCCATGGTGCAGGGCAGGCACCTTACCTCCTTCTTCCTTCCCTCTTCCAGTTCTACCCCCTAATGATTGAGTCTCCCACTAGGTGTTATTTCCCCGTGCCATCCTCCTGTGCATCTCCTTTGTGGAGGTTCCTGGCATCCTCCTTGGTCTCCAATGTGGGTGCCTCCATAGAGAAACCATGCTTTGCCAGAATGGCATATGAATTGTGGAGAGGTACAAGTACAACTAGAGGGATATTCCTCTATTTCACCACCTTCACCCTCCCTGATACCACTGTGGTCAAACTGCTACTCTTTCTTGGCAACCTCTGAGGCAACGGCGGTGGCCCTGTTGGTCCCTGGATGGGGGAGGAGGTTTCTCAAATGCTATCTACTTAGAAACTCCACATAATCAGAAAATGAAGCTTAAAGTGCTCTAAATTTGTAACAAAGCTTAATTTACCTTGCATTTGCTGTTTACTGGTGCTGCAAGTAATGGCGCCTACAAGTGCAAAGAATGCTGATTCTCCCTGTCCCTCTCGGACCTGCTTGTATATCCCATGGCTTGATGTGAAACATGATTTCCATGTTGTCTTGCAACCACAAGACCAGTTGCTATGCAACTGTACACAGTCACTGCTACATTGTGGCAGTGACCGGGTGATTTACAAGTGGGCCCGTATTGCACTGAATGATGTGTTGACCCAGTGATCTGTGAGGTGGGGGGGCTGACTCCTTGAGTCTGTACTTTATACAGTATGCACTCTTTGACAGCTCAATCAATGGCCAGTCATGGTGAAGAGAGGAAGGCTGTGCCAGTCATTCGCTTGAGGTCTGGATGGGGGAAGCGGGGTGGTGGGGTACCACCTGCCAGGGTGGGGGTCATGATCCTCTAGACACCAGGAATGGAATATCTTTCTTTTGAGAGGAATTGGGGATAGGGAGGGGTTTACCTTTCTGCTAGACACCAAGGAATGGTATATATTTATTCCTATATTTCTTTTACAGGGGGATCGGGGGGTCTGCTATATGCCAGGGAATGTTGCTAGTCCACTAAACAGGGGATTGTGATGGGGAAAAGGGACCACTGGACACCAGAGAATACTGAAATCAACAGCGGGCATGGGTGCAGGTGGGGGAGGGACCACTAGACACCAGGGATACCCTATTCTTGGTATCAGGCCGGCGATCAGTGGGGAGAATACTAGATGCCAGGGATAATCTATTATTGGGATTGGGCCATCGATTGCTGGGAGGAACCACTGGACACCAGGGAATACCTATTAGTGATATCAAGCCAGCGATCACAGTGGGGGGAACCACTAGCTCCATGGAATTGAAATGATTTACAATTGGCTGGTGATTGTGGGGGGACCACTAGACACCAGGGATCCCTATTCTTGGTATCGGGCTGGTGATCAGTGGGAGGAGGGACCTCTAGCACCAGGTAAAATTAATTATTTACTACTGGGTTGGCGATCATGGGGTGGGATCACTAAACACCAGGGATAAACTATTAGTGGTATCAGGCTGGCAATCGCAGGGGGGTACCACTGGACACCAGGGAATAACTATTTGTGGTACCTGACCAGCAATCACAGGGGGACCACTGGACACTAGAGAATACCTATTTCTTTTATATGGCAGGTGATCATGGAGGGGCTCACTAGCACCAGGGAATTATTTACAATCAGGCCAGTGATCGCAAGGGGGGCACACTAGCACCAGGAATACTTACAGTTTTACATTCAGAGCAGTGATTAGCAGTAGGGGTGATAAATAGGGATGTAAGTTTGTCATGGCAGTCATACACGTCATTGATTCCATGAAATTTGATCTTTATTCAGGACTTCCATGACTTTCACTAGTGTCATCAGAATGTAGCAATGATGACAGTGCCACAACATTTACTACTCTTTGCTAATGATTTCATGAACAAACAATGAGTCATTAAAACCTCATCCATGACAAAGTTACATCCCTAGTGATAAACTTTGGTTTGGCCTATGTATATGGGCCCATAAGGAGCATGCAAATAGCCGCATAGCACCTTGTATGCCCAATGGGTTCATTTTCATTGCAGCTTTTGTGAATCCTGAATAACGCACCTGCACTATTCATTGCAGAACCATATTCCTGGCTGGATGTTGGGCAGCGGTAGTGGGGTAAGTGGTAGTGGTAATGGGTTAGTGCTCACTCATCCTAGCCCTATTAACAGTTGTATAGCACAGTGCATTATACAACTGTGAATAGCAACCTTTGACACCTGGGCAATTGCAAACCACAATGCAAGCTTTGCGCTCTGCTTTGCAATTTTTTGTGAATCTAGCCCTTGGTTTCCAAAGCAGCAGCCCTGGAGTCCAAGGTTGAAAAGGCTGAATTGACTTGTAGAAGTAAGTGTCAAAGTTCAGAAAACTGTGAAGTAGTAGAAACTGTAGTTGGAGCTGATGTTTCTGAGCATGGCATGGCAATAACATGGTCCGCAGACATGGCAGCTAAATGTAGGTTGATTAGATTCTGATTCTTTGCAGATGCTGAAAAGGAGATCATCAAGGCTTGGAGTGCAGCCACAGCTTTAGGAATGATCTGCCTTCGATCCTGTGCTAGGATTTGGCAGCAACCTTCCTATGAATGGATTAAGGAGGGTCCAAGTCTTGGTCACAAGGACTGAAGTGGATATAGTGTTGTGGGACATACCTATATGAAACAACAATACAGTATGAGTAGGAAAACTTAGGGTATAGAGCATGTCATGAGGAGGTAACCACTATGGGAGGATGACTCCTGCCATTCAGAGTGATACATGAAGTTTCAAGTCCAGGCCAGGTTATGCACATGGTTGCATTGTACTGCTTCCAATGCCCATTTCACAACCATTACATCACTTATCCCATAGGCCCTAAAGCTGGATAAAATGAAGATGATGACAAATGGCAGTGGGAAGGGCTCCAAACCAACATCCATCAGAGCGTATTGTAGGAGGTCAAGTGGGACAGTAACATCAGGTAATACTCATGCTGAGATTGTGTTCTACCTCAGATCATTCAGTCTGGAAAACATACAGTAGTACACTATTGAACAAGAAGACAAATAAAATAAGAAACATGTTAGGTATAAGGTGGCAGCCACCTATTGGCAAGATAAAGGAACAAAGTAATAATGCCAGTAGGAGACACTCAGGAAACACAAACAACTGGACAGCCATGAGCCTGGAGTGCTGCAAGGGCATCAGTGCGCAAGCTGGCAGCCAATCCCAAAGGCCTCCCATACTAACAGATACTAACTCCGAGTCAGAGTTAGTTCGGGGTGGGGGTGCAGGTTGGGGGAAAGTGCTGCCGGGTCCCAGGCAGGCTTCTACTCTGACATGGTGCTGTTGTCAATATCAATGCATGTCGCTGTAGATGTTTTGCTGTTCGGGTGGCATACTGGGTTGATTGTAATGCAATGAAAAGTGTTGTTGACACGGATACTGTTGCTTTAAATATGTTCACTTGTGGAAGAGTAGCAGGAATCTAAAAATTGATTGACTTTTATTCTCATTCAGAATTGTTTACTTTCCCCATCCCCTAGCCAACCTCTATCATGCCGGCCACTCCAGCCCCATCACCCCAACTTCTCCCATGACATACTTCGACTCTCTTGTTCCTACGAATCTTGCCCACCTGGTGCATTTGGTAGCAGGTTATTTTCTTAGGCACGGATCCAGTCAGTGGTGGTGCCTGAATCATTTGGAGTGGAGCCTATGTGTGACCAGTGTCATCCTGCCAACCTGGGAGTGTTTTCCACCTCAGGATTTTCCCTGTGCTAAGGTCAGTAGCAATGCAAAGGCATGGCTGTGTTGCTAGAAGATACCACACACACTTACACTTCTGTGCCTGACCCTCTGAGAGGCAGCTACATGCTGGATCACCTAGTCTCTTTAGGTTAGCAGCCAAGGAGTCACACATGCTGTCATTCTGCCTCAAAGGAGGAGAGCTGACTCTGTATGCTTAATCTTCCTTTCACCAACCATCCCCCGAGCCACATTGGTTTGTCCCCAAACCCAAATTGCCGGTGTTACAGGTGGTATTGCAACCAGTATATTATCCCACCATTCAACTGGGTCAGTTGAAAAGTCTATAAACTTAGCAGACAGATAAACCTAGGCAGAATCAAAGATAAATCTAAAATCAACAATAGGCTGCTTGGGGTTATTTAAACAAATGGACTTCAAGCATTCAAAAAGCAAGTCACCTCATCCCCAGAAACATCAGAAATTATATTGTTAAATGTGCAAAGTGGTTAGAAAAGAAAATATCATTAAGAGAAACATTAGAAATAGACATTTTGTAACATATTTTTATTTATCAGTAATCCAGAGGGGGCGTAGCCTGACCCCCCGACTAAGATTGCCCTGTGTTTTAGAGATCCTGTCAAAGCTCTGCAGAATCCTTCACCATCCTTCATCCTGCTATGATTTTTATTTAAAACTGCATAGATCACAGCACAGCAACAGCAATGATTGACAACTGGCCACACAGAAGCTCTGCAACATAGCTTTTCAGTGATTCTATCACAGTGATGTCTGACAGCCTTCCTTCCTGTACTTGGAGGTCATGAGGTATATAATGATGGCTGAGGGACAGACAAGCAAAAGTTCCACAGACATGACCATGACTGAAAATATGTTCAAGCAAATTATAGCCCAATTGGAAGTGATGACCAGCGCCACACTTTAGACACAACAAGATGTAACAGATCTCAGGGTGAGGGTTCATGTCATTGGAAAAAAAGAGTGCCTATACTGAAGAGCAGCAGAAGACTCATCAAGCCTAGCTTAGAGATCAAGCATGGACAATACAACTGTTGTGGACCCACATGGAGGACCTTGAGAACTGGAGTAAGAGAAACAACCTCCAATTCGTGGAGTCCCCTGAGTGGGTTGAAGATCCAAACCCTGTACTGTTCCTTCAGAAAGTGCTTTCTATTCTCCTTAAGACCTCCAGGGACTATCCAGTGGAAATAGGGCCCAGAGGTCTGTCAGCCCCATGTCCAAAATGGGAAAAAGCCAAAACCTCTTTTGGCCCATTTTCTTTGGCTCTATGACAAAGAAGCTATCCTGCACTTCACGAGGAAGAGGGATGAACTGGCATGACAATGTTGAAGCATAAGTATTTTCCTGGAATACTTGGGCAAGTTATCAAAACCACAGAAAGATTTTTATCCTGTCAAAAAAGCATGTCAAAGCCTGGGTCTCACCCCGGCCCTGAGACATCCTTCAAAACTATGGGTTTAATGGTATTGCCAGGACATTTGATTCCCCAAAGCAGTCCAGGCATTTGCCTTCAGAACATGGCCGGACAGCAGACTAGGTGAATTTTTTGATGCTCAACCACCAAATAAGATAGGACAACCAAAATGGAAAGAGCTCCAACAGACACCAGTAACAGGGAAACAGAAGCGCAATCAGAGTATGCTTGGCTCCCTTCCAGGCTAAGCTAAAAACATTACAAACAGAGGGCCAGGATATGCAAGGACTCTGACCACCACGCTCCATCCTACAGCTGCAACTGACACAGCCAGACATGAGCAGAGTCCCTTGATTCTCTCAAAGCACACCACACTACAAATAAATATGCCCTGTTTGCGCTGGTCTCACCATCAGCAGTCCATTTCAACAAAGCTAACTACCCTGCTCCTATTGACAGAAGAGCCACTGTGTTGGGCAGACATCACCATGGGGCCCTCATCAGGTTCAATAGACCCCATCCAAGAATCTGACCAGTGTTCAGGCCTCCAGCAGAACTCAGAGTGCCCCCAAAAATGTACAAGTGTCTCATACTCCCTCAACATGATCCTTGAACTCAGAATATGCCACATATTGGTGTAAGATTCATAATATCTGCTTAGAATGTAGACTGGGGGCACATGGGATTAGTACATTATTTGCAGTAACTCTTTCCAGGACTCTGGGTCAGTTTTTAATGTGCTGCACCCCAGAGTTTAATGACTTTAATGTTTTTCCCTTTTGATCATGACACCAGCTTTCAAGCACAACCGTTAATGGCCTTCTGGCTCCTTTGGATCCCCCACAATCAGTGAGGAGTGACTGGCAAGAGGGTAGGAGGGATGGTTGTAAGTTCCCACCACAGCCATGAGCTTCCTTCTTCAGGGTGTGCACAACCTGCTCCAACGTGCACATACTCAAGAGGCAACAATCAAGATGGATATTTCAAGCTCTGCCCAAAGGCACCTCCCTCAGACCTTGACCAAATTCATCCTAAACTCTGCATCCTCTCTCTTCCCAAGCCAGCCTGGATGTAAAAACCCCTGCATCCCTGCAGACAGTCTGATCAGGAACCATAGTTAGATCACCTTTCCTGAAGCTGCCTTTGCTCACGCTCCTGGAACTGGCAGGTTTTTGCAAATAGGAAGTTCCCTGTCTACAGCCTTAATGCATCCAAAAGGTGGCTCATCTGCAACACCCCATGAGATATGGCCCATGATACCATGAATTGGACCAGGGGGAACACTTTACCAAAGATCTCCTAAATAGGGCTGGAACAATGCTCAATCCTCCCCCTCAGGCCCACACCATACATGGAAAAATCTGCAGTGTCTTTGCTCAACCAGTCCATGGACAATTCACAAAGGACTTCAGTACAGGACCTTCTCAATAATGTTCCCTGTCAGCAGGGGTTATGGGACATGCCCCTCGCCCAACACAAACACATGAGCCTGCTGAAGGAGTACATGCAGGATCATGGAACCCACTCCCATCTCCACTAATACTAAGAGACTTGTTGAATTTGGTCAGTATCCTTTATATGCACAAATGTTTTCTCAAGTTCAGTCCCAGAAGGCAGTTTGGGGTGGACCTCCTAAGCAGATAAAAAATCTACCACAGAGCCCCATATTTTGGCCAGTAGCCCCCCCCCCCACAGGCAGGACTGTTTATCATGGTTGAGAGGGCAGTAGAAGGGGGTTGTTCTTTTCTTTTTGCACATCCCCAACCTCCCCTCTTATCAAAGCATTGTGGGCTGGATACCATTAGATTTACATGGGAAAGAATGCAGAAGGATGGGGCAGGGAGGAAAGGAAAGCTATGTCTTACCAGGGTCCTAACACCCCTCCTCTCAGAGAGAGAGTTGGGCAGTACAGCACCACCATCATCAATCAGCAACCCAAAGGGACTGTCTCTGATGAAACGGGGGTGCTATGTTGTTGAGGCAGGCTCTGTTAGCTGGCAAAACAAGAGAAAATACAAAGTTAACAATCTCTCTGGTGAGTTCAGTAGATCCTGATCCTGCCTTTTCCACCGTCCTCCTCTCAAGCTGCAAAACTGTCATGCACAAGCCTTGGGGGGCAGTGGCAGAGTAGTATACCAAAATGTTGGGGGGTCAGAATAGCATCGGACACATTAGACCAGGGTGCTGGGAAAATAATTGCCTTCTTGAATATACTTTTGTCAACCTATCTAGCTCTTAAAAATCATAAATAATCCATACAATTTGATGAACAAGCTGTTATTTATTGACAGAAATGCAAGGGTTATTACATAGATACATAGACAGTGTCAGCAGATAAGGGTCTATGGCCCACCCAGTCTGCCTATTTGAGCTTGTAAGTTCAGTTTATGTTATCCTAGAAGTCTGTTGCCCCTTAACTCTGACCTCCAGAATTCCTTTATGTCTATCCCATGCATTCTTAAATCCCGTGATTGTTTCAGTGCCCACCACTTCCTCTGGCAGGGTGTTCCACTTGTCCACCACCCATTCTGTGAATAAATTCTTCCTCACGTTTCCTCTGAATTGTCCTCCCTCCAACTTCATCCCATGTCCTCTAGTCCTGGAACATCTTTTTCACATAAAAATAGTGTATTCCTGCACCCTGTTCCTCCCTGTAAGATACTTGTATATCTCTATCATATCCCTTATCTCCCTCTTCTCCTCCAGAGAGTACATATTCAGTTCCTTCAACCTGTCCTCATAGGACTTGTGATGCAATCCATGTACCATCTTTATTTCCCTCCTCTGAACCTTCTCTACCCTGTCTATGTCCTTACGTAGGTAAGGTCTCCAGAACTGTACACTGTACTCAAGGTGGGGCCTCACTAGTGTCTTGTATAGTGGAATCATGACCTCCCGTTTCCTGCTGGTGATGCCCCTGCCTATGCATCCCAGCATCCTATTTGCTTTACCTGCTGCCTTGTCACACTGTTTCCCTACCTTGAGGTCATCAGAGATGATAACCTCAAGATCCCTTTCCTGCTTGGTGCATGCTATATCCTCACCCCCAAACTGATATATTGTGCCAGGGTTTTTGTGCCTTATATGCATTTTCTTGCACTTCTTTGCATTGAATTTCAACTGCCAAACCCCTGACCATTCTTCAAGTTTCTGCAGGTCCCTTCTCATTCTGTCTACACCCTCTACTGTGTCTACTCTGTTACAGAGCTTTGTGTCATCAGCAAACTGTGAAATTCTGCCTTCTAGGTCCTGCACAATGTCACTGATGAAGATGTTGAATAGGACCGTCCCAGCACTGATCCCTGTGGTACCCCACTGGTCACTCTTCCCTCTGTGGAGTGACAGCCATTTTCCACCACCTTTTGTGTCCTGCTGCCCAGCCAGTTACCTACCCACCACACTACTGTCCTGCCCACAACCATATTCCCCAGTTTGTGTAATAGTCTTCTATGTGGCACAGTGTCAAAGGCCTTGCTGAAGTCCAGATAGGCCATGTCCACTGCCCTCCCCTGATCCACCTCCCTAGTCACCCAGTCAAAAAATTCAATGAGGCTGGTCTGACATGACCTCCCCCTGGTGAAACCATGCTGCCTTGGGTCCTGTAGTCCATTGACAACCAGATGTTCCACCAGTCTCTCCTTCAGTAGTGCTCCATGATCTTCCCCACTACCAAGGTGAGGCTGACTGGTCTGTAGTCCCCGCCTCTTTGTTCCCATTTTTGCATAAGGGACTACATCTGCTATCCTCCAGTCTTTGGGTACCTCCCTGTTTCCAGTGATCGGCTAAACAGGATAGCCAGAGGTTCAGCCACCACCTCTCTTAGTTCTTTAAGGACCCTGGGTGCACCCCATCTGGCCCCATTACTTTATCAACTCTTATTACTTCCAGTTCCTTCAGGACTCTTTCTCGTAAAGGACTTGTGTCCATTTCTGCACCATTCTCACCCCTTGTACTCCCTTCAGACCCATTACCTCCTCTTCCCAGTAAAGACTAAGCAGAAATACCTGTTCAATATGTCAGCTTACTGTGGTCATCTCCACGCGGCCCCCATCCTCCCCCTTCAGTCTCACTATCCCTCCCTTTGCCTTTCATTTTTCCCTTATGTACCTGTAAACGGTTTTGTCCCCTCTACCCACTGATTTTGCAATGCGTTCTTCTGTCTGAGCTTTGGCTTCCCTTACTGACCTCCCTGCACCCCTTTGCTTCTCCTGGTACTTCTCCCTATCCCCTTCTGCCTGTGTCTTTTTGTATTGCCTGAATGCAATCTTTTTGGCTTTCACTTTCTTTGCTACTTCTTTGGAAAACCATAATGGTCTCCTCTTCCTTTTCCTCTTGCTAACCTGCTTAATGCATAATTATGTTGCTCTTGTAATCCCCATTTTAAATACTGCCCACTGTTCCTCAACCCCTGATTCCTGCTCCATTCCCTTAATGCCCTTTCAGTATCTCCCATTTTCCCAAAGTCTGCCCCCTAAAATCCAGGATATGTATTTTGTGTGGTTTGGTTCTGCTCTTTCTGTGATTTCAAACCACAATGACTGGTGGTCACTGTTCCCCAGGTGCTCCCCAACTGTTACCCCCATCACACTGTCCCTGTTTGTGAGCACAAGGTCCAGTATTGCCTTCTGCCGAGTTAGTTCCATGACCAGTTGCTTGAGGAAGGCACCCTGAAGGGAGTCCAGGATAAATCTGCTCCTAGTTGATGCTGCTGCTGGGATGCTCCAGTCCACTTCTGGAATACTGAAGTCTCCAACCAGTACTACCTCACCCTTGTCTGCCATCCTTTGGATGGCTAGCATCAGCTACCTGTTTCTTCCTCCTGGGCTGGTGTTCTATAGACCACACCTGTGCAGATGGCTGGCCCCATTTTCCTTTCCAGCTTAACCCACAGTATCTCTCCCCCATTTTGTTCCTCCTTGATCTCTGTGGCCCTTATGTCATTTTTCACATACAGTGCCACTCCTCCTCCCTTCCTACCTGCCCTGTCTCTTCTGAATATGTTGTAGCCAGGTATGGCCATCTCCCAGTCGTGGTTATCATTACACCAGGTTTCAGTGATGGCCACGATGTCCAGGTCTGACTGCACCATGACAGCCTCCAGATCTTCCACCTTGTTGCTAAGGCTCCTGGCATTGGCACACATGGCTTTCCATGATTTGATCTTCCGAGACTGTTTCGCTGTTCTACTCCAGCCCCTTCCTTGGTTGTCCTTTATCCCTGGTTCTCCTTGCTGTCTGACCTTCTGCTGAATTTTGCCTCTTTTCTGCCTATCCACCTCTTGGGTGCTAATCTCCATCTTTTGCACACTGCTTTGTAGAGATAGCCACTCCTCTGGTTCACTGGTTCCATTGCTAGCTGTGGGGGGTGAGCAAGTAGGTACCCTCCTTGCTGGCCTGTCACCCCCCTTTGCTAGTTTAAATGCTTGTCAATGTAGCATTTAAACTTATCATTGAGTGTTGATTCTCTCCAGGATGGATGCAGGCCGTCAGGCTTGAACAAACCTCCATCCCTCCAGGTGGGTCCCCAGTCACCAATGAATCCAAACCCTTCCTCACAGCATCAGTTCTTCAACCATGAGTTAAAGTTCCTGATGCATGCACCCCTATGCTCTCCCTTGCCTCTCACAGGTAGTAGTTCTGAAAAAGTGACAGAAGTAGCTACTTGCTTGAGACCCCTCCCCAATTTCATAATAATAAAAACCAAACAGGGTCAGGAATTGGGCTTTTGAAGAGGTTTGAGAGAACAGAAGCCAAATATAACTATAAAGTGCAAGTCATGCAACAGTAAAATAAAATATTCCATCAAGTTTTTCCAAAAGGTATAATTTTGTTTGCCTGTATTTTCAATGAATGTTGAGTACCAAAAGGTTTAAAAGTAGTTTCCCTGCTATCACTGAAGAAATTCCACCAGCTTCATTTTAATGCTGCTCTACTGTTTGAAATATTTAGGGTCAAAATTCTTTGTCTGAGCCTTCAGCAACAAAAGTGAGGGGTCTCCTGACTCCCCTGACCCGAGGTTCTGCCACTTATGTTGGGGGAACCACACTACAGGAAGGCAATGAGAGAGGCCTCAGGCACCAGTGCACCAGCAGCATGCTGGGTAGTCATTGTGGTGCTTCCTCCCCTAGCTCCCCTTAGCCCAGCTGTTCTGTAGACAGTCCTCCACGAAGTATAGATGAGCAGGGGGGAACACACTGACTCAGCCTCCAAAAGACATGTAACCCTGAAAACCAACAGTAGACTGTAAGGCCAAAAAATCTGGCTAACAGATACCACTTCCCACCCCTATCAACATGCAGAGTCAACACCATAACTGTGGCATCTCTGTACAACAGCTGGTGCCATCAGTATGACCAGAAGCAGAGCAACTACAAGCTCCACCTGTATATGCTTACAGCCTGACCTGCAGTGAGTCCACCCTAGCTGGGGTATAGAAGGCATTGGGAGGTCAGATGCTTCCTGCCCAGCTCCCTTCCCCAAAAGCCCATGGATACAGGCAGCCATCCATATGACTTCAACAGAAGCTGGAGACACTCTCTACCAACTATACTGTAGCATATGGCTGCTGGGTCCTCTTGGCTCTTTTAGGCTGCAGGATACGAGAAGGACTATCACCCCCTTGGATACTGATAGGAAGGAATTTTTAAATAGTTTTGTGAGTTTCTTGTTGATGTTTTGATTTTGTCTAGCTAGCAAAAAGTGCTCTCCTGAAATGGTGAAGGTAGGGATGGGGCTAACTAGGAGGGGGCCACTAGGTAGAAGGGAGTTAAGGTATCACATACAAACAATACTGCAAAAGGAACATCATGAAGGAAATGCATAAGCCACCATCAATCCACACCTATCGCAGTACCCTAATGGCTGCCATACAATGCATGAAATGGAACAGTTGGGGCCTCAGTTCCCTGATCAAAAGAGAAAAGGTCTTGGTTCCTAAAGAAATAATGACCTACTATTGCCTTCCACAGGAAACCAAGCTATTTTCGGAGGAGGTCAAAAAATTATCCAGGGAAAGGGATGCATAGTTTGGGCCCAGCCAAGAAGGCAGGAGTAGCTTTCCTCTTCCATAAGTCCCTTACCTGGACAAGAGGGGTCTCAGCCTTGGATTCAGAGGGCAGATGGATCTTAGTCCGAATGTCCACTAAAAAGGCTGTGTTGATCTTGGATAACATTTATGAACCCAGCAAGGACAGCTCTGCCTTTTTCTATAGCTGAACAAACCTCTTACCCAATTCAATCCAAACAAAGATCTTCTCATATTAGCAGGTGACTTTAGCCTCACCCTTGCCCATAAACTGGACCACTGCTCCTGGAAAGCTGAGGCACACACAAAAGTGGCCAAAATGCTAAAGGACATAATGCAGAAACACTCCCTGGTAGATCTAGGGCATGCACATCACCTCATTGCACATGATTATACATCACTCAACAGTGCATTATTCCTTTAGCTGTACTGACATGTGACTAGGTTCACCAGCCATAATGCATAAAATGATTGCAAACGATATAGGCAGATGGCACTTATCAGACCATGACCTTGTATCTTTTTCATCGCTGTGGGCCCCCCAACCCAAATCCCATGCTTTGAAGCATGAACCCCTGCTGCTGCAGGATGCAGGCTCAAAATTATGGGTCACAGAAACTTTGCAAACATTTTTCACCCTCAATAACAATGGAGAAGTGCCTGTTGCTGCCTTGTGGGAAGCATACAAAGCATACATGAGGGACAAATCATGTGATTTGCTGACCAGAGGAGAAGGGTTAAGGAAGATGAATTCACCACCCTCTCTGGCAGACTCAAACAGCTCAAAGCTACACTCAAGGCCCCCCCTCCCCCCAGAGGTTCAAGGACAACAGATACAAAGGCAGAGTTACTCAGGGTTTGCATGAAGCTCCATGACCTACTCACCTAGAAGGCAGAGCCAGATGTAACTCATCCATAACACAAATACTGGCAGGGAGAGAAAAAGCAGGATGTTTTTTGGCATAGTGCCTCCGGCAATGCCAAGCTAAATGGCACATCACAGCTCTGAGAAATTCTACCGAAAAGGTAGCAACCACGCCAGAAGCCCTCAATAAGGTCATGTGATTCTTTTATGAAACTCTTTGTTCCTTGCCCTACCCCCTAAAGATGAGTCCCTGCAAAGATTCCTAGCAGAGATCTCCCTGCAAAAGCTAACTGCTCAATAGGCATGCCTTTTGGTGCCCCCCTTAACAGAAAAGGAGCTGGAGACAGCATTGGCCCAGCTCAGCATGAATAAGGCAGAAGGATGTGATGGGCTGCCAGCAGATTTATTCCAACTGATGACACCCATACTAGACTTGGTGCTGTGGACAGTGTTTGAGAATGCCAGTGACCACATCCCCCCACACATACTGAGGGAGATGCACATCACAGACCTCCCAAAGGAAGGCAAGCACCCACAGAATCCGGCAAATTACTGCCCAATCTCCCTTGTAAACATGGATGTGAAGGCACTAGCCAAGGCCCTTGCTAACAAAATTGAACAGTGACTTATCTCCCTGTTATATCCCTCCTTAGTAGGTTTCATCAAGGGAAGAATTGGATTGGACCACCTCAGAACACTGACCACACTGTTCTCTAAGTGGGGGGTTGCTTTGCCCCAGCGGCAGCAATTGTGAATTTTGAAAAAGCATTTGATTCAGTGGAGTAGGGCTACTTCCTCCATGTCCCGAGGAATATGGGCTTCAGAGATCCCTTCCTACTATGGATTTGATCTCTTTTCAGATCCCCAGTGATCAAAGTACTGACAAACTACTTTTTTGAACACTTTCCCTCTTTAAAAGGGCACTTGACAGGGATTCCATCTGTTGCCACTTCTCTTCCTAATAACCATAGAGCTTCAACCCATTGCTGTTAGGGCCCACAAGAGCATCCCAGGCCTTTCAATTGGCAACAAGAAGGTGTCAATACTGTTGAACTTAGACAACTTCTTAATCCTCAGAAGAGATGCACCAATAGCCCTGACCCCAATAACGGACATCATGTCCCAGTTCTCCGAGATCTAATGGCTTAAAATCATCTAGGCCAAGAATGAAGTGCTCCCCCTCATTCACAGCTGCCATAAGGCACCTCTCAGAGCCCAATGCATGACACGTGCCCCTTCAGGTATCACCTACCTGGGAAATCTGAATAGTGCCATATCTACTGCAATGGCCCCAAGCCAATCTGCCACCCCTACTGGCCAAGCTCAAAAAGGGAAAGTGTTGGCATTGAAAATTATTTCAGCCCCAAAGCTGCTGCACTGCATATCGCATCTACCCAATCCCAATCCCCAAACAATGGTTTACCACAATAGACATATTGTTCAGTGACCTCCTGTGGGAAGGTAAACCCACAAGATACAGCAGGACAAACCATAATTCACTGTAGGGTGTGGGCTGGAATCTCCCCTGGGTACTGGGAAATTATTATGCCTTCCTAGGGGCACACATCCTGTGACGGCTCAGTGTCCCACACTCTGGTGAAATGCAGTGGTTGGGATTGAAGGTGGCTACTATGGGAAAATACAACACTGATGGACTATTCACGATTAGACAAAAGCAAAAAGTTACTCAGCCCTCCCATGAAGGGATCCCTGCCAGCTTGACAGGCCCAGCTGCTAAAAATAAATCTAAAGGACTTTTTTTTTTATCCACACTATGGATAACCCCAGGATCCTTGTGGATCACCAGACTGTGAACTGGCCTTCATGGAAAGACTGGGGAACTAGAACATGCTTTTACTCAGTACTGAAATAATGGACTCCTTCCAGAGTATCCAGTCCCAGTTTCAGGTGCCTTGCACTGGTCACACTGGTGTTACCTATAGCTCACGAGTAATTACCTTCCTACTTTAAAAAACAGGTTCCCCCCCCGGGACATCCCTCTAGCCCCCACACAGCTTGAAAATGGCTAGGTTTATCGCATGGAAGAGTTAGTGTTCTCTACAGACTCGTCCTAGACTCCCTCCTGGACCAGACCCTGAAAGCCTGCACCAAATGGGAGGTCCAACTTTCAGTAACAATCACAGACAACATGTGGGTGGCAGGCACCAGATCAATGAAACCTGTACAGAGGGTAGGACCCTACTTATTCAAGACAAGATCCTACACCTCTGATACAGAACCCCAGCACAACTCAAGGCCATGCATCTCTTGCCACATAACCATTGTTGGAGGTGCACAGCAGAAGGAGGAAACTTGTCACTCATACTTTGGGCTTCCCACAAAGTTATCTCTTTTTGTCAGAAAATCATAAACTTCCATAGAATCACCCTAATGCAGGCCACTCCAGCTTCTCAACTCTTCTAGCTGCTAGGAAGCCCTCCTGATTATACAGACTCATCCTGACACCATCTCTGCTACCTCTTGGCTGCCTCAGAACAGACCAAAAGCCAGAGTCTCCAGAAATGGAGATCTGTTGAGCTTCTGTCCTTTAACCAATGGAAACCCTCAATGGACAGATTGGACAGCTTTGAAAGAATGCCTCTCTTCACTACAGACCTCTTGCCAAATATGACAAGGTATGGGCACCCTTCAAAACTGTCTGGGTGAATCCCCATACCAGGCAAGGCCCTCAATCTGGGGACAGGGCTAAGGTCTCTGACCCCCCCCTTAACTTTAAACTCCCCGGCCTTCTCATTCAGGAGCTCCCTTTAAGCCTTACGATTACCTCCACTTATACCATAAAATCTGCATGATTTGCTAGTGCTTTCTTTGACTGTTACATATTGAGATTTGCTAGAAGCTACGGGTCAGATTTTCAAAGACTGAATAATGACGCAAGGTGCTTGCGTTGGACAAGTCTGATGCAACAGGCACCTTGTGCCACGCGTTGTGCCCGGGGCTATTTTCAAATGCAGCCTGCAGCAAACAGCAGGCAGCCCATGTCAAAGTAGCTTGCACCACCCTTGCGCCACAGAAGTGGCTGTGTCATGGTGCAAAGGGGCTTGCAGTACACTCGGGCTGCCACAACCCCAAGAGTCGGAATTTCAAAACTCACCCCAGAGACAAAGTGCTAAGTACCGTTAGACCAGCAAAGGGCTGGTCTAATGGGACTTAGACAGACCCTGGGACGATGTCAACTGCGCCCAGGAACTGTGTTCCCCCCTTCAGCGATATCCCATTCTACATTGCCCTATCCCCCGGCTCCAATGTGTCAATGTGGAGGTCCTGGCCTCCAGTGCTGCCCCCCCCAGACCTAACCTGCCCTTATAGCAGTCTCCATGATCTGTTGCCCTCCTCTCCCCACCCCAATCCCTGGTACATCTGGCATGGATGGTCATCCCTGGTGATCTAGTGGCCCTCATCCCAGCAATAGTGCCCACCTCCATCTTGCCTACCCATCCCCCATGATCTGGCAACTGGCACTGCCCTCCACACACCACCACGGCTGGCCGCTGACTGAACTGTCACAGTGTGTAGAGTATACAGTATGTGCCTTGATAGTTCATTCGGCAGCCAGACGTGGTGTTGTGTGGAGGGCAGTGCCGGTCACGGGATCATGGGGGACTGGGGGGGCAGGGTGGAGGTGGGCACTATTGCTAGGTTGGGGGTGAGTGGGGGGCCACACAGGGTAGTGGCCACTAATTGGCATATTGGGGCATTGTTGTGATGCAGGGGTGTGAAGTGGAAGGGTGCAGCATCCACCTCACCATCCCACAGCACTTGCAGCACTTCTGCAGAGTACGCCATACGTTTGGTGCACCCACTCACTTGCTGCAAGTGGTGGGACTTAGGCGCCGGGACCATGCCCCATCTAAAATCGGAGGCAGGGTCCTGGACACACAGGCACTTGGTTCAAGCTGCCGATGTCGCAGCTTGCGTCGGGTGTTTGAAAATCTGGCCCTATATAATGTTTTATGTCTCTTATGTTGCTTTTTTTTACTGGATCATAACATGTGGTGACAATGCATCTTTTGTTAATATTGCATCTGTACTCTGATTACTAAACAGCCATGTATCAAGCTTGCATACTTTTTCCAATATACTGTACTTGTGCACATTTTATATGAATTGAAGTTTGTTGAATATTTACATAGAAACATAGAATTTGATGGCAGATAAGGACCGCTTGGCCCACCTAGTCTGCCCATTTCCCTACCTAATAGTTAAGCTGCAGATCCTAATTAACCAACAGTTTACTTCCTCCTACCCCCTCCACTAGAATTGCCTTATGTCTGTCCCATGCATTCTTGAATTTCTCCACTGATTTTGACTCTATGACCTCCTCAGGAAGGCCATTCCATGCATCTACAACCCTTTCTGTGAAGAAATACTACCTCACATTACCTCTGAGCCACCCCACCATCTTCAAATTGTGCCCCCTTGTTCTTGCACATCTCTTTTTCAGAAAGATGCCACCCTCTTGGACTTTGTTGATTCCCTTGAGGTATTTTAAAATTTCTGTCATGTCCCCCCCTTTCCCTCCTTTCCTCGAGGCTATACATCTTAAGCTCCTTTAGTCTTTCTTCATAGGTCTTCTGTTGCAGACACTGCACCATTTTGGTTGCCCTCCTCTCGGCAGCTTCCACTCTGTCTATGTCTTTGAGGAGATGGGGTCTCCAGAACTGTACACAGTACTGCAGATGTGGTTTTACCCATTGTCTGTACAGAGGGCCGATAACTTCTTGTTTTCTAATGGTGATGCCTCTCCCAATGTATCCCAGTGTTCCCCAGCCCTCCTTATTGTCTTCTCACAATGCTGGCCCACCTTTAGATAATCTGATATGACTACCCCCAGGTCCCTTTTCAATTTTGCTGTATTCAGTATCTCACCCCCCATTGTGTACTCTTCCCTTGGGTTTTTGTTTCCCAGGTGCATTACTTTGCACTTCTTTGCATTGAATCTAAGCTACCATACATTTCACCATTCCTCCAATCTTGCCAAGTCCCTTTTCATCCTTTCCTCCCCACCTTGCGTATCAAACCTGTTACAGATCTTTGTGTCATCTGCAAAGAGACATACTTTCCCTTCCAGTCCCTCTGCAATGTCACTTACAAAGACATTAAAAAGGACTGGCCCCAGTACTGAACCCTGCAGTACCCGACTACTACCCCCCTTTCTTCAATGTGGACTCCATTTACTATTACCCACTGTGTCCTGTTGTCCAGCTAATGATTTACCCAGGCTACCACCCTGGGACCCACTCCAAGGCTGGCTAATTTGTTTAGTAATCTTTTGTGTGGGACTGTGTCAAATGCCTTGCTAAAATCTAGGTAGGTCATGTCCAGAGCCCCTCCCTGGTCTACTACTTTGGTCACCCAGTCAAAGAAATCAATTAGATTTGTCTGACATGACCTTCCTGCTGTGAATCCATGCTGCCTTGGATCCTGTGCCCCACTGGCCTCTAGGTACTCAACAATTATTTTCTTCAGAAGTGATTCCATCACTTTCCATACTACAGAGGTCAAACTGACAGGTCTGTAGTTTACTGCCTCTGTCTTGCTCCCACTTTTGTGAAGGGGAATCACATCAGCCCTCTTCCAGTCCTCAGGTACCACACCATCCTCCCATGATTTGTTATAAAGGGTAGTCAGTGGTGTCACTAGTTCTCTGCTTAATTCTTTTAGAATCCTTGAGTGAATTCCATCTGGCCCCATTGTTTTTTCCACCTTCAGTTTTAGGAGTTCTTTCAGAGCTCTTTCTTCTGTGAATGGACTGGGATCAACCCCGTCTCCAGAGTGCTTCTGTTAATTGGATTAGGCACCTCCCCCACTTCCTATTTTGTGAATACCGAACAGAAGTATTCATTCAGTATCCCTGCTTTTTCACTGTCACTCTCTGCCCACCCACCATCCATTCTATTCAGCCTCACCATCCCTCCCTTTGTCTTTCAACGCTCCCTGATATACATATAAAAGGTTTTATCTCCCTTCTTAACCGAGTTGGCTTTCTTTTCCTCAGTTTTTGCCTTTGCTATTCTGACTGCCTTCCCTGCTTCCTTCTGCTTTAAATGGTACAGTTCTCTGTCCTGCTCCTTCTGTGTTTCCTTATACTTCCTGAATGCTGTATCTTTCTCCCTTACCTTTCCTGCCACTTCTTTTGAGAGCCATAGTGTTTTTTTTCTTTCATTTTGATTTGTTTATTTGCTTCACACAAAGGCTTGTTGCCTCTGTAATGGTGGTTTTGATGTTTCCCCATTGTTGCTCCACCCCACCTTCTTGCCTGTTTGCTAGTGCTTTTCTGAGGTACTCTCCCATTTTGCCAAAATCAGCCTTCCTGAAGTCCAATACCTTCACTTTTGTATGGCTTGACTCTACAGCTAAGTTTATTGTGAAACCACACTGTTTGGTGGTTGCTTGTTCCCAGATGTCTACCCACTTCAAGACTGGAGATCCTCTCTCCGTCCTCATTTGAGCGTACCAGATCTAAGATTGCTCCCTCCTGAGTGGGTTCCAAAACTAACTGTCTGAGGCATGCCCCCTGTAGGGCATCGAGAATGGCCCTGCTCTTGGATGTGGCTGCAGCAAAGGTGCTCCAGTTAACATCTGGCATATTCAGGTCCCCCATCAGCAATATCTACCCTTTCTCTGCCATCCGAAGGATGCCTTCTATCATTTCCTTGTCCATTTCCTCCCCATGAGATGGGGGTCTGTATACAATCCCTGTGTGGATTGTGGTGCCATTTCCAGTCTCCAGGGGGGATCCACAGTGCCTTCAATCCTCCCTGTTTATCTTTTAGTTATGTTGCTTTGATCCCTTCCATTACATAGGGAGCTACTCATCCTCCTCTTCTTCCCTCCCTGTCCCTCCTGTAGATTGTGTACCCTGGTATGTTGACATCCCAGTCATGGTTTTCTGTCTACCATGTTTCTGTGACTGCCACGATATCCAGGCACCCCTCTTACATCAAGGCCACCATTTTGTGAAGCTTTTTATCTAGACTATGGGCATTGGTATTCATTACCCTCCATTTTTTGTGGCTTTATTTCTTTTTGCCCCATACTTAAGCAAGCAATAACACACAATGAGGTGTCAGTTATCGCCTCATAAGAACACACCCGGGGGTATACTAAGGCATGAGGTGCTTATGCCGAGTGCCTTATGCCCCTGGGTGTGGTCTTATAAGGTGATAACCCTCAACTTGTAGTGTGTTATTGCACTTATAAAATGGGTCCCTCATGTAAATATTAACAAAGAAAAAAAAGAAAATGTAAATGTGGAAAATGTTTTTAAAAGGTTGCCTTTTAATAGTGGTAATAGGAAAAATAGTTCCCCTATTACTGTAGTATCCTGTATTTAAGATTGCCTAGCTGACCAGTTTGGCAGTTGAAATTCAGTGCAAAGAAGTGCAAGATAATGCACATGGGGCACAAAAACCCTGGCACAATATAACAGTTGGGGGGTGAGGATATAGCATGCACCAAGCAGGAAAGGGATCTTGAGGTTATCATCTCTGATGACCTCAAGGTAGGGAAACAGTGTGACAAGACAGCAGGTAAAGCAAATAGGATGCTGGGATGCATAGGCAGGGGCATCACCAGCAGGAAAAGGGAGGTCATGATTCCACTATACAAGGCACTAGTGAGGCCCCACCTTGAGTACAGTGTACAGTTCTGGAGACCTTACCTATGTAAGGACATAGACAGAGTAGAAAAGGTACAGAGGAGGGCAACAAAGATGGTACATGGATTGCATCACAAGTCCTATGAGAACAGGTTGAAGGAATTGAATAAGTACTCCCTGGAGGAGAGGAGGGAGAGACGGGACATGATAGAAACATACAAGTATCTTACAGGGAGGAACAGGGTGCAAGAATACACTATTTTTAAGTGAAAAGATGTACCAGGACTAGAGGGCATGGGATGAAGTTGGAGGGAGGACGATTCAGAGGAAATGTGAGGAAGAATTTCTTCATAGAATGGGTGGTGGACAAGTGGAACACCCTGCCAGAGGAAGTGGTGGGGGCTGAAACAATCACGGGATTTAAGAATGCATAGGATAGACATAAAGGAATTCTGGAGGTCAGGGGTAAGGGGCAACAGAGTTCTAGGAAAACATAAACTGAAGTTACAAACTCAAATGGGCAGACTAGGTGGGCCATAGTCCCTTATCTGCCAACACTGTCTATGTATCTATGTATCTATGTATCTATGACCAGTATAGGCTCCTCCATCCCCCAAAAGATACAGTGTTTATGTTGGCGCACCCCAGACAGGCATGCCCTATTTTAATTTTACTGTCATTTTTTTTTTCATGTTTCTGTGGTTGTCATTGTCATTGATTACACAGACAGACTATGCCTTGCTGTTTTTAGTAGCAAGTGTGTCCTTTGGCAGCCAGTGCAGTAAACATTTTTTTTTCCCAGCATGTTCCTGTATGAGTGGAAGCCAGCATCTCTCTCCCTGGGTAATATAAACTGTGAACTTTACTTATTTGGAGAGCACATTTGCTATCAACATTTTCTTTTTTAGTCTCTGTTTCAGTAATGGGAACACGTTCGGTGGGAGCGAGCATGCCCCTTTCCGTCCACCATTATATGGGTATTCTCACAGTGCTTTACCGGTAAAATCCTTGAAGTGGTTAGCAGGTTGGTCTCTCACGAATGTAAGCTTTACTGATGCTCCTAATTATGTCCACTTCATGTTTTAAAAACCCCAAAAGAGGACCAGGTCTCCAATTGTGATTTATATCCACCTTCCAGTGGGACGCATGATGCTCATTTGATCATGGAGGGTTTCTGAACATCTGCAACACAGGATTTTTTTAAACCTTTTCAGTGAGAGGTGATTATCATAAATACTGTGCATTTCCAGAGTGTAAAAGTTTCTGTGTGTCAGTGGGTGGTAATGTGTACTTGCTTTTGTGTGTTAGGTGGGAGACTGTTATTCAGTTCCAGGCAGGCAGTTCAGTTGCTGAGGTTGAAGATTTTGTCTGCCTGGTTTTTACAGTTTACTCTTTTCTGTCTTTTCTGTCTTCAGTTTTTGAGCCTTATTTTTTTTTTTTGGTACAGTGACAGCATTGACTGAGAACTTTTTGTTTGTTGATCTGTGACAGCTGTCACAGTGATGTTACATGTCGCGTTGGTCCATCACAGTGTGTGCCAGCCTGTGGAAACAGTTTTGGCTCCTGAAAGGTCCGTGATCTTCTGATGTGGTGGAGTCACTTAGGGAAGGCTAGTGCCGGTTGGCATCATTATCATGTGGTAAGGACATGGCACAGTAGCTCTTTTAGCCAATCAGCATGCAGATCTTTTTTTACCCCATTTTATAATAGAAAGTATTCATTGAAAATATATAAATAATATGACAAAAAAGTGTGCCTATCTACAAAAACAGAAGGACTTCAGATACATTTTAATATCTTGAAGAGTCAACATGAATATTCAAACTAAATGAGGTTGTGCACTTCTCCAGCTGCCCAATTTGTAACTTATTAATTGTCTGCATGAATCCATAATATCTCAGAACTGTTAAATTCATAATTAGAAGTAAATCTGGAAACAGTAGAAACTAGAATAGAGTTGTTTAAAATTAGCATTTTGGGTAAACACTTGCATCAGGGCCTTCTCACGCATGATAATATAAACTGGAACATGAAAAATAAAATTATGCACAGTAACTGCATAGTAAGTAACAACTGAGTACAAAATGAAGCATTTTACTGAGCAGCATAACAAAGTACAGCTACAATAATTTAAAGAACATGGTGTAGAGACCTGCCTAGTAATCAGGTAAATCAGAAGAATTATATTGATTTTGAAGCATTTAATGTCCATTTAAGACCCTAATCTAGGACTGTTTTGGAGTTGGGGTGTGGGGAATGACTTGGCTTCGTCTCCTTATTCAGTACTGTACTTAAAATTAATTTGTTAATGTAAAGGAAACTTTGCTAAAGAGTGCAGTGCACACTAGAATAACATTGTCTCTCCTTCTGTTAATATTCTGGTAACACATAGAAATGGTATGAAAGTACATTTTTTCCACAGTGCACATAATCAGCTGCTTGATAGAACTGAGCCTCATGGATCTCTATTGTTTTGCAAGTGTGCGGCCATTTCCTAACAGGGTTCTATGCTCTATAATAGCACAACTTTAAATTATCCACCTAAGGGTTTGGAATCAAGCAATACAATTTATTATATAGTACTTTTCATTTATTTTTATGAACATAGAGTAGAGTCTTTTTTTAACTATTCAATAACAGCTTCGAAGGGAGTAACACATGAACTGAATTTATATCAGATGCAGTATCTTCATAATTTAATGGGCATACACAACCATAATGTAGAGTAATTCTTGTGCAACTTGGTAGCCAAAGGCTAGATGTATGGTTGCATGTTTGCTGTCATTTGTAGTTACCTTGGCCATTTATTCTGTCTCCTGAGAAACTACCACCCTGTCGTAGTACTACCAGGAAGGCAAAGGAACCCTCTTGAGGAGGATTCCACCCTTAGAGGTGCCACACAAATATTTTATCTTTCGCTAAAGGTACCTTAGGAAGGATCCTGAGGAGAGCAGCAAAGCTACTTGAGGAGGAGAGGTGGATGGTGTGGGTAAAGAAAATGAACTTTCAAATGAGACTGAAGAAAGTGGGTTTATATAGCCCAGGATGGATGTGTGGCTGGTTGCTCTGCTATCAAACTACAGGCTTTGCTTTTTAATTTATTGGGCTTACACAACCACTGCTTGTGCAACTTGTTTGTAGCCAAAGGCTAGTTGCATCATTCAATACTGACTGTAATTTGTAGTTACTTTAGCCATTTCTAAACTCTGTCACCTAAAGGACAACTACTCTGCTTGGGTACCAGGAAGGCAAATAAAGCCTCTTATGGTGGGTTCCACCTCTAAGGTGCCATAAGAATGTGATTCCTTTGGATAAAGGTACCTTAGGAAGGTATCCAGTGAACAAGGTGACCGCGATTGAGCACTTTTAAAAAGGGCAACTCAATCATGGTGCCTGTGTTCTGGGCTACCTGGCAGGGTAGTGACTGGATACAGGGGTAGGTGAGTACATACATACATGCATGGGGGGTCCACATCACGTGATGGGTAGAAGGGAATAAGGGTATGTGGGGTGTAGTGCAGTGGTGTGTTCCGAGCTGGACGTGTGACGTGGTGGGTAGGTGGCAGGCTGGGGTTGGGAGGGTGCCAGGTTCAGTTCTGGGCATGTTTGATGTGGGCATCTGGTCGGAGTTTTATTTTTTTTTTAAGTTTTACAACCCCCTCCGACATGCACCTCCCTGAAGTTGAGAATCCTTAAGTAGGGGGTATTGGAGGGGTGCAGCCCCCCACATAACATAGAAAAACAGTTGCTAGTTTTCTAGTTGCTGTGAGCGTACATCACAGTAGTTCATTTTTGGTGCTGTACACTCGTGGTCACCAATATGACATAGAACCCCTTAGAAAGGAGCCCGAAAGAACAATGCAGCATGAGTCAAACCACAGATGAGCAATGTGATGAAATAGACAGCTGTTAATGAGCAATAGTAGATTAAGGCATGACTTCCAGATGACAGAATGAATGTCAGGTTTGTAGGAGCAGGCGGTTCACCATCTGACCCCAACTTATAGTGGACATTCTAATACTGGGTAGAATGGTACAGGACAACTACTTAATGAACTTTGACACACAGGAGAGAAAAAAAAAACAGAGCAGGAAAATCTCTGGGAATTCACTGCTTCAGCCAAAATCCATCCTGGTATGGGTACTATTATTAGACTCACTGTGCTAATCTGGAATTTCAATTCAGGGGGACTTTTTGAAGGGATACCTCTTATCCATCCCTCTAACTTGAAAACACTGTGTTAATGCCACAAGTAGATCTCAAAGCAAAAGTAAGTACCTCAGAGAAGGAGACCCCAAAACATGGACTGAGGAGAGAAAGACTGCTTAAAGGCTAGCACCTAGCCTTGAGACCATGAGGAGACCCAGCCTTGACTGGAAACTAAAGGAAGGTGATATGGAATGGGACTAGGTGGACCTTAAGCAGGATGTAGGTATAATAGCTTTTGGAGGTGCTGCTGATGTGGCATACACAACTATAGGAACCCATGTGGGCTTAGGGTCCCGCCCTCCAGCAGCTGAAATATTCAGTACTTAACTGGGTGGTGCTGCTGACTGTGGCTTTGCATGACTGAAGCTCTTCCCTGAGCACTGGACCATCTCATCACCCAGTGAGACAGGAGATGGCGCAAGACACAAGCATAAAGAAAAGACCCCCCCCCCACCCAGCCAGGGAATCACCCTCAAGAAGTGGATTTCAAGAAAAGCAAGTAAGCAGAGAAGGGGAATATTATAAAGGCCCATAGAAACAAGTTCATAGGGTCTAATTGCATGATGCAGAAATTGAGTGGCTGCCTGATGACAAAGAGGGAATGAAAGATAGATTGGATTATACCGAATGAGGACTGCTGAAAAATGACTGGTATGATGGTAAATGAACTGAATGGCAAGGTACTGAAAATGGTATTGCATATCAAAGGTCATTATCATTGTAAACATCAAGCCATAATTTGGAGTTGAAGAAGTTGTAGTATTACCATGATTATAAAATGGAAAGAGACAATCCTGCCTTCTGATTGGTTATTACCTGTGCAGGAACTCTGTATCATGCACAGGTAATAACAAGTTCCTAAAAGCAAGACCGCATTACTCAAACAAAATTACTGTTCCATTAGAATACACAAGTTTGGAATGCCACCATTACACAGTAAAAACATTCAACTGGGCCCTAAAAATAAAACTACCTTAAATAAAAAAGAAAACAAATTAATTAAATGTTATTTTCCTGATCATCACACTATCCTTACACACATAAACAAGTTATAAACATCATTGTTTATAGTTTTCATTACAACTGTTTCTTTGCTGACTATGAAAAATCCCACTTCTATCTTTACCTGCTCATCAGGGAAATCTCTTCTGCTTGCCCTGACAGTGAGATAATTGAGTTTCTGACTCTAGAAGAGGCTTTCGTTGCGTGTGTGTATACAGTATGTTAGGAGAGCAACATTCTGCCAGTGGAACTAAGCAGAATTTTGAATCCCTGGGCAGGATTTTCAATGCACACAGTCAGATGTAAGCCGCCAGCATCAATTAACATTGACATGCATCATGCCTGCATCAAAGGATAATGGCACAAGAGCAGCGTGCATCCGGAATTGCTCTGAACCCTATTTTCAATGTGAAGCTGCATCAAAGGACTAGCGGCATGCAACAAAGGTGGCAGCACCCCTGCTGTGCCACAACATAGACTGCGACATGGCACAAGCATGGCTGTGTCATGGAAAGTCCACCTGAGCCCCTGAAATGCAGCTTTCAAATGCCATTGGCATAGTGGCAGATGACAAAGTGCCCACACCTGCTAGACCAACCAGGGCTGTTCTAGGCAGCCTAGAGCATACTATAAAGGCACACACACTAGATGCAGCAGTCAGTCAGACACAGCACTGTGCAGACACACAGAGGGAGTCAAATGGTAATACAATGCCAGGAGCAGCAACCCTATTTGTTGTAATGGCAGTCAGGGCAATGCAGAGGTGGAGCCATGCCAGACGGCAGCAGAGGGTTGCAGCAAGGGTGCACCAAGAAGGACCCCAGCAACAGGAAGTGGCCTACAGGTGATACACACCCACGGTGTACCACACCAGAACCTCATAATGAGGAACAGTGCCTGGCCAGATACCCCCTGTCAAAGGTGGCCATTATGGGTCTCTGCAATGACCTAAGAGGGGAGCTCACCAGGCAGAGATGGAGAAGCAACCCTATATCGGTGGAGGTGAAGATAAGCACCGCACTACAGTTCTTTGTCGCTGGAACCTTCCAAACCCCGACTGGTGACACACTGGGGATATCACAGTCCTCCGTATCCAACTACATAAAACAGGTGGAGGACGCAATGACATGGCATACAAGGCAATACATGTCCTTCCTACGGGATGCTGATGGATAGCAGGCACTTCAGCAGGGCTTCTACAACATAGCACAGCTCCCATGCATGCTTGGTGCAATTGATTGCATGCATATCGAGATAAAGGCACCGGCACAAGATTAGGAGGTGTACGTGAACTGGAAGGGGCACCTGAACATGCAGGTCATCTGTGACAGCAGCAACCAGATCCTCAATGTCATTGTGAAGTACCCAGGATCATTCCATGACGCCTACATATTCAGTCACTGTGGAATATGTGAGGCATTCGAACATGGGGAAATAATGGACAGATGGCTGATAGGTAGGTGCAGGTACATCCCACTGGCACATGTGTGCCACTACACCTGCCACACATGCAAAGTACAGCAACATGTAATCATTGCACTACAGCAGGGCCAGAGGACATGTGCAGGGCACCAGGAAGGGAAAATTGCCTGCACATGGTGGACACAGAAGTGTACATACTGACACCGATAATTGGCGTGAACTCTGGCATGAAGCCATAGATTGCATTGTGAACACACTCACAAGCAGACATCAGATGATATGGTATGCACACATGTCCCACATGGGTGCAGACAGACAGGGCCAGTGCACAGAGCCATCAACATGCGGCATGGCATGGGGACCATACATCAATGTGGAAGGGCACCCTGTGAATGTACAGCACTGCAAAGCCCATTGAGGGTTTACGCAGAGTCACAGCCTGATGTCACACATTCACACAGCAACTGCACATGCACAACTGGTACAAGACAGCATGTAGGGGCGTACAGCCAAAGCATCTGACACATGCTAGGGACACGGCTGACCCTATGCATATGTGGAAGGGGTATGGCACCAAATGCATTGCTGCACAATGACATGAAAGGCCACCCCATACACCAGCATTCTGGCCCAACATGCTGCAGTGTGCAGTCCAGCACAATCAGTCCCCACCACATGGCAGCACAGCACATATGAATAGTCCACGCTGATCGGGCCTGTGACATAGCCACAGAGGTGTGTCGATCAGGCAACAGACACCCTTGTGGACATGGAATAGGCACACAGCCTGGCACACATGCGAGTGTGTCCACAATCCACACAACAGCACAGGACACCGTCATGCATGCATGACCGGAACAGATGATGTAAACTGACGCACACAAGGTGAATAGGCCACATGACACATGAATGCTAACAAAAACATATGTCTCCACAGGTGACAGTTGATACCCACTCCAGCCCTGGCTGATGACACTGATAAGGACACCACTCACAGAAGGGGAGAGATGGTACAACGAGGCCCAAGAAATAATGCACTCTGTGATAGTGAGGACATTTGTGGCTACTAAAAATGTACTTCCAGTGTCTCGACAAGTCTGGAGGTGTGCCTACAGTATGCTTCAGCCATGGTCTGCAGGATATTCATGGCATGCTGCATGTTGCACAACATTGCAGTTGCACACCGCATAGACATGCCCAGTGTTGACAGTGATGTGGATGACAGCAATGCTGATGATGGACATGATTTTTTATTTTATTTTATTGAAATCTAGGATTACAAATACCTTTGAGCAGGAACTGCTCATTTACAAAGGTTTCACATCGAGGACATTTTTTATTTTTTTATTTATTTAGTTGTTTAACCAGGTATAGCACACTAAGCTGAAAGCTTTTTTACAGGAGCGACCTGGGAGCACAAGGAGATTAAGTGACTTGCTCAGGGTCACACAGTATGCAAGTGGAAGTTGTGGGATTCAAACCCAGGTCTGGTTTGCTGGATGGCACCAGATTTGCAGCTCAGAGCCTTAGACCACTGCACTATACTAAACATACATACAAAGGTCGACAGGATTATACATAGCTACATAGTAAAAAGAAGCAAGAGGCTGAGGCATAGTTAATTACAGTACCTCAAAATGTGCTAAATGTTAGGTAGAGAGACACAACATCCAAGGGCAAACTGAGAAATAAACTTAGAAATAAGTGCTGCTGGTGAGAAGATAGGGAGGCGGGGTATGCAGGCCAAAGGCCTTTGTCAAAGGTAAGGTGATGGTAAGAGCACACATGGGAGGGAGGGAGGTTAACTGTCAGTAAATGCCGGGGGTGAGGAAGGGTAGTGAGAGGGAGGGTGTGTGCAGGGGAGGCAGGAGAGGAGGCATGGCGAGGGGGTAGCTGACTTGTCTAAAGCAGAAGGCAATGAGCGTGGGGCCCCAGATTAGGCGAAGCAGTCACAATGACTAGTTGAGCTGAGATGAAGTCAGAGTTGTCTTTTAAATGGGCCAAGAGTAGCAGTTGTAAGAGTTTCTTTGTTGAGTGTATAGTACCACTGTGGAGCTCTGTGAGCAAAGGCCCTCTGTCCCATTATAGTCCGGCATCTGGGGACAAGGAAGGTTTGTTGTTGTGAACTTCTAGTTTGCTAAGTGCTGTGGTAGTCTATGAAGAGCTTTACAATGCCTGGGGCATGATCCTGAGGAGGACTTTTTTGGCTAAGAGGCAGGTTTGATACTGGATCCGGCTGATGAGAGGAAGCTATCCCGCCTGAACGTACAGATCACAAGTGGGAGTAAGTCAGTCAGCCCCCGTTAGAAGTCTGCATGCTTTGTTGAGTGCAACCTTATTTCTGAAGAGGGCAGAGGCATAGGCAGAGCCATAGATTGCTAGCCCGTAATCAATGATGGAGGTGACAGAGCTGTTAATAGTCAACCGGAGTGTGTCCGGAGTCATGCAGTGTTTGTGCCTGTAAAGCAGGCCTATATGGATATGGGCGGATTTGGTGACAGAATCAATGTTCCGATGGTAGGAGAGGGAACTGTCCAATGTAACACCTAGGTATTTAAATTCAGGAACGTGTTCAAGTATGGTCTTTGTTTGGTTTTTGATGGTGAGGTTATGGGATTTGTATTTGCTCCTGGCATTGTAGAAAGTCATTACCTTAGTTTTGCTGTAGTTCAGGACCAGTTTGTGTGCCTTGAACCAATCTTTGATGCACATGAAGTCAAGCTGTAGTTGTTTCTGAAGGAGCTCTACAACGTGGTGGTTGGTGAACAAGACTGCGCCGTCAGTGTAAAGTAGTAACTTCTGATGGCAGACAGTGGGGAGGTCATTCAGAAAGAGACCAAAGAGTAGTGGTCCCAGGATGGACCTCTGTGGGATCCCTGAAAGGACCGGTTTATCTTCTGAGGTGATACCTGTGATCCTGACCCGCTGAACCCCCTCCCCAAGGTAACTTGAAAACCAGAGCAATGCTTCTTTGGAGAGCCCAACGCTTGTCAGTTGCTTGAGTAGGAGTGGGTGGTTGACAGCATCAAAGGCTTTTGTAAGGTCGCTAAATACTGCCGCCACACAGTTTCCTTGATCAAGAGTGGGATGGATGAATCCTGTGAATTCTAATAGTGCAGTGGTGGTGCTGTGTCCTTTATGAAAGCCATGTTGCTCGGGACATTGGATGTTATATTTTCCCAGGTACTCGACTAGCTGGTCTGAAGCAATGCATTCCAGGGCCTTAGACAAAGGAGGGAGGATGGAGATAGGTCTGGAGTTGGAGTGTAGTGACTTGTCTCCACATGATGATGATGATGATGATGCAGAGGTCAACAATGTAGCAGTGCATGGAAATGTCACAACACATGCAGGATACATGGCCACAGGGTGATGTACAAGGGCAATGCTCATCTGAAACCACTTTGAGTGAGACAGGCACAAACAGTGTCCCACGTATGTCACAGGGCAACAACAGGATGGGCCCAACATAGCTGGAACACACCACACAGACCAATGGAACAGTGGTGCATGCATAATGTATGCATGCACAGCAGCAACAGCAGACACCCAGGGGGAGGACACTATGCTAATTACAAACATACACGCATTGCAATGGGAACCGCTGCCACCTGGGATTGGCGGTGCCAGCACATGCAGCCATGTGCACAGGGCCGAACAAGAGGGAATACCATCTGTGCCACTATCACACAACCTGTGTAGTAACAGGGGCACGACATGTTTGTGAACCATGGAACGTCACTGCAGGACCCCAGCACAGCCATCCTAATGGGTATGCTGGCATATGTGCGGACAAAACTGTATGTGTGCCACACACGTAACAGAGAGACCAGTGAGTACTGTGATGGCAATGTACGCCACTGCATATGGACACTACACATTCCCTGCCATAACACTGTCGTGGTGTGCAAACTGAACAGTGGATCTTTTACAGTGAAATCCCTCACAGTGACAATATAGACAGGTTTCAAAATTGTCGCTGTGAGGGACCTGAAGGTGAAATTTCACGCTTTTGCCGTGCTTTGCCATCCCTTCAAATAGCTCTGACTGGGAGTTTATAATCTTTAGAAGTGAGGGTTCAGGGGGCACAGCCCCGCCGAGAAAAACACACCATTGTCGGATAGCTGAAAATTCACTTGTCGACATTGGGGATCTCGCTATGCTGAACCTCGACAACAATCTTGTCAATTCGGCATAGGTAAACTCATGGTCACATAGGTACAGCAGTCCATGCTGCAGCGCTATCGACCCCCATCTCACTGGTATACAGTCGTGTGTCAGCCACCTGCAATCGTGGAGGTGACTGACATGTACCATCAAACCCCAGTACAGCACAATGATCCTGCACATAAGTGGGCTATGTTGTCGGTACATAGGAATGTATCCCTGTCCTGGCAACATACATGAGGTGCATTAACTCACTGAATGCCCCACCAGATGCACGTGGGATGCAATGGGATACAGGAAACACATCACCCTGGAAGAACCACATGACACATTTGTACTGTATGTGTGGTTGTACACCACATGGGTGGTATTCGGTACAGGCTATCACTACAGTCAGGTGGAGTGCACCACACATAGTCAACCACCATCTGGCGAATGTGTGGTCCATGACACAGCGTTTTGGCATGCTGGACAGGTATCACAATGCCATGGCAATCCTCCCCTATTCCCCTACATCCATTTCCTGCCACACCCTACCTGCACACACCTGGGACTATACTCACACATGCTCACAGTTGTGTCACACTTGAACAGTACAGTACACACAGGCAGTTAGTATGTAAACTTGCAAACCCCATGGCTATCACGCAGCCACGAGCGAAGCAGCCAACACAGGTCAGTACAGCAATGGACATGCCTGGAATGGGCAAGATGCATATGTAGACACACAGGCGCTGCACCCCTTCACGATCACCATCACAACATGACCTCAGTGAGGCACATGGGTTGGGGCAGAGGTGCGGCCTGCGTACACATGGTGCCCTGACTCCAACAACGCCTGGTATAGCTTGGTGCACCCAGGGGCAGCACTATGTGTTGCAGCTGCTTGGTTGGCTGTTGTACCATGCAACACAATTGGTGGACAGCAGCATTGATACAGGACACATTGTGCAGACTCCATGGGGCACATGCGTCCATGTGGTATGTGGCTGACACTGCTTGGCCTATCCCTTGATGCGTGTCTGGCCATCACTGCATGTGTCTCACATGTAGATGCCCCAGGGCTGTCACCTGTTGGATTGTAATCCAGTAGTGGAGCAGCCATTTGCAGAGCATGTTGTCAATGCATTGCTTCCACTGTGTGGTGCAACTGCTCCACATTTGATGGTAGTGCAGCACAGTAGGTCACCGACTGTGTGCAGAGTGCATCGGTAAATGCATGGATTCCACAGTGATATGCAAGAGGTCCGCTATTGCTGTTAGTGCATACAGACATGTGCTGTGTGTGTTAGTGACTGCAGGAAGGCCATAATGTGACACAACTGGTGCGCTATTGTAGGTGTTGCAGCACAGTTGAGGTACAGCCATGTGCAGGGACAGATTCGCACCACATGAGCAACACATGTAGCCACAACAGTGTCGCTTTCTGTGGTTAGGTCCAACTGTGTGCATTGGAGGGTTGTGAAGCCTATGAGCACCACATTGTTGTGCAGCAGCCGTGACAGCAACTGCCAAGTGCAACACATGGGTCCTTCCATTGCTCCTTTGGCCAGGTGCTGTTTCACACCCCTGTTCTAGTTCTGGCTCACTGCCATTGTAACATCAGGCCAGCAGATACACCACAGCAGATGGATCATATCCAACAGTCCTTGACACGCCAACCAAGAGGAGGTGCTCCCCAACTAGCACATCACAGTAGAATGGCTATGAAAAGGACCAAGTGCCCTAACTTCATGAATGTTGAAACAGTGCTACTGATCAGCAGTCTATAAATGGTCACAGGTGATTATGCACCCTGGTGCCACATGGCCCACACTAAAGGAGAGTGACAGGGTGTGGTGTACCATAGACAATAGACTGCAGGCACTGATGGGTGTAGCCCATACCATTTGCCAGCTGAAGCACAAGATTAATGACATGGACCTCCGTGAGCCTGATATTCTTCAGTGCCTTAGTAAGCAGGCCACGGATGCAGACATCACCATGCGTGGAGGACACCGCAGACAGAGGGGTGAGTGTTGCCAGGGTGGCATGCATGCACTGCAGTTACATCAACAGCACATGGCACAGTGTGTGTGGGCATGTATGCACTACAGTACTATTCATGTCTCCACAGAAGTGGTACAGGGAGGGTCCAGAGAAGCAGCAGGAGTGGACGTTTCCACCACCATGGAGGACATTGCAAATATAGAAGCACCAGGGAATGCAACACAAGTTATGTGGGATCCAAGCACATGTAGTCCATAGTACAGCTTGCGGGATACATAATGTCACCAATGTCAGCATGTGTGTGCCTTGCTGTGACCACAGGCCTGCATGTATAGTCATTACCACTACATACCTGTGAGCCCAGTGTGTGGACATGGCCCTCATGAGTTACATCCTCGCACTGTACAGGCCAACATTGGCTGCGGGACACATGTCCAACACAGGCGTATGATGGACTGCGGATGTGTGACTGTGATGTTGCCCAGTTTGCAGTATAGTCTGTGTGCATTGGCATTGGGGTGTGTGCATGGCACACATGCACAATAGTTGCCATGGATGGTTGAGACACATCATGGCACCATCACGACAGGCACACACCCTTGTCCAGTCCATGTGTGCGGTAGTGTGTTGGTGTGCTGGCATGTGCAATTGTGTGCCTCAATGGGGGTGGCCTCACCCTGCTGCAATACACAGCACCATGCTGGCAATGCCTCCACATAGCACATGTCTATGCAACATGGACAGCAGGGTAGACATACACATGTATGTCTTGGCAGATGTGTTCTTGCCCATTGCACTGTACTGGACAGGCTGTGCTGCACGTGTGTGTCATTGGTGTCCAGCAACACCCCTGAACTGTGTCCCATCATGTTGTTACAGGTGACGGTACACAGGATGCCCAGGAGACCCTGGGTAGGGTGATCCTGAGGAACCTCCAATGGGCCATTGGAGAACTGAAGCACCAGGAGGCAGGGCAATCTGCAGAGGAGACACAATAGATGCAGCAGGATCAGGCCAACAATGCTGCGATGGACAATGTGGACCAAGGGGGGCTTGCATATACCATGGCTGGGAGGTGAGCAGGGACTGTGCAACCATACCAGGGATACAGGTGTGGCGTGGCTTTGCCACGGTGGGTACTGGGTGATCCCACAACGGCACAGTTACACAATGTAACTGATGAGTCTTTACCAGATGTGCATTCCAATGGGATTCTTCCCACTGCCAATGCTGGTGGCAATGGCTGTGCAGGTGATGGTCAGGGAGGTGCAGGGCAGTGTGTGTCCATGGCCAGGGCTGTGGAGGGGGGATATGGGTGACCTCATTGGAACACCCCATAGGCAAATGAGGAACATGTCCATGAAGCTGGATGCACAACAGGATTCCGTACAGGCTGTACTGAAGACACTTGATAAATATGGGGTGCAGGTCTTCTGTGACTGTGGGTATTGGTCATGTGTATCACTGCTGCATGATGTTTATTGTGTTGTATTACAGGTTGATGTTCTTACACACAGTAGGGTAGTTGTCAAGTATTGCCATATTCACATAGGCCTGTTTCATGTTTTTGTGTGCATGCCATGATATCTGTTTGTTGTTTGTATTCAGAATAAAGCATTCCTGTTGTTTGACATGTGCGTGTGATGTGTCATTTGGTGGGCATGGGACCATTGCAATGTAGACATCTGTGTACACCTTTATAAACTAGGGTCAGTGGGTTGATGGGACAGGTGCAACCACTGTGTGTATTCATACTGCAATGGCTGTACCACTGTGCAAACAGGAGTGCTTTGGGGATATGTTCCTTGCAGGATGGTCCATTTGGTCTGTGTGCAGCCAACAGTGCAAGGGTATGGGTTCAGTGGCATGCAAGAGAGGAAAAAACCCCTGTGGAGGAAACCTCTGGGACCCACAGCCACTGAGCCGCCCATCCACCAGGCACCCTGTGTCACCATTGCTGTATGCCAGGATGTCACACAGGTTATCTGCTGTTTGCTGCACATGGCCTGAATGACACTGGCAAGGACACGTGCGTCCACCCATGTACTGTCACATATGGCATGGTGGCATCATGCAACATCCAGGTGTGCTGCACGTGTGTCCTTGGATGGGTGTGTTACATGTGTGGGGGGTGTACTGTGACCTGTCTAGGCCAGTACATGTGTTTTGATGGTTGCATGCGAGTGTGTGTGTGTGTGTTTGTAGGGTGCTGCGGTGCAGCAGACACTGCCCAGTGATATGACATGATAATTTACTTGTTGTGTTAAAAATTCTATTTTGTGTATTTAAATATGTGATGTATTATGTGTTTTTTTGATGCTGTATTTATTCATTTTGTACAGCGCCCAGAGCCTCCGGGATTGGGTGTTTTTAAATAAACTTTGCCTTGCCTTGCTTTCCTGTCCAGTGTAACGGTTGTGGCTGAGAGTTGGACATTATTGGGTGCTGTTTGCTGTGCCACTGCGTTCACCTTGGTGAAGTGGCATGTCCTGACATTTTTGTGGACATATGCAATGCTGTCCACCTCAAGTTTCACATCACATGTGTGTGCACCCGTGTTAGTGTTTGCCATTGGTGGGTGTTGCTGTATGTTCTTTGACACTGTGCACTGCTATCATCCTGCATGATGAAACATGCTGTGTGTTCTGGTGACAGACCCATGGCACGTGCCTCATTTATGGGGCAGTGGGCTGTTCTGATTGCACATGCTACTGTGTGCTGTATGTGTGTTGGCCCACTATGCAGTGCACAGGTCATCCTGGCCTGTGTTGTGTTCAGCATTCTGACTTCATTACTTTGGATGCCACCTTGCACTGGTCAGTGGTGACAACCAGCCATTTTGATCAATAAGGCTGCATATTGCTGGACAGTATTTGGTGGTGGTTGGCCTGACCCCCCACACCAAACTCTGGGTTCATCATCCCTCAACTGTATCCTGCACTGTGTGTGCTGTCTGTAGTTGGCTCAGTACTCCTCTTCCTGTTGCAACCATTGCGTGAGCACCCTAGTTCTCCACTCACAGTGGGGTTAGCCTGGGACATGGCCTGTGTGCTGCTGTACTCTCCAGATGTCATGCTCCTCATGCATGCCACCTTGCAGGGCCTACCCCTTGGGTGGAATGGCAATTACCAGCAGAGTCCAGGGATGCCATGCTTGTATTGTCAGTCCATCCAGCAGTGGGCCTGCCTGTGTCACATCACCTTGGCTATGACCTGTAGAGCAATGACCATGGTTGTTGTTGCCTGTGTCTGGGCTTACTGCAGCTTCAACAGTTCCCGCTGCTGTTCATTGTCATGCTACAGCAATGTGGCCATGTGCTCCAGGGTGGTCACCTGCCACTGGAAACAGGCCTGTACACCATGCAGTACTGTGAGGAGCTCCATGTTGCACTTTTGTGTGTTCTGGTGCCTTCCGCCATGGTGTCCCATATGCCGGACACAGCCTCCCTGATGCTGACAAGGTGTTCGGCAGCGGTGTTTTTCTATACCATGACAGCACCGCGTAGTTCCCTCAGGTCTGATACCATCACTGCCTCGGCATTCTTCACCTCCTGGCAATACTAGCCTAGGTCAGTGTCCAGCAGTGGGGATGGTGGCTCACCTCCCAATGGTAGCTGTGGATTGGCCACGTGCTGTTCAGACAACACTGGGCTGGTGCACACCACTGAACTCTGTATGCTGGGCACTGCATCACTGTTGTTGTTTAGCATCTTCACTCCTCTGTGCATTGGCTGGGTGGCACTGTGCACACTGCCAGTGGGGCTGGTCGTCACATTCAGGCATGATGTGTCACTCACGGCACCTGCGTTGTGCTGGTCATTGTCTGCATGTGTACCTCCTGACTCTGTGTCGGTGTTGGTGTGCAGTGCCTCTGCCTGCTGTTGTTCTCAGTGATGTTGGTGCTGGTGGTGGTGGTGTTTATGTGTGCTGCTGCTACTGGCACTGCTGTCGTTGCTGTTGCTTTTGTTGTCAGTTGAGGTTTTGGTTTCATCGTCAGTGGGACCATCTGTGGGGGAAGGGGAGACAGCATTAGTTCTCTGTGTCTTTACGGTTGCACAATGTGTGGCTCTGTTCTGTGTGTCCCTCCATTTCACCCCTACTGTACTGTACATGTCAGCACAGTGGCACCAGTATATGTACCTGACATGTCATACATGTGGCCATTTGCGTGGCATGGGGGTGTTGGGGTGTTGCCTATGGTGTTGCTTGTGCCTGACTTGCACACGCCATTAGGTGCCACATGTCAATGCTTGTGTGCTGTTGTAGCCAACATTGCATTGATCTGCTGTTGGACCTTGGACATTGTGTTGCTCGGCTGGCATGTGTGTACAGTAGTGTGGTCCATGAGGCCTTCCACTGGCATTGGCATGCACAACGGTGTTGTGGCTCCACATCTGTGTCTGCCATGCCATGTCTGCACCACACATGTGCTGTGGTGCCATGTGCAGCCTGTCTCATGACCTGTGTGCTTGTTTGTCCCCATGACATCCCATGGCTGCACACCTTGCACTGTGTTCTGCAGCCTATACAGGTCAAGATTTGTGTTTCCCTGTATCGTGCAGGATTTCAGGTAGGCTGCCACTCGCTGTTCAAGCCTAGACATGGTCAGGAGTTGTGATGGTTCCTCACCAGTGCCTGTGTTGCACTTCATGTTGTGTGCAAGCTTTTCCTTGCTGTGGTGCTTCACCTCATTATATTGCTTCTAGAGTTCACGGATATTGTGCCTCACAAGGCCCACAGTGTTCACCCTAGTGGCAACACCCTCCTACACCAGCGTCCTCCTGTCTTTCAGCTCCTTGTCACCTCCTCTGGACAGCAGCAGCTTACATTTGGCTTCCACCTCCTCCACTAGTACATCTGTTTCTGCCCTGGTGAAGTTCTGCTTTCTGGGGGTGGGCAGGTGGCCGTTGGGACCTTGCCCGTGTTCCCTCATCCATTCCCCTGCCCTCTGCCAGTCTTGTTGTGCTTCCCTCCTCCATGCCACTGCTGGCATCTGCTCTCCTACTTTTGGCTTGTGGTGCTCCATTGCCCCTGCCACCTTCCTGTGCAGTGCTATTATTGGCTCCCCTTGGCCTGCCCCGCTCCATTCCCCTTCCCTCCTTGGCTCTCCTTTTCCTTCTCCTGCCCACTGCTTCGGCATTCCCTCTATCCTCTTCAGTTGCACTGGCATTCTCTGCCTCTTGTGGCCTGCACTCTGTAGTTTCTCTTTCCAGATCTGCCAATCTTCTCCATCTCCTGATTACTGCCAGGGCATTCCCACCATCTGCATCTGTGGCATTGGCATCCTCTGCCCGCTGTGCCCTGTGCTCAGTGATTCCCCCTTCATCCTCCAGTCACTGTTGCCTGCTGTCCACCATCATGGTACTGCCCCCCTCCTCCATATCACTGCCATCCTCCTCCCCTCTCCTTCTCCTGCCCTCCTCTGTTCCTCTGGAGCCCTTCTCTCCTCTACCCCTCTCTAGCCCTAGGTCGCACAACTTCCATCGTCCTGTGACATTCTCCATTCCTCCTTCTGCATTATCGCAGCCAACATCCGTCATGGCCCCATGTGTCATCTTTAAGGAGCATGTATGTGCTGCATACTGTCCTCAGACTTTTCTGCTGTTTCACCTGTTTTCTGATTTTCAGGTGCAAGCACATTGCCAGACAGTTCCTTGGTGCACGGGTCTCTTTTGTCACATGCTACACTGTTCCTGGGGCACTTTGAAAATCAACCCCCCTGTGTTCCATGGTAAACATTCCATAATAAATATTCCATATCTTGAATATGGGGAAAAACAAAAAAAAAGAAAACAGGATGAAGAAAGTAGGCAATAATATTTTGAAAACAAAGAGAAAAGGTGGGAAAACAAGTATTTTTTTGTTGTTTTGAGTGATGCTCCTTTGCTTTGCTGTTTAAATTTAATGTATCAGGAGATCGAGGTTACATGGATTGAGAGAGACAGAGAGAGGGCATTTAGTAGAGTGGCTGCACTTCTGTGGTGCCCTCCTCTTTCACTTACCAAAAAATCAAAAGCAACGGTTTTTATTTTCTAAAATGCAAGATGTCAATGCAGAGGGGCAGGTCAGGCAGCTTTGCTGACACATTAAAACTTAAACAGCAAAGCAAAGGAGCATCATTCAAAAGAACAAAAAAATATATACATATACACTGTAAAATGAGACTCACATTAAATTCCCTATCTTGTTTCACTGCTTACTTGAACTAAAAATAATTAAGCAGACAGGCTGAGTGATCGCTAAATGTTGAGAAAGTAAAGGCTGGGAGAGGCAATGTGAATTGGCTGGGTTAACTGGTTGCAGCTGCTAGCTGGAATGCAATACATGCAGAAACAATGTAATAAATAAGGTTGGCAGTTTTTGTTAAAAGGGAACTAAAGTCAAAATTTACATAACATATGTTGTGCAGAGTGCTTTGATATGTGAATGTAGTCCTGGTCTGCCCTTCCCTATGTTTGCTGTAAGGATTTTGTTAAATCTGCCTGCTAGTTTTATGATCCCTGGGAATCTCCATGTTCACTTTTGTATGGCTCTTCTCTTTCCTACAATATCTTCTGTCCCACTTGACAGTGATGCATCCAAGAGCATTCATTCAACAAGAGCTGTTGTCTCCTGTCAAGTTTCTAGCAGTAGAGCTGTGATTTTAATTAACTCTCCTTATCCAGGGAGTTCTAAGGAAGACTAAATTTATAGCTGACACACATCTAAGGGAAAATTGAGTGGACCTTTCTGATAGGAAACAGAGTCTTCATTTATTATAGCATTGTTGACCTGAGAAAATGTATGTTTTTTTTATGGTGGTGTGAAGTTTACTAAAATGAAAAGCTTTAAAAACAAAACATTCAATCATACCATCTAGACCGAGACACATACCTAGAAAACAGCAAGTTTAGATTAAAAAGAGTTACAGTATTTCATTGAAGCCAGAATATCAGGCTCCTAACAAAAGATTGCTGCTGCAGCAGTTATTACTCTTTGAATCAATCATCCTGAATGCAAGAGTGTCACATGTGACAAGAGTCATTGTAGGAAAGAAAAGAGTCATATAAATGCTAACATGGAGATCCCCAGGGATCATAAAACTATCAGAAAAATTAAAACAAAACAAAAAAAAAAATTGGAGCAAATAAAACGAAGGACACATTAGGACTACACTTATAAATCAAAACACTCCTTACATTTTTTTTGTAAATCTTAACTTTAGTTCCCATTTAAGAATGCAGCTAAAGCAGGTTGAGAAAACATACACACTACAAAGCATGACAGAAGCAGGACATAGAATCGAGTCAGCACACTGAAAAGACACTGCAGGTAAGCACTGTAGTAACAAGCATTTGTCAATGCTGAAAGTTCACCATTGGTATTGCTATTGTACTGGGTAGGGCAGGACTACAGTTGCCAGCAGCCTCAGCTGCTGGCTTAGCATCGGTTGGGGTGTTACTACAGTGACAAAAGTAGGCAAATATTGCATTAGGCTTTTGAACCCTGACACCCCACCCCCACCCTGAAGACACTGACAGGCATCGGGGCGGAGGGTGCCATCGGGTAGTGAGCTCTAACGCTGACCCCATTCTCCAATACTCTACCCTCTTATTTACTTATGGAATGGGGTGAGCATTAGGGCTGATGTCCTCAAGGCTCCCCCCAATGCCTGTTGGTGTCTACAGGGTGGGGGTGGGGTGTTAGAGTTTTAAAGCCTAATGCCAAATTTCCCTACTTTTGTTGTTTTAGTAACAACCTAACTGATGCATTAATGAAGATTTTTGCAATGAATTTCCTTACTTTTTCAAATAGTTTACTAGTATACTTATTTGCCTGTGGGAGCACAAGTCCCTTCAGGCCCTGCACTCCCACCCTCCATAACTGTTGTAATGTCACAGTTGGAGGACAGGGCCCTTTGAGCCCTGTGCTTCCATGCTGCATGATTTTCCTTAATTAACTGTGGGAGCATAGGGTTCTTCGGATCCTGCGCACCCATCCCTCCATAAATGTGTCACTAAATTATCAGCATAGCCATCTTATTACCCCAGTACATGTAGCCAGTACAGAAAATTTTCAAATCCCCACCAAAACGTAATTATGCACAACTATAATGCCATTCCATGCCACAGATGCGAACACGCATTTCGGAGAAGATTTGAAAAATGACAGTTGTGACATAGATAAGGAGGTATAATAAGAAGGCTAGGTTAGAAATCTGGGGTCAAAATAATTAAAATTTCCTCAGTTACGAATGGGCATACTGAAATTGCAACACGTGGTCATAAGTTTGGCATTTTGTTCATGTTTCGACCACAAATTTTGAACATAGTCTTCACATCCATGGTAAAACACCATTCTCTACCACACGTGGAAATGCACGTTTCAGGCAGGATGTGAAAAATTACTGCTGTACTGTTCGTGAGGTGATGTGAACAAATGGCTATGTTGAAAACTTGGAATGAAAATATGGAATATTATCAAAGCTAAGCACGTGCATAGAAGAATTTCAATGGCCACATGTAACTCGGCCATTTTTAGGAATTGTTTTCACCAAATTTTCAGCATGTGTTTTTTTGGGTCCCCACCTCATGAACACTGGCACTGTCATTTCATTAATTGGTCCCAAAAGGTGATTTCATGTAGCGACTGTGAAATCACCTTCAGGGGCAGATTAACAAAATGACAGTGACAGAGTTCATGAGGTGGAGTCCCAAAAAGCACATGTTGAAAGTTGGGGAAAAAATACCACAAAATGGCTAAGATATCAACATATGTTAAAAACGTGATTGAAATAACATTATACAGCACTTACCTTGATCCATCAGTTTGCGGTTCAGCATTGAACATAGAAACACAGAAACACAGAATATGCCAGCAGATAAGGACCGTCAGGCCCACCCAGTCTGCCTGTTAGCCCTACACTTGTATGCAGCCCCATCACTCCCTCACACCTTAAAGTTCCCTTGTGCCTGTCCCAGGCATGTTTACCCCCCCAGTGGTTGCTTCCACCACATCCTGTGGCAGACTGTTCTATGTGTCCACCACTCTCTCTGTGAAGAAAAATGTTCTCACATTTCCCCTCAGTCTGCCCTCTTCCAATTTCATATCATGCTTCCTTGTTCTTGAATTCCTTTTACATTGAAATATGACTCCCCCTTCACCTTGTTTATTCCATTGAGGTACGTTAAAGTCTCTGTCATGTCCCCCCGCTCCCTTCTCTCCTCCAGTGAATACATGTTGAGGTCCTTTAATCTTTCCTCATATGTTTTGTAGTGCAAGCCCTGTACCATTTTGGTCACCGTTCTCTGGACTGTTGCCACCCTGTCAATGTCCTTGCACAGGTGTGGCCTCCAAAACTGCACACAGTCCTCTAGGTGAGGCCTCACCAGTGTTTTATACAATGGCATCAACACCTCCCGCCTTCTGCTAGTGATACCTCTGCCTATACATCCCAGCATAACACTGGCCCTCCTTGCAGCCTTTGTGCACTGCTATGACACCTTGAGGTCATCATAAGTGATAACCCCCAGGTCCCTTTCTTCCTTGGTGATAGTCTGCACCCCCCAACCTGTAATCTTCCTTAGGGTTCCCTCTCCCCAAGTGCATCATTTTATTTATTTTTTATTTAGTTTTGTTAACTGGATAAGCGCACTAGCCATGAAATGACTATTTTCAGACATGACCCAGGAGAGTACATCAATTGTAAACAAATACATAGCATGAGTACATGAAAAATACATATAGCACAGGTCAAACAGTAAAAATGATACATTCAGCCAAATAGCATAACATGGCATCAACATTCACATAAAGTCAGGGTAAATAATTTGCACAGTAAAGGAGAAATAACCCAACATGGTAATAGGGATTATTGGTTAAAATCAGTCACAACAATGAAGACATTCATGAGTCAGCACATCAAGGAAAGGGCAAGTTCCTGGCTGGGCAGGATGTCCATCATGACTTACAAGGCAAGACTCCATATTAAGAGGGGAGGCAGGATTAGCCTGTTAAGGAGATAGGCAGGTTGAGTGAATGCTAGGGGAGTGGGGTAGTGGACAGTATGGCAAGAAGCAGCTGGAAGTTGAGGGGATTTAAGTAGGATCAAAACAAATGCAGGTGTCTATGAGAGATAGATGATGGTGCAGCCCCTTTTTAAAACTGTCATGGGATCCTGCCAATTGAAGTGCTAGGGGAAAGGAGTTCCAGAGCTTGGGGACAGAGTGAGAAAAAGCACCAGAGCCTTTGGATGTATAACATCTAGGCACAGTAAGTAGGGACTTATCTACCGATCTCAGTCCATAGGAGGAGGTTTGAGGTCCAAGCATCACGGTGAGCGCTGAAGGAGTTTGATTTCTGATTACTGAGTCAATGAGGGAGCCAAGAGTTCATTGTTAAGAGGCAGAGGAGGAGAGCCAGCCCAGGTTTCTATAAAGTTGGCAGTGGTGCTTAAGCTGAGGTGATGAGGAGGCATGCCGACAGATACTATTAAATGTTACATCCCATTTATGGAGGGTAGTTTTATGTGCAGCAGCAATGGTGGGAGCACCATATATGAGGGCAGGGAGAAGGATGCCTCTGGCAATGACCAGCTTAGCAGAGAGAGTTAGCATAAAGCTTGTTTTATAAGTGACTCCCAGTTTTGCATTCACTGCTTTGCAAGTGGACTGTATATGTAGATTGAAATCCAGGGGCTGGTCCAAAGTACCCAGGTACTTAAAAGATGTTACACACTCTCTCTGTGTACCACCTAAGTCTTACACCAGCTGGGAAGTTTGACGTGCCCTGATCTTAGGGGCAGATCCAAATAGCATAGCTTGTGTTTTCTTAGCATTGAGTACAAGCTTATGAGCAGACAGACAGTTTTGTACATTAATGAAGTCAGAGGAAAGGGATGCATTTATGCTGGTGATATTGTTGGAGCTTGAATAGAGAAACATAGAAACATAGACTTTGACAGCAGATAAGGACCACTTGGCCCACCCAGTCTGCCCATTTCCCTACCTACTGGATAAGCTGCAGATTCTAGTTAACCAACAGCCTACTTCCTGCCACCCCCACTACAATTGCCTTATGTCTGTCCCATGCATGTTTGAATTCCCCCACTGTTTTAGACCGAACAACCTCCTCAGGAAGGTGGTTCCATGCATCCACCACTTTCTCCGTGAAAAACAATTTCCTCACATTACTCCTGAGCTGTCCCCCCTCTATCTTTAAATTGTGCCCCCTTGTTCTTACACATCTCTTTTTCAGAAAGATGCTACCCTCCTGGACTTTGTTGATTCCCTTCAGATACTTGAACATTTCTATCATGTCCCCCCGTCCCTCCTTTCATCAAGGGTATACATATTAAGCTCTCTCAGTAGAGTATGAGATCATCCGCATACAGAATAGATGAGCATGAATGAAGAACCTCAGCTACATTATTGATAAAAAGTGATAAAAGAAGGGGTCCCAGGATGGAGCTCTGGGGGACCCCAGTGTTGATAATAGCTCTATCAGATCAGGAGGAGTTAAATTTCACAATTTGAGTCCTGTTTGATAGATAGCTTCTGAACCAGTCAACAACTGAGGATGAAAAGCTCAAATTGAGAAGAGTGGAGAGAAGCGGGGGGTGATCAAAGAGGTCAAAAGCCTTTGTAAAGTCTATTAAAACTGTCCCTGTCAGTAGATCAGCGTCCATGTTGGTAAGAGTATCAGCAGTGAATTTGAGAAGAGTTGTGGAGGTACTATGACCTTTCCAGAAACCGTGCTGAGTGTCTGAGAGAAGGCTATACTTTGTTAGGTAGTCAATGGTTTGAGTTGCAACTAGTTTTTCTAAAATTTTACTTAAGACCAATAGAATGGCTTTGGGCCTGTAGTTAGTGATCTTTTTTTCATCACCTTTTTTAAAAACAGGCATTACATGGGCAATTTTTCAGAGGTCAGGAACTTGGCTGTAGGAGAGAGACAACATGAAGATTTTAGCCAGAGGGGAGGCAATAAAAGGTGCTGCTAGTTTTAGGATCTGAGGCTCTAGGGTATCTGAACCAGAGCTGGTGTTGTCACAGATAGTCTGCAATAACTTTAAGACCTCAATCCTTGAAATTGCCTTGAAAAGGAATGGGGGATTGTTAAGCAGCAGGCTGGAAGGAGAGCTGTGAGTAGCTGACTGAGGAGAAGGAGAAGACAGAGAGGCTGTCTAAGGTGACATGAAGGAAGAGGTATGCTGAGACAGATCCGAGAACATTTGATTGAAAGAATTTGCTATAGTGTTTGGGTCATTACAGTGTACACCATTTAATATCATGTCAAAGGGGTGGACAACTGAGGAGCCCCGAGAAAGGACTTGACATGGGCCCAGAATTTCCTGGGGTCCACGGCAGAGCTTAGCAGTAAGTCTTTACAGTAGGCACACTTAACTGTTCTGACCTGTTTTTTACAGGAGTTCTGAAGGGCTCTGTAGGTAGTATAGTCAGCTTGAAGCCCTGACAATTTGTACTTCTTCCAGCATTTGTCTCTTGCACGCAGATTAGCTAGTAGGTTTCTGTGAAGACATCTTGTTTGTTGGCCCCTAACCCTCCAGGTTATCTTGGGGGCATGCTTGCACTGAAAAAACAAGAATTCATCAATGAAGATACTTAGTGAAGAATCAACATCACAGGAGTAATAAATTCCACACAAATTTATTCTGGAGACACCGTGCAGAAATACTTCTACATCCAGGCTAGCAAAACTGGTAAAGGTGATGTAACATGATGGAAGTGAGAGAGTAGCCTCATGGCTCCAAATGCAGAAAATTGGGGAATGATCAGTAAGTGCATCAGCCAAAGTGCCTGCTGTAGATACATGATCTCCGCGGTTGACCAGTACCCAATCAATGAAAGTGGAGGATTTTAGTGATGGAGAAACTCTGGTGGGCTCAGATAACAGCTGGTGAAGGTTATCACTTTGTGTAAATGAGAGCAGCATGCTTTGAGCTGTCCCCAGCCAGTTGAAGTTTAGGTTACCCAATATTATGAGCTCATTCTGTTTGGAGTGCAAGTAGGTTTTATCGAGTAATTCCTGCAGTCATACACTGCCCCTAGTTGGAGGGTTGTAGGCACAGACAATGTGAAGTTTCTTGGCACTTTGCATTGAACCTCAGTTGCCACTCCTCAGACCATTTTCCCAGTTTCCTCAAGTCCCTCCTCATTTTCTCCACCCCTTCTGGAGTATCTACCCTATTGCAGATCTTGGTGTCATCTGAAAACAGGCAGACCTTTCCTCCCAGCCCTTCTGCAATGTCACTAATATCGACATTGAACAGAAATAGCCCAAGGACTGATCCCTGAGGTACCTCGCTGGTCACCCCCTCTCTCCCCAGATTGGATCCCATTCACTACCACCCTCTGCCTCCTGTCTGTTAGTCAGTTCCTAATCCAGTTTATCACCTTGTGCCCCTTGCCCAGACTACCCATCTTATTGACCAGCCTTCTATGTGGGACAGTGTCAAAAGCCTTGCTAAAATCGAGGTAGGCAACATCCACCACCCCTCCCTGATCCACCTCTTTGTCACCCAATCAAAGAAATCTATAAGATTTGTTTGACATGATCTTCCCACTGTGAATCCATGTTACCTCAGATACAGGGCCTCGATGGATTCCAGGTATGCCACTATCCTTTCTTTCAGTAATGCCTCCATGATCTTCCCCACCACTGAGGTGAGGCTGACTGGCCTGTAGTGCCATGCCTCTTCCATACTGCCACTTTTGTGCAGAGGGACTACCTGTGCCCTATTCTAGTTCTCTGGAACCACTCCTGTGCTGAGTGGCTCAGTAAACATGGCTGCCAGAGGTGCCACTAGTTAATTTCGCAGCTCCGTTAAAGAGCTTCTGACGCCCCAAAGAAAACTTTGAAAAACATTATACTGTATTTAGGTACAGTTCAGCTTGCATTCCATATATATTCTATAGATTTCTCCTCCACATTTTTTAGAACTGAGGAAATGTGCATGCATACATGACCTTTATACCTCAGAGTTCATCTGCCTCTATAGCTTACTCCCTACTTCATCGTATTCCTTTGTTGTGACATCACAATCTGTTCCCATGGAAGTAACTGTGATGTCACAAGCAGTGCATAATGACTTCAGGTAGGAGAAAGGAACAGGAATAGATGGACTCTTCAGGAGAAAAGATCCTGTTTTCATGCAGATTACATCAATAATAAATAATGAGGAGGAGGAATATAGAACTAATGTGAAATACGAGCCAAACTGTTCCTAAATATTATGTTATGTTTAAGTTCTCCTGAAGGCCACAGCTGCTCTTTAATATCCTCGGGTGTATGCCATCTGGTGCCATAGCCTTGTTCACCTTCAGTTTCGTGAGCTCTTCCAGTACTCTCTCTCTCCACTGTGAATGGACTGGTGTCCACCTCTCGCCCACCATTGCATCTGCTGCCCAAATGTGGTCCCTGCCCCTCCCCCTCCTCTCTAAATACTGAACAGAAGTACTTATTCCATATTTCTGCCTTGTCTTGGTCTCCCTCCTTTCCTTCTCTGTCTTCCCCTTTGAGCCTTACAATCCCACCCCTGGTTTTTCTTTGTTCACTGATGTACAGGACCTATAGAATGTCTTGTCCCCTTTCTTCACTGTCTGCACTAATCTCTAGTCAGTTCATGGCTTTGCACTCCTAAAATCCTTCTCTGCTTCCCTTAGGCACTCAAGGTACATCTCCCTGTCTTCCTCCCTTTGCGTCTCCTTATTCTTCCTAAAACTCATCTTGTTAGCCCTTACATTGTCTGCTAACTCATTGGAGAACTATAGTGGCTTCCTACTTCTCTTCCCTTTGGACACCAACCTGATGCATTAGCTTGTCACTTCCTCTATGACAGCTTTCAGCATCCCCCACTGCTCTTCAATCCCCCCTTAATTCCCCCTTCCACAGGGCTACTCTGATACATCTAGCCATTTCAGTGAGGTCTGCCCTCCTAATACCTTTGCCTTTGTGTGCCACATCTGAGTCCCTGCCTCCATGCTAAACCACACTATGTGGTGGTCACTGGACCCCAGCTGCCCCTCTACTTGGACTTCTGCAAATCTGTCCCCATTGGTCAATACCAGGTCAAGAATCACCTTGCTCCTGGTGGGATCAATCACTAGCTGCCAAGACCTTCTCCCTGTAGAGACTCTAGGATGGCTCTGCTTCTGGTTGAAGCATCTGCCTGGATGGTCCAATCCATATTTGGCATATCACTGTCCCCCAGCAGTAGGACTTCACCTTTTGATGCCATGTCATTAATTTCCTCCACCAGCTCCTTGTCCACTTCTTCTTCCTCTGCTGGAGGTCTGTAGATCACCCCTTGCATATTGCTTTACCTTTTCCTGGTCCAAGGGTGAACCACAGTGCATCAGCCTCTCCATGTCTTCTCTGAACTTCTGTAACCTTTATGCCCTCCCTTATGTACAGGGTCACCCCCCCACCTCTTTGCACTCCTTATCCCTCTTGAATAGAGCATAATCCAGTATATTGATGTCCCACCTATGATTAACAGACGTGCCCTCGTCCACAGAAGATGGAAGTGGATGACATCATGTGGTAAGTATAGGGCATGGGGTGAGGTGGGGTGTGCTCAGTGGGAGGACTGAACTGGAGAAGGGGTATGGTAGGGACAATGAAGAACCATTTTCTTTTTTCAGGGCAAAAAAAAGATGTGTGGACTGTTTTCTTTTTTACAGGATTTACGATACGCATTACTGGACATTGTGAGTGGGATCTCCAATATCCCACACTACTGGTGGGGGGAATACAAATCTGGGGACACTGGAACTGGGCTCCCCAGTGCCCCACACAGCAAGAGGGAGGGGGATATCACTGGGACACTGGGAGTGGGTTCCCCATTGTCCCATCCTGCTCGGGGGGTACATCAGTTGGAACACTGGGAGTGGGCTCCCCAGTGTCCCACACTGCTGGGATGGAGGGGAATTCATGACCTTGGACACTGGGAGTGGGCTACCCAGTGTACCATGTTTCTGAGAGAGAGAGAGAGAGAGAGAGAGAGAGAGCAAAAGTGAACATCATGGGAGGAAAAGCTTTCAGGGCTTCCTACATCACTCACACTCAGTCTAGCAAACTGAGAAAGAAGAACCATTTCTGAGTGTGGCCAGGATCATGATCAACCTTCTAATTTAATTTAATTTATTTAAGAATCAGTTTGCAACCTTTGAGCCAGAGGCTCGTTTACAAAGGTACTTCGTCACATAAAGACATACATTGCGTTTCGGTTTCATAGCAAAGATTTGCCAAAAATCAATAGGAATTCACCAGAGGTGCCACGTCACATTGTGGTCAGACAGATACAATTGGGTACAGACAGATACAATTGGGTACAGACAGATACAATTGGGTACAGGTACAGGGTACATGTAATCGATAACAGGTATTAAACAAGTCGGTATCAAGTGAGCATTCTGGTAGATAAACATTGAAACAGCTGGCACTGGCCAGGTTAAACCTAGGCATGGTGTACAGGGAAGTGGTGGAGGGGATGGTTGGTGGAGCTGCCCGGGGGGCATTGTCAAAAGAAAAGGAGGTGGAGGCTATGTTCAGAGACAGGAGCAGTTACGAGTGCTGAAGATGTGGTTCCGAAGTGCGGTTTTGAATGTGGAGATGGTGATGGCATTGGTGATGGTGGCAGGGAGAGAGTTAAACCAGGTTGGGGCTCTATAGCTGAAGGACCTCGGGCCATGGCTGGTTCTTGTTCTGGGGATCTTTAGAGTGGTCTTGTAGGAAGACCATGTCGCAATGGTGGGAGGGCTCTGGTGGATGGATGCCGTTACCCCGGGAGAGCCCGAGTAGGGTTTTTTTGGTGAGGAGACAGGTCTGATATCAGAGCCGTTCATCCAGGGTAAGCAGGTTAGCATCTACATATAGCTGACAGGTGTGTGTGAGTCTGGGGGCACCAGTGATCAATCTGCACGCTTTATTCAGGGTTAGGTGAATTTTGTTGAGTGCAGTGGCGTCGGCAGCACCGTATACTGGTAGACCATAGTCTACAAGGGACAGAACGGATGATGTAACAGCTAGCCGGAGAGCATTTGGGGGAAGGCAGGTTTTATGGCGGAATAGGATGCCAAGCCGTGTGTTGGTGGCGGATGTTAGCGCCGAAGTGGGTGTGAAATGTGAGGCTGGAATCAAGGTAACCCAAGGTATTTGTAGGAGCTGACTTGTTCCAGTGGTTGGTTGGTGCTTGAAGGATATAGAGTGGGTGGTTGCTAGCTTTGTTTTGGGGTGAAAAGAGCATAGTTTTGGTTTTCTTAAGATTGATGACGAGTCTGCGCTCCTTAAACCAAGCCTCGGCACTGTTAAAAGACTGCTGTAGGGAGTCCTGTAGGGAGATGGGATTACAGTGGGTGGCAAAAAGGACAGCGTCGTCTGCATACAGCAGAATTTTGCCAGAGCATGCACTGGGCAGGGTGTTCAGATACAGCGAGAAGAGAAGGGGGCCCAGGATGGAGCCTTGGGGGACCCCAGAGAGAATGGGACGGGTATCGGAGAGTGTGCTATTAATCTTGACACACTGGGATCGAGTGTCAAGATAGCTAGCACACCATGCCAGGGGGCCAGCCGAGAGGCCAGTGAGGCAGACTGCATTCAGCAGCAGTGGATGGGAGACAGTGTCGAAAGCCTTTGAGAGGTCAATGAACACTGCACCAGCTAGGGAGCTGGTATCCAAGGAGGAGTGTAGGAAGTTGGAGAATTCAATAAGGGCAGTGCTGGTACTGTGACCGCATGGAAGCCATGTTGCTCTGGGCATAAGATGTTATGCTTAGCCAGATAATCAGTGATTTGAATGGCCACCACTTTCTCAGGGCTTTAGAGAGGAGGGAGGATGGAGATTGGCCGGTAGTTGTTGGCCGATGACCTGTCGCCTCCTTTATGAATAGGTGTGATAATGGCTGTTTTCCAAGCTGTGGGGAATTGTCCCAGGCAGAGAGACTGGTTAATTAGGCTTGTGAGAGGTGCAAGGACCTCATCTAGCACCAGCCTGAGGATGCTGGGGTCCAGTGAGTCACTGCCGGGATTGTTGCCATTGAGAGCTTTGATTAGGATGGGTCTGGCTTCCCGGGTGGAAATCTTTCGCAGGAGGAAGCTGGGGTGCTGGAGGACAGGGGTAGTTTGGCTGGGGGGAGGGTCAAAGAAATTACTAGGGAGGACTGAGCTAAGGTCAGTGAAAGTGGTGTTGAACCAGTTAGTTATGGTGGCAGGCTCGGTGGAGGCTGTGCCATTTCTAGTGAGCTGGGATGGGGCAGGGGAGCAAGCTTTACCATTGAGTTGCTTAATATTATCCCAGAAGGTCCGGGCTGAGCCCCAAGAGGAGGTAAGGGAGGCCTGGTAATGGTCTGCCTTAGCTTTCCTGATGGCCCATGAGCATTTATTTCAGGCTGCATTGTATGCTTGCCTATCAGACAAGGCGACCTGTTTCATTGGCAAAAGTCCCAGAGAGTTATCCTGTCTCTAAGTAATTGTAGGAGGGCCGGGCTAACCCAGGGTGCGTTCTGTTTCTTGGACCAGGTTTTGGTTAAGGGTGCAAAGAGATCACAGGCCATGTTGAAGGTGTGAGTGAAAAAGGTGAGGGCAGTATCAATGTTGGTTGCCTGCTGAATGGGGGACCAGTCTATGTGGGTGAGGAGTGCCTTAAGTTTCTTCAGCCAACCAGGGCGGAGGCACCTGCGGAGGGTGGTCTGGGCTTTGGGTTTGGGATTGGGAGCTACCCAGTGGAATAGGATAGGGGAGTGGTCACTCAGGGAGTCTGGGAGGACCTGGATGTTTTGGATTTTATGGGGTCGGTTAGTTACAATAACATCCAGCAGGGTGCTGGTACCACTCTTAGGGTTAAGTCTCGTGGGCTGGGTGACGAGTTGTGCCAGATCTTGGCGGCAAATGAGTCTCTGGTGGTGGATGAGGAGTGCTGAGCCAATTTACATTAAGGTCCCCCACTAGGATTTGTTCTGCCTTATGGTGGAGGGTGGCCAGGTAGTCCGTTAAAGATATCAGGGCTGGGTGCTGGTTCTTTGGGGAACGTAAGGCTGTGTGAGATAAGAGGGCTCCTAGAGGGGTCTGGGGTGAGTCTGAGGGTAAGGGCCTGGGCCCCATTTCAGAGGGGCAGGGGTGGGAGTGCGGGTCCAGGTATTGTGTCCCTGGTGTAGATTGCACAGCCTCCCTCGCTTGTTTACTCCGGGTCCTCCCGGTATAAGGTATAGCCTGGGAGGGAGACAAAGAGTCTGGAGTTGATTTGGACAGCCTGGTTTCAACCAGGGCTATGATGTCTGGCTGGTGAGCCAAGGCCCAGCACTGTAGGGCCAAATTTCTTTAGCAGGCTGCATATGTTCATGGAGGCTACTCGAAGACCAGTGGGCTGAGTGGGTGGATGGGAGGGGGCATGGCCTGGGTTGGGGTGTATGTTCCCTGTTAGGAGCAGAAGGAGGAGAAGTGCTCTGGTCAGAGGGAGGCAGATGGAGAGTTTCCGCCGGGAGCGATAGAATAAGGAATGGGGTTTGGTTGCACAAGGGGTGGGTAGGGCAGCAAATGCCTTGCTAATGTCCATCTCTCTTACAATTTTCATCACTGGGTGTGGCAGCTAGTGATTTACAGGGCAAAACTGAAAGTGGGTAATGTCAGGCAAGCTGATCAGGACATCAATTGCTGTTTGCTGGGCACTGTCCTGCACATCAAAGGAAAAAGCCGCCATATGATTGGTTCAGCTTTTTCATTAGCAGTAGACTAAGTTTCCACCCATCAAACAAAAACAGCATCACAATCAGCCCGTCTGATGATTGGTGGGGCATTGTCTCACCCCTTGCAGACCACTCTGCATTGCACAGACTGTGTCACACCCTTCAAAAGCCACTTATACAGCAAGGCATTTGCTGTGCATGCCAGCCTAATGGCACTGATTGTTGAGGTGCTGGATGCCAAACCTCGCACCATGCTGGCGACCTGGGTTCCAGGACAGACTCGGGCCACTGGGGGTTGGCAGGGGAGGGACAGGATTGAGGATCCGAAGGATAGCTTTCCTCTCCCGGGGTGAGTTGTGGGTTATGCCTGTCTCCTTAGCGGCCCTCAATGGTGATCAGGGGGGTCCTACAGGAATCAGAATTTTAAGGGGTGAAGTGGTGGTAGACATTAGCAGATGTCATTGCACATCTGCGCTCCAGAGGAAACTACATGGAAAAACCCTGGCCCTTGGATAGGTGATGGCAGCCTCCAGTGCACCATTGCCACACACCCAATGCTGGGCTTATCCCAATGGCTCTCCTAGACCCTCGCCCTTCCCTGGACTTGGTGCATCAGATTGTAGATAGAGCACCAGGGTGGATGGTGGACCCACCCTGGGGGATTCAGAGCTGGGGGGTCCATCAGTCCAGGTGGGGTGGGGAGTTTCTGTCCCTGATTTCCTGGTGAGTGATCACCAGGCAGGGGTGGTAGAGTGACTAGTGCGAGAGGGGTATGTCTGAGAGAGTTCCTGGGAGCCAGAGATAAAATAAAGTCTACAAAAAAAAAAGAAGTTTGCTGTAAGTGCGTGCATGGTGAACTTAAAAATGAGAACATGAGAGCAGAAGGACTGGCAGTCCCAGAGAAGGCATGGAGCACAAGCCACAACCAGGAAAGGCAAAACATTAGCTAGAGAGTTACAGAAGGCACAGGCCAAGCAGAATTCAATGGCAATCAAAGTAGCAATGGTACTGAGTGGTGCCAAGGTATGAATATTTTTACATAAAACAATCACATGTGTGCACACACAAGCATTCACCCCCCAAACCGACCCAGTTCAGCATGCCCCACCCCCCGGCACCTTAAAGCAGCAGTACTTGTTAAGCGAAAATCATTTTATCATGTACTGTAGTTTTTAAGTACTGTACTTCTGGCAAAAACATCAATATATACATTTTTCTTTGGGTTTTATTTTACTCTGGAACTAATTCATAGTATTGCAAAAGGCTCTCTGGCCACAGTCACTGTAAATAAAAATCTTTCTAATATGCTATGTGATGTGCGATTGGCAGTGCATGCTAGCATCATCCTACTATATCAGTAGTAGGAATCCAGTATGTAAAGTCAAAAAGAAATCTCAAGTGAAGGTATCTTTAACAATTACTAGTAGCAGCCATATTTAATGACTTGAGTAATTAATTATAAAATTAGTAATAAAAGCTGTTTTAAAAACATCTGAGAAAAATAAAAAATATACTGATGATAAATCTAATTACGTCTGAAATATATTTACACTAAAAATTATACAATGAAATATTTTACCTACTAACAAATACTTCTGTTTTAAGTCCACACAAATAAACAGATACACAGAAGGTGACAGCAGATAAGGACCGTGTGGCCCCCTAGTCTGCCCCTTTCCCTAGCTAATGCATTACCACAGACCATAGCTGATCTGCAGTTTACCCTCTCATCTCTATTACTAGAGTACTGTTATGTCTATCCCATGCATTCTTGAATTCTCCTACTGGTTTTGGCCCCACCACCTCCACAGGGAGGCTGTTCCAAGCATCCACTACTCTTTCTGTGAAAAAGTACTTCCATACGTTGCCCCTGAGTCTACTCCCCCAGCCTCATATCATGCCTCCTTGTTACTGTACACTTTCTTTTCTGAAAGATGCTACCCTCCTGTACTTTGTTTATACCCCTGATGCAGTTAAATATATCACACAGTGCCTTTAAAATCATATAACAGAAAATACCTTGTGAGAGTGTGGAATGACACACCACAAAATGACTACCCAAAGATGTAGATAACCACAGCCCAAAAAACATACCCCAGAACATTCCCACTGAGTTAACATGCAAGCACATACACAGATGCCCAGTCACACGCACATGCAAGTACAGGCCCAGCATCCAATTGAGCAAACCCCAGTTCAGCACATTCAAGCCATTAAATAAAACAACAGTGCCTTCTGGGAACAAGGACTCACACAAACAAATTAATACCTAAAGATGCAGCAGATTGCCCCCAGCTACAACCCTGCCAAAGAGGAGACAGTACAGCCCAGCAGATTAGAGCATCAGGTTGTGGACCTGGAGACCCAGCACACTTGGTTATGAAACCAATAACTGCCCATTGTATACTGCTGACATTGAGCACATCAGTTAACTTGCCTGCATACCTTGGATGCATCTGGAAATGTGTCTTCCCATGAAAATGTATCATGTACCTTCCATTTTACAGCTATAGTTCTGAGCACTGTTGTTCAGGTAAATAACTCTTCTGTATTGCAACAGTGGCATTTGGTGTCAGTTTCTTTATGCTCTCGCTCATAACTAAAAAAAGTGGTAACTTAGTTTGCTTGTTTTGCCCTTTCGGGGGAAGGGGGACGGAGTAGGACAGCAGCTAAAATACAATATTTTTTAAACATCATTATGAATGGGGTCTTACTCTACCATGACAATTGACAATTACAAGGTTTGATTAAAAACTAGTACTGGGGCGAGTGTTTATTATTCTCTCTTTTTTAATCTTTTTAGGAAGAATTGCAATAAAATGCCTGAAAAAAACAAATACTTTGTGTGGACTGGAATACAGTACAGTATAGTAAAACGATAACACAACATACACTATGCATGACACACCCACTATACCATTTAGTTAATACTGAACCAATTCAGCAGAGAAGAGCAGAACAAGTATACTGTATGTTCCCCTACCGTAGCAAGGACATCTCACTCAAGAAAATGTTTTGGTCTGATTCATAGGCAGTTGTTGTAAATGTACTCTACTCTGAGAAGGGCATGGTTTAATAGGAGGAGTACTACAATATAATTCCACCTTGTGTAATTGCCTGTTGAAGTTATCAGTTACAATTATATTACTGATCTGAAATCCTTTGTAATGATTAGGTATAAAGAATGGGCTATAAATATCGACTGATAGCGAGAGGCTTTCATTTGCCCAAAAATTGAACACAAAGAAAGTACAAGGAGCTCAGTAGTAACTTACTCTTAAAATATACAAACTCATTAATATGTTTTGAAATATAGATATACCAGTGATAATACATACATATTTGAAGCTATGGAAGAGAGTCTTATTACAATTTAAATATGGTCACAAAAGGCAAGGTGAAATAAATAATGAAAAGTGCCTCTACTAAGTTATTCCACCACAATCACACAATTTCATCAGACATTTGACAGCCTGGTTTCCTTGACCAATATGTGGCCTTAAATGTGAGACATTTAGAAGATGAGCTAGGAGTCAACACACATCTCTCCCTGAAGGTCTTACTCACTGTAATTTACATCTTGATTTCCTTGTAGGGACCATTGGGAACAGTATGTTGTTCAAAAGTGGAATATCATAGAAAACCTTCACAGTACTGTCCGTTATAACTTGGTCATCCTAGTGTAGTCTGATATATTGATCTTGATCATAAGTATCTTGATTGAGTTGTACAAATTTGTTTAGGTGTACTATCCATTGATGTTTGGGAACTTTATGTATAGGGGCTATTACTTTGTAAGAGACATCTGTTCCTATGCCATGATTCTGAACATAGCTAGTTTACGTTTTAACATGTATTTGGTTATTTGCCATCTGATTAGATAAGGGAACTAAAGGATGTATAAACAATTAATTTACTACAAAATTCCCACTGATCCATGTCCACCACTAGCCAGGCCAATGAGATGACTGTTTGTACTAAATCAGAGCTCTCCGAGCCTCAACCACCAATCATATACTGTCATTTCAATCACCCATGCCCTCTGCTATTCTTCCCCCCACACACCCCTTACCTCTGGTCAGTTTTATTGGGACAACCCTCTGCTGGCTTCCTTGTCCTCCAGCAACAGTGGCAGAACTCTGTACTCAGCTGTTCTCCTTATGCTACCCCAGCCAAAAACTTTTATATGCAACAGCTTATGTTTGAGAGATGTGCAGTGGATCTGGGTTGATTGACCATCAATCAACCCTCCCAGCAAGAAAAACATATAGCACGGCACATCATTCGGCCTTCTAAGTCTGAGAACCCAGATGCACGTCACATAACTCAAAAGGTATCTATCAACTTGACTGAAATGCAGAATATATAGACATAGGATGTGTCACCAGAAAAAGACAGAAAGGAATATCTGGTCTGCCCTATTTTCCCTGCCTATTACTACACTCTGGACCCCGTTTGGTCACAGGTGTCCCTCCTTCCTCCCTTACCTGTACTTATAATACTCATGTGTCTAGTCCACACATGTTTGAAGTTCCTAACTGTCTTCATCCATACCACCTCTTCTGGCAGGCTGTTCCAAGCGTTCACCACCTTTTTGTAAAGAAGTATTTCCTCACAACCCTCTTAAACATCCCCCTTCAAGTGTCACTGCATGTTCGCTTGCTCTAGTGCTCCTCCTCCTGGGAAAGAGACTCCACTCCTGCACATTGTTCACCCTATTGAGGTACTTATAGATCCTAATCATGTCCCTTCTCTCTTGCCTCTCCTTCAGGGAGTACATGTTGCACTCCCACAGTCTCTCATATTGTTTATCATGCAGCCCAACACTATTTTGGTAGTCCTGCTCTGGACTGCTTCCTCCTTGTCACTGTCCTTGAGGAGGTGTGGCCTCTGGAACTGGGCACAGTATTCCAGGTGAGGTCTCAGAAGTGAATGATACAGTAGCAACATCACCTTCATTCTTCTGCTAGAAGTCCTCCTCCCTATACACCCCAGCATCTGGCTAACCTTGCATATTGCCTTCTTGCAGTGCTCTGACATCTTGAGATCATCAGATATGATTGCCCCAAGGTCTCTCTCTTGCTTGGTTAATTGTCAGTGCATCTCCCAATCTTATACACAGCCCCTGGTTTTCCCCACCCTAGATGCATGTCTTTGCACTTTTTGGCACTGTACTCCAGCTTCCACTCTCTAGACCACTCCTCTAGTTTCCCCAGATCTCTTTGCATTCTCTCAACCCCTTCCTGGGTGTACCCCCTCTTGCAGGATTTTGTATTATACAAAAAGAGAACTGCATTCCACTCCAGTTCCTTAGCAAGGTCACTTATGAAGACATCGAACAGGATGGAACCCAGTACTGATCCCTGTGGTACTCCACTGGTCATGGTCATGTCCTCTGGGTGAGTGCTGTTTACCTCCATTCTCTGCCTTCTATCTCTCAACCAGTTAGATGCCCAGCTCACCACCTTCTCTCCCTCCCCAGGTTGCTAAGTTTCTTTATCAGCATCCTCTGTAGTAAAGTGTCTAAGTCCTTACAGAAGTCTAGATAGGCCATATCCACTACCCTCCTTGATCCACATTCCTAGTTACCCTGTCAAAGAAATCTATGCCTCTTTACAGACAACACAGAATTCTGTAACAGAGTGGGCACATGGGGGGGGTGGAGAGAATGAGGGGTGATTTAAAAAAGCTGGATGAATGGTCAAGGAATTGGCAGCTGGGTTTCAACACTAAAAAGTGCAAAATAATGCATATGGGGCACAAAATCCTGAGGATAACATACCAACTGGTGGGAGGCACTGTTAGATATGGAACACAAAAAGGGCATCGGGGCAATGATTACAGATGACCTAAAGGTTGCAAAACAGTGTGACAAGGCTGTGGGGAAGGCTAGTGGGATGCTGGAATGCATAGGCAGGGGCATCACCAGCAGAAGGATGGAGGTAATAATACCCCTATATAGATCATTGGTGAGACCACACCTCAAATACTGTGTCCAGTTCTGGAGGCCCATCTTCAAAAGGACATTTTCTGCACTTCATTGCTGACCTGTGAGATAGCTTCTCTGTGAGATTGGTAGTTCTATCTGTGAGACAATATACTATTTGAGTGACTGAGTAGCTTGTGGGAAAGTCACTGCCTACTGAGGTAATGAATACAGGGAGGGGTGGAAAGCGGTAGTTCTGGGGGACATCCCATGAACAACAAGACAGTCAGCACTGTGTATTTTTAACTGGCAGAGTGCTGTAGATCTGGGCTTTTAAACTTCTAACTCCATGAAGGGATTAGGAGATGGATATTTTACTTTTGAAAGTTTATTTTTACTGTACAGGAGCGCGACCTCTGGGTCACTAGGTGTATTTAAACAAGCCTCTCTTTGAGCAGGGTGAACTGAATGGAGTGCACTCATCGCCGTGCATGGAGACACATGCTGAGACACATGCTTGTGCCATGCTTGTCTGGCGTGTCAGGTGGGGAAAAGGGAAAAAGTACATGATATTACAAACCATCTAAGGTAAACTACAACTGTTTGTGCCTATACACTATTGGGAGCCCGACCAGTCACCCAGGCTAGTGTGAATTTTGTATATGTGTAAGACTCTAGGCCCACGGTGCTAAGTTAGTGAGACACCAGTCCTTTGCCATACATGCAGTCTACCAAAACTAAACAAGCTAGATTGTTAGAACATGCAAGTGTTCAGTTTTGTTTTATTGTTTGTTTCATATCAAGTTTAAGGGTAATACCAGAAATTTTAAATGTGAAATAAATCCCATCTCTATCTCCCCTTATTGCTCAAATCTATATATATATATATATATATATACTGTATATATATATATATATATATATATATATATATATAATATTTCAAAGAGTAGAGGCACTATATAGTATTAATTTGTATTTTTTTAGTTCTTTTCCAGGCAGGCTTTAACTATATATGCAGCCATTAAAGAGAATGGAACTAGAACTTAGGTCTATTGTGCTAAGTGATGGGACTATTGGGACCAAATGTGAGACCTGTGGGAAGTTTACCATCACCCCCGAATGGCTTTAGTAATTATAATTGTGAAGAATGCACTGAAATTGAAGATCTACGCATGAAATTCTTATGTATGGAACTTGAGAATAAAAGCCTAAAACATAAGATAAGCAGTGTAAGCAAGGGTTTCCATGTGCCACTTGTTGATGGAAATAATAAAAGACCAAGGGAAACCGAGGAAGGCAATGAGTGGCAACAAGTAGGAAATAGTAGAAATTGTAAAAAAGGAAGGAGAGCTATGGAATTTGTTATACCTACTTCAAATCGATGTTGCTCATTACTTCAAACAATTGAAAGGGTGGAAGAGCAAGCAGATGAAATTGTAGGGTAGTTGGTGATATACTGTAAATCATGGGAATACTTCCTGTAATGAACAATCTCCAAGCGCACATGCTAATAGTACTCCAGGTGAAGCTAACTTACAAGGGGAAACACCTGTAAGCAGTGAACAGTTAATTGTAATGGAGGGTAATGGAAATGATCAACATATACCCAGACAGCCCCCAGCAACAAGGGTCAGTTGTCCAGTAGGCAAGATTAACTCACAGTTAGAGATGCAGCGAATTTAAATTTCGCCAGCGAAGTGAACATGAAGTGGGCACTTCATGTTGTCACTCCGCTTCACGGAGTGGCCAGCATGAAATACCCACTTCACCTTGTTATTATTACTTCACATTGTCATTCCGCCTTAACGTGAAGTAAAGCAGAGTGACAGCAATATTGGCAGCCCACCACACACAGTCACTAGAATTAATATGCATCCCCAAAATGCTACTGTCATCTTGTCTCCAGAAAATTCCCCAGTGCTGATGAAGCGAAATGAGAGAGTAACAGGAAATGCAAAGTCTCCCAAAATTAATGGCACAGTCAGTCATCTGGGCAGTGGTCAGACATAGTCACCAGAATTAATGTTCATCCCAAAAATGCTACTGTCTTGTGTCCAGAAAATTCCCCAGTGCTGATCAAGTGAAATGAGAGTGTAACAAGACATGCAAAGCCTCCCATCTTAGAGATGCAGCAAATTTAAATTCAGCCAGTGAAGTGCCCATGAAGTGGGCATTTTGAATTGTCACTTCACTACGCAGAGTGGCCAGCATGAAATGCCCACTTCCCTCGTTATTGTGATTGTGACTTTGCATTGTCATTCTGCCTTAACCCGAAGTAAGGCAGAGTGACAACCATATTGGCAGCCCCTGGGCCCCCACACATCACATGGCTTACAGTACTGTAACTCACATTCTGTACAAGAACCTGAATGCCTACGGCTGTAGTTCCCTGATGGCAATGACCCATATCACAAATAGAGATGCAACAAATTTAAATTCCACCAGCGAAGTGCCCTCAAAGTGGGCACTTCACATTGTCCCTCTGTGACCAATGCAAAAGGCTCACTTCGCCTAGTAATTATTACTTCATGTTGTCATTCCACCTTAACTTGAAGTAAGGAGAATTGACAACAATATTTGGCAGCCCTTCACACACAGTCACCAAAATTAATGTGCATCCCCAAAATGCTCATGTCTTGTGTCCAGAAAACTCCCCAGTACTGGCAAAGTATAATGAGAGCACAAGAAATGCAAAGTCTCCCAAAATTAATAGCGCAATCGGATGGCATGCATTCAGTAGTCACACACAGTCGCCAAAATTAATGTGCAACCCCAAAATGCTACTGTTTTGTATCCAGAAAATTCCCCAGTGCTGTCGAAGTGAAACGAGAGTGTAACAAGAAATGCAAAGTCTCCCAGAATTAATGGTGTACTACAAACGCACAGACAGATTAAGATTGTGCTGCGCACTCAAGAAGCAGACGCAAAGGCACAGCAACACCTAACCAGTGCTCATAAGTCACAAATCCAAATCTGGAAAAGAATACCTTTTGCCGGTTTGGGGGGGGGGGTAGTGCACAGCAGTAACAGACAGTCCACTACCAGTAAAGATACCACAAAGCAGTATAAAAAATTCATGCAGGTGCAGTGGATGGCAGATTCACACTGCTGCAGTTACTCTGTGGCAAAATAAGAGGTGTCTTATTTAATGGAACACATCGCACACACACACAAAACACACACACACACTCACACACACACAAGTAATGCATAAAAAATTGAAAACCTTTAGTAATATAACCAAATGTTTTAAACAAACTGAAATTATACACTGCTGCATCACAACAATCAGAAAAAAATGTTCAAGAATTACTGAAAATATTACTGTGCGTACATTAACACAGTTGTACAAGAAAAATATAACAAAAACAGAAAGACTGCCTTTTTCTCCCAGTTAATCTACCTACACCACAGATACGCCTCTTCCCCAAAGCACACTTCACAGTACACAGACTGACTGTTCTAAGCTAACATTCAAAATCCACACACAAACAATCAATACTCGATAATATGAGCACAGGAGGGTTTCCTATAATCGATGTACTAAATTGTGGAAAAAATAGCTCAAAAAGTACTTTTTTAACAGCTTTTAGAGGATTTGAATTGCAGTGCTCTGAGAGGAAACTGTCTCCATCTTCCACTACACACACACTACACAGAACTGAGGCTGTGCAGGACAATCTAGAGCCCATGTGACCTGCAATCCCATAAAGCACTGCACAATTCTCCTTTGGAGCTCAAGAACAAGGCGAAGTGAGGCGAAGTACATTGATTTCAATGTACTTTGCCTTAAAATTGGTGGAGAAGTGGCTTGGGAAGGCGGAATAACGAGAAGTCATTGTTTCCAATGGACTTAGCCTTCCCCGATATAGCATAAAATTACTCAGCAAGACAAACACTTGCAGACTCCACTTACTCCGAATCGCCTGCAGACAAATTTCGCCACATCGCCCACCAATACTCATAGTCTGATATATGTACTAGTATTGGAGGTGGAAATGTAATTGTCTTGAAGGATACTGATGTTGTTCAGTAGGCAGGCCATAATACCATAACTCAGAAAACAGCACATAGTATTGGCAATTTAATAGAAATGTAGGACAATAATAATGCTCCAGATATGGCTCGAGCAGTCACCACAGAGGGAACGGCAACTCCAGGCAACTTAAAAAGGACTTCTCAGTATTTCATTTTGAGGGACTCAAAAATCATGCAGCTGCAGTGGATAGCAAGTTCACACTGCTGCACCTGACATACGTATTCTTGGGGACAAATCTTTAAAGGGAATACCAGGTCCCAAAAATGTACTAATACATGTAGGGACAAACAATATAAAACCTATATCAGAAAGTGAAATTTTGTTAGAGCTCCAAATCCTGCACAAAACCTTACTAGAGTTAGAGTGTAAAATCACTTTTTTCAGAAAACCTACCTGTGCCCAGAAAACACTGGGAATGGAATAACAAAATTAAAAGGATTAATAATAACCTTAGGAGATGGTGCTTAATAAATGACATTAACTGTATTAAAACATGGGAAACATTTGTGGACAAATGGGAACTGTTTGCATGAGATGGTTTGCACTTAAGTAAAAAGGGAGTAAACTATTAGGAGATTTGTTCACTAAAGAAATTATGAATAGTGGTTGGCGAAGTGGCCTCAATTTGCTCCGTGAAGTGATTCACGGAGCCAAGGTGAATTCGCAGAGTACTCCGCAAAGCGAAGTGGAGTAATTTGTGTTATAATAGGGAGGCAGTATAACGCAGAGGTCTAAGGCTCTGAGCTGCAAATCTGGTGACATCCAGCAGACCAGACCTGGGTTTAAATCCCACAGCTTCCACTTGCATACTGTGTGACACTGAGCAAGTCACTTAACTTCCTTGTGCTCCCAGGTCATACCTGGAAACAAGTTCCAGCTTAGTGTGCCTTTCCTGGTTAAACAATTTCCCCTTTCCCTAATGGGTGACGCAAAGACCATTGGAAACAATGACTTCACGTTAATCCGCCTTCCCAGACCACTACTCCACCAATCTTAAAGGCGAAGTGCATTGAAAAGAATTCACTTTGCCTTGTTTTTAAACTCCAAAGGTGAATTTTGCAGTGACTCATGGGATTTCAGGTCACATGAGCTCTATACTGATCTGCACAGCCTCAGTTCTGGGTAGTGTGTGTAGGAAGCTATAGGAGACAGTGTGCTCTGAGAGCTGTCTGTGATTCAAACCTTCTAAAAGCTGTTAAAAAAAACCTTTTTGAGTAATTTTTTTTTGCTCAAACCTTAGTTAATTGATTGTAGGAAACCCTCTTCTGCTCATATCATTGAGCATTTTTGTTTGAGTGTGGATTTTGAATGTTCATGTACAACATTGAGTCTGTGTAGTAAGAGACAGTGAAAGTGTGCTTTGGGGAAGGGGCTTAACTGTGGTGTAGGTAGATTTAAGTTGGAGAAATAGGGAGTTCTTTGTTTTTTGGTTTTATTTTTGTTATATAACTGACAGTGTTAATGTACACACAGTAATATTGTCAGTAATTGTTGAAATTTTCTTACTGATTGTGTGTTGTGTGGATCTGATACAGCAGTTCATAATTTCAGGTTGTTTACAATATGTGATATATTATTGAACTTTTCAATTTGCTATGCATTACTTGTAGACAAATTGTGTGTGTGCAGTGTGTGACATCAAATAATACACCTTTTATTGGGCTACAGTGTAATTGCAGGTGCAGCAGTGTGAACTTGCTATCCACTGCAGCTGCATGATTTTGTACTGCCATTGTGGTATCTTTTCTTTGTTTTGCTGCTTGCACTGCTGTAAAATCTGCAGTCAGTGTTCCCCCCACCCAATGGCAAAAGGAATTGTTTTCCAGATTGGATTGTTTGTGACTTCAGCACCACTGGTTAGTTAAGGTGTTGTTTTCACTTGAGAATTTGCGTCTGTATCTGTTGCTGAAGCCACAGTTGTTTTTTGGCTTCATATCCAGCATCCCCCCACCCAGAGTGAGCATTCCAAAATCTAAATTTGTTTAGAATTTTGTTGTTGATCCCCCAAAATGCCTGCAAAGAGACATGCAAGCAAAGCTGGTTCTCACCATGGCACTGCTGCCAGTGGTAAGATTGTCTGTGGATGTGATAGTATGAAGATGCAGAAGTGCATTGCTGATGTGAGGAAAGGTATTTCTCCTGCAATGTTTTTACAGCTTAATCAGTAGCTTCACTCATAGTTGGAGGAGATGATGTTGTTCCAGCTGATGGTGTTAGTGTAGTTGCTGGTGGTGGTATGAGTATTGCTGGCACAAGATCCACTTCTGACCAGTGTACCATGTTCAAAAATATAGTGGAGTGTGAAGCAATGTGAGTGAGTGGCAGTGTAGCTGATATCATACTTCCCAGTAACTGAACATGAGGATTCTGATAATCATGACAATGATAGCATACAATGTGACATTTCTTCCACTGTGGTTCAGGTCATGCATTATCCATGCAGTGATTCACAGTGTGGTGAAAAAATATCAATTGATGGTGGTGTTGATGATGATGATGATGATATTGCTGTAGTTGCAACATGCAGTCCACATGCCAGCATCCAAGCAGAAAATGTTGATGTGGGTGATGTTGATGAATATGATGATGATGTAATTGACCCCAGTAGGGAACCAGAGAAAAAAAAATTCAAGGTGGATGCATCTGGGTCTGTTTGCATTAACCCCCCATAAAACCTTATGATTTACCAGTTTCACTTGATGGCGATGATGATGATGATGATGATGACCCAGTAATATTGATAGGTAGTCGTGGTGGTCAGTTGCAGTCCAAGTGTGTTCTGTCCAAAAAATCATGTAGCACACCCCCCACTTCATGGCTTAAAAAAATGGAGTCCAATAAGCAGCATCAGGGACATGTTAAAAGTAGAGAATCACAATCCCTTATTTGGGATGTTTTTTGTGCAAGATGCAGATTATGAGTCAGTTGCAATCTGCCAGGTTTGCCATGTGCATGTGAGTCGAGGTAAAAAGGGGAGCCATCTGGGCACAGGAGGACAGCATATGCATCTTAAGAATAGGCACATGGCACTGTGGACACAGCACAAGATGTCAACTAATACCACAGTGGGGCGTTCACCCTCATCATCAACCATAATGAGCATGTTATCCCCTTCCATGACTGTTAAATCCAGTAGGAAATTAAATGTGTGCAGTAGTGAAGAAATAAGAGCAGAGGATTACTACAGGCATGATGAGGTGGAGGACCATAACGATTTTGAAATGAAAGTAGCAGTTTTGATGGTGGTGGTGGTGAATGCAATATTTCTTGTGCAAGTGGTACATCAACCCTGGCTGGTAAATGTGGCAAAATAATTGCATTTGTGGGTTTGTCATCAACACCTGTGCAACCGTCTTCTTCAAACATCCAAACTCCACCCCCTGCCATTCACAGAGCAAAACCATTTGTCATCACACCCCATGTAAAATGTTTGTCAGCCCACGTTTCAGAGGGTTTTTGCGCAAAAGCTGAAGTACCCACCCAATCATACAGTGTCACGTGAACTTAATGCTGCTGTAGCTGAAATGCTGGCAATTGATCTTTAGCCCTTCATCTTTGTGGAGAATTCTATGTTCCGGTGGTTTGCTGCACATGCCTGTCCAAAATGGAAAGTCCTATCCGGACATACTTTTTGACCCATGTTGTCCCCGAGTTGTACCATACTGTGTCAGACTCAGTTAGACATGCCCTTCAGCATTCCTGCTCTACATTCATCCATTTAAGTATGGATATGCAGACAAGTGGCAAAACAGTGGGAAGTTCATATTTGTGTATGACTGCACACTGGGCGCAGGTGCCGGGGGTTGTTTGTGACGTTGGTAGTGTGAATAATCAGTGCAGTAAGGTGGAGTGTCGTGGTAGCAATCTTTCAGGATTTCGACAGAATGCAATGAGTGCTATGCACAATGTGACCTGTTCACACACTGGTGAAAACATGCTGGACGTAGTACTGACTGAAATTGACAAGTCCCTGAGAGCTGGGTTCATAGCAAGTGACAATGGGTCAAATGTGGTGAAATGCATCATGAATGGTGTTTTTTTCTGTGTTTCATGCATGGCCCATTGTTTAAATCTTGTGGTGCATCAGTTTCTGCAGCACCCTGAGGCAAAGGAAATGCTGACAGTTGCTCACCTTATCTGTTCTCACTTTTCACAATCTGCAAAGGCCCGTGACCAGCTTCAGCAGCTGAAGATGTGAAACAGCCTCCCTCAGCACCGCTTGAAGCTGTAAGTTGTCACCCAGTGGAACTCCACTTTATACATGGCAGAAAGGTTCTATGAATAATACAAAGCCATCTCAGAATATCTTGTGATGCACACTAGCCGTAACAGTTCCGGGGCCTCTATGTCTATGGCTACTGAACAGTGGCACCTCATGGACTCTGTAATAACAATTTTGCCACCTTTTGAACATGCCACACAGGCAGTGAGTGGTGAGTCTGCCTCCATTAGCCAATCAATTCCACTGCTGTGGGTGCTGAGGCAGACATTGGTGAATGTACAGCATGGTCTTGATGTTGCAGGAGACAGTGCTAGCAGTATGTTGCTGAAATACATGCTTACAGTATTTGACCAGAATCATCAAATTCTGAGCATTCAGCTTAGTGACAACTTTGCCATAGCAACAATGCTGGACCCATGATACAAACATGGAATTGCCTCAGTACTGGAGGGAGGGCCCGAACAGGTAAAAAATGTCTGTGGGCAAGTGGTACACTTGGTTCATGGGGTACAGAAGTCACGTGCCAAGGTCAGTAAACCTCAGCAGCAGAATCAGGCTAAAGGTGTACCTGGAGGAGTATCAAGCATATGCTGTAAGGGGAAGGAGACTGCAGTTCCAGGTGGTCTGTCATCCAAAGCGGTTGGCATCAACCCACTTTGGGAGGCTTTGTCCCAAGTAGGGATTTGTGAAATAAATGATTCTGGAGAACAGCCATTGGATTTAGTGCAGCACAGAGAATGGTTGAGTCATATTTGTCTGACAACAGGCATCTGTCAATAACTGATGATCCTCTTTTGTACTGGATCAGAAAGGTCAGTGAATGCCCAGAGCTGACTGCAGTGGCACTGAAGTACCTCACATGCCCACGCTCCAGTGTAAGTGTCAAGAGGGTATTCCACTCAGCAGGTGCAATACTTAGGGATCATCAGACAAACCTCTTTCTGCAAATGTTAGTTTGCTAACATTCACAAAAATAAATGAAAGACACATACCAGCACAGACTGCAACCTCAGTATTTGTACTCTGACCTAGTCATTGTGGTTTTGGTGATGTAGAAATGGACCATCCTCGTGGCACTGGCAGTGGTAGCATGAAACTGCCTACCACTGACACAGATGATGACACAATGGAGAAAGAATTTCTCACTGATCAGTCTTCAGACATAGATGACTGTGAGGGCAGCTTTCTTTGTGAGGATGATGATGTGGTTAATGTTGGCAGATTTTTACTGAAGTTGTTAAAAGGTGGTGACATTTGCTATATGATACATGTTTTCTTTTTCATGACTTTGCGTGCCCCCCTGGACCACCAGCAGGACTGCTGTTAGGCACTGCCACCACAGGGAATTACTTTATGTGCCCCCCTCGACCACCACCACCAGGACCGATGTTAGCCACTTCCACCATGGAGAATGACTTTGTGTGTGGCCCCCCGACCACCACCAGAACCGCTGTTAGCTACTGCCACCACAGAGAATGACTTTGTGTGCCACCCTGGACAACCACCACCAGGACCAATGTTAGCCACTGCCACCACAGAGAATGACTTTGTGTGCCCCCCGGACCATCACCACCAGGACCAATGTTAGCCACTGCCACCACAGAGAATGACTTTGTGTGCCCTCCCAGACCACCACCACCACTGTTAGCCACTGCCACCAGATACAGGAAGATGTCACATGGAATGTCATCATGTGCTGCAGCTTTCACCTCCAGCACCCACCACCAGTGTCATTCTGACAATGTTTTCCCATTACATTGACCATACTGAGGCAGAGGGAGTTGAACAGGAGACTACATCCATCAGCCACAGGCACACGGCTTCTTAATATTAAAACTATAAAGTGAGTATGTGTATTAATGCTTTTTTTAAGTTATTCAACTTCATTTAGCAGTATGTTTTCTTTTCTGTTGCTTTTCTGAGCTGCAGTGGTCAAACACATATGGTAAACTTATTTTGCCTTTTTTACAGGTTAACAATAAATGACTCTCCTTCACTGAAAGTCGGTATTAATGGTACTGCAACAGTACCGTACACAGAAACCTATGGAATATCCAATTCAAATCCATACTGATAAGTACATATATATTTTATTTCATCTGTTGCATTTTTTTTAAAAGAGTACAACAAATCTGACTGAGGAGGATTCATAAACTAGGTGACATATGTACATCTCAAAAACTATTTCTGCAAGGTATCATGCACTGTATTCTGAATTTGCAGCTATGCAGCCATGACAGTGTTGAAAAAGTTGCACACAGGTTGTGTTACCTGACAAGATGTGGTTTTGAAATGTAACTTGAGTTGAGATTGAGAACTAGGGACACTGGCACAGTTTATTTGTTACACAGCCTGGTATTAAATTAAGCTGTGATTGATCTGCTGATTGCAGTGTGACAGCTTACTATCTGAGTTAATATCCAGATACCTGTGGAACAGCCACAGCTTAAACATAATGAGCCAGATATTCAAAAGGGTTGCGCCATGCGCAATAGGGTTGCTCCAGCGCAAGTCTGAAAATGAGTCATTCTGCAATATTCAGTGGGAGGCAGATACGCCCCCCAAATCACACTGAGCAAGAGCGCAATGATAATGAATGCATGTGCAACTGAAGGGGGAGGAACCATGCATAAATGGCGCAGTGCGATATTCAACAACATGTGCCATGCGCAATAGGGGAGCAAGCGGAAGTTGCGCGAAAGCGGAAATGAGCCAAAATAAAAAGGAACAAGGGAGAGGCGTAAGAACGCTACAGGGAAGGCACATGTTGCTGAACTATAGCCAGACACACAGGGCAGGACAGACACACAGGGCAGGACAGAGAAAGGACACCCTGAACCCACAGGAACAGGGAAGGTGTGGGGCGCCACAGCCAAACCACAGTGCAGAAGGGGAAAGTGCCACACAGCACTGAGGCCACCAGAGGAAGGTGTTCCTGGTGCAATGGAAGTAGCAGCCAGGACAGAGGGGGGAACACAGAAACAGCTGCCGGGGGGGGACACTAGCCAGGGACATGGCCAGTATCACCATCCAGATGGAGGCAGTAATGAGGGGGGTGAGAAGGCAGGCAGCAGGGGAGCATGGACGTGGAAGGGCCCGTCGGTGGTATGCCCCTAACAGGCAGTACCAAGCATGCATCAGCTTCAAGCTGTACACTGATACCGAGATCGTGGGCTGGTACCACCTGAATCGGGCAATTCTGAGGCTGCTCGGTGAGCTGTGCAGTGATGTGATGCAGGCACACACACGACGGAGCCATGCACTGTCAGTGGAGACAAAAGTGACAGCTTGCATGTACCTGCTCACCACGGGTACCTTCCAGAGACCAACAGGGGACACCACAGGCATAACCTAGTCGGCCGCGTCACGCCACCTCACCCAATTCCTCAGCGCACTGCTGCCACATACTGCGGAGTACAGCATAGAAACATAGAAACATAGAATTTGATGGCAGATAAGGACCACTTGGCCCACCCAGTCTGCCCATTTCCCTACCTAATGGATAAGCTGCAGATCCTAGTTAACCAGCAGCCTACTTCTTTCTACCCCCACCACCTAGAATTGCCTTATGACTGTCCCCTGCATGCTTGAATTCAACCACTGTTTTTGACTCAACAACCTCCTCCGGAAGGCCGTTCCATGCATCCACAACCCTCTCTGTGAAAAAATACTTCCTTACATTACCTCTGAGCTGCCTCCCCTCTATCTTTAAATTGTGCCCCCTTGTTCTTGCACACCTCTATTTTAGAAAGATGCTACCCTCTTGGACTTTGTTGATTCCAATGAGGTACTTGAAAGTTTCTATCATGTCCCCCCTCTCCCTCCTTTCCTTGAGGCTATACATATTAAGCTCCTTTAGTCTCTCTTCATATGTCTTTTGGTGCAGACCCTGCACCATTTTAGTTGCCCTCCTCTGGACAGCTTCCATCTTGTCTATGTTCTTTGGAGATCGGGTCTCCAGAACTGCACACAGTACTCCAAATGGGGTCTCACCAGCTGTCTGTAAAGAGGGATAACAACTTCCTGTTTTCTACTGGTGATGCCTTTCCTATGCATCCCAGTATCCCCCAGCCCTCCTTACTGCCCTCTCACATTGCTTGCCCACCTTTAAGTCATCTGATAAGACTACCCCCAGGTCCCTTTCCATTTTTATGTTTGTTTGCACGCATGTGCAAGAAACATAGTGCCATCATCTGAGATTTCGGAGGTGTGTCACCTCCTCCTCCAATTCAGTCAGTGTGTTGTCAGGCGCGGCCCCTGTAAGTCAATGCATGCTGGAGCTGTCTATGACAAGCTCCAAAATGCAGTGACATACAGTTCAAAGAGGGAGCTACGCTTGAGTGAGCAGCAATAAGATATCGCTTGCTCATGTGCAGCTCCCCCCCACACACAGACACCACGCAGGCATGCGCGCCTCCGTCCCCGCTCACGCACACACACTGAATAGCCGACTGGGGCGCCAATCCCCGTCCGGCTGTGCTTTCCCCTGCCCCCAAAGCCTTTGAAAATGCCACGGTGGTGCCCACCCCAGCCTGGCAAGTACGATATGAGCCGACGGGGATGCCAATCCCCATCGGCTCCACTGTCCTCAGACCCCTAGTACTAAGTGCCACGCTGGAGCCACCCCAGCATGGCAATCAATACTGGCACGACGGGTGCCCAATCCCCCATCAGCTGAGCGGCCCCAATCATCCTTATGTCACGCTGGGCCCACCCCAGCGTGGAAAATATCCCGTCGTTCTTTTCTTTTTAACCTGTAAAGAAAAGCGGTCCCACGTAGTCTCCTGGCCCCCTCCCACAACCCGCACCCACCCACTGTGCACCCTGCCTCCCCACACCCCTCACCCCATACTTACCTCCGGACCTCGGCGCGATCTTTGGTGGACCGGGAACACGTCTGCACTCTTCAAAGCCGACCGCGAACTGAGGAAATGCCGGTAAGCTGTATAAAGGGCTAGATAGGGGGGTTTCAACTTTGTTGCATATCTCAGGCAATATTGGGAATTTTTGCACCAAATTTTCAACATGAGGTTTTTGGGACCCCTTCTCATGAATGATGTCACTGTCATGATGTTATTCGGTGAAGGGTGATTTCGCGGTCACTGAGCAGTCATAGCGGCAAAATCACCCTTCAGGCGAACTCGCTACATGGCAATGACATCGACTAAAGAATAGTCCCAAAACCATGTTAATTGATATAAATCAAAAAGCAAACTTTTTGCTGGCGTGCATGCGCAGTCCCTCATGAATTTCGTAAGTTCGCAATTTTCAATATTTTCTCTCCAGATTTTTCAACATTTCCATTTTACCACACCTTCTTATGAGTAGTACAGCTGTCATTTTCACATCTCACCCAAAATGTGCTTCCGCCCATGTAGCACAATAGGCACGTCGGTGTCTTGAAATAATGTACAGGACAAATTAAAGAAAATCACAGTGACACTGTTCATGAGCAGAGGTCTTAAAATGGCTATATTGAAAATTTGGTGAAAAATTCCCACAAAATGACTGTTTCTGGCGTGCATTCGCAGCAGTTCTTATGCTATTTCGTGGGTGAAATTTTCAATATTTTCCTCCAGATTTTCAACATTGCCATTTTATCCACCTTCTTATGAGTAATTCAGCTGTCATTTTCACATCTCACCCAAAAGCGTGTTTCTGCCATGTAGCGCACAATGGTGCAGTCGATTGTCTTGAAATAAATGTATGGGATAAATTAAGAAAATCACAGTGACGCTGTTCATGAGCAAAGGTCTTAAAATGGCTATGTTGAAAATTTGGTGAAAAAAATTCCCTAAAATAACGTATTCTGTGATACGTTGCACAGTTCTATACATGCTAAGTAAGTTTACAAATTTAATATTTTCACTCAGATTTTCAACATTGCCATTTTATTACACTTCATATGAACAGTACAGCTGCAATTTTTCATATATAGCCCAAAATGTGTTTTGCACATGTAAGCGCACAATGGTGCTGTTGGTGTGTGAAAGCAATGTTTAGGACAGATTAAAAAATCACAGTTACACTGTTCATGAGCAGAGGTCTTAAAATGGCTATGTTGAGATTTGGTGACAAAAGTCCATAAAATGACTGTGTCTACGGTGAGCATGCGCGGTTTCCACGCACCCTCGTTAGTTCATGACTTTGTCATATTTTCAGTCAGATTTTCACCGGTGGCATTTTCCACACTTCCTTATGAACAGTACAGCTGTCATTTTTACAACATGGCTGAAGTGTGTTTTCACACTTTCAGCACAGAGATGCATGGTAGCTGGGAAATCATTATTCGGCACAGATAAAGAAAATCACAGTGACACTGTTCATGATCGGAGGCACCAAAATGCCTGAGTTGACAATCTGCTGTAAAAAATCCCCAACCTAATTATATTACGGGTGTGCATTGCACAGTTTCTATGTACGCTCATGACTTCACCATTTTTTTATATTTTACTACAGATTTTCAACATTGCCATTTTTTACACCTCCCCATGAACAGTACAGCTGTCATTTTTTACATCCTGTTTGGAATGTTTTTGCACCTGTCGTGCTAAATGCCGTAGTCACTGTGCATAAGCAGCTTTTGGCTAACAAACTGATATTCCCCCTGTTCATGAGGTGGGGTCACAAAAAAAACATGTTGAAAATTTGGAGTGAAAATACCATGAATACCTGTGGTATTGGGTTTCCAACCATAGCAGCCAACCCTGTAGAGAATGACAGAGCATCAGGGGGTGTGACTTGGGATTCTTGCCTGTGATGCTCATGCCATTCCACCCTGCAGTCAGTGAGAGGCATCGAGGTATGCCTTGGACTCTTGACCCCAAAGTTCACCCCATTCTCCTATAGCACACCCATCTCACCATATTTCCTTAATGAAATGGGTGCGCATAAGGGCCAAGACCCCAAGGAACACCGTGACACTTGTCAGTGTCTGCAGGGTGGGGTGTGGTAAAATGCAGTGGCCGTTATGCCTGACAACTAAGCGCACACCCCAATGCCTGTCACTTTCTGCAGGGTGGTGGTGAGGTTGGCTTCAGTTCAATACTGCACTGCCATTCCTGTCGCGGCTCTGTAGCGTCACCACTACCACTGCCAATGTCAGCAAGCAAACATGCGGCATTGACAAATCTTGTTGTTGTTCTTAGTATCTCACCCCATTATGTACTCTTCCCGGGGTTTTTGTTTCCCAGGTGCATTGCCGCACTTCTTAGCATGAATCTAGCTGCCATACATTGGACCATTCCTCTAACCTTGCCAAGTCCTTCTCATCCTTTCCACCCACCTTGTGCATCAACTTTGTTGCAGATCTTTGTGTCATCTGCAAGAGACATGCTTTTCCTTCCAGTCCCTCTGCAATGTTGTATAAAGGCGGTGAAGGGCGGTCTAATGCTGAACCTACATTTTACTAGTAACCCTCCTTTCTTCAGAGTGGACTCCATTTACTATTACCCTCTGTGTCTTATTCTCCAGCCAATTCTTTCCAGGCTATCATCTTGGGATCCACTTCGGGCTGGCTACTTGCATATTAATCTTTTGTGTGGGACTGAGTCAAATGCCTTGCTAAAGTCTAGGTAGGCCATGTCACAGCCCTCCTGATCTACTGCTTTGGTCACCCAGTCACAGAAATCTATTAGATTCATCTGGCATGACCTTCCCACTGTGAATCCATGCTGCCTTGGGTTCTGTGCCCTCTGGGCTCTAGGTACTCGACAATTCTTTCCTTCAAAGTGATTCCATCATTTCCCTATCACTGAGGTTAAACTAACAGGTCTGTAGTTTCCTGCTCCTGCCCAATCACTTTCTGACGAGGAGAATCACATCTGCCCTCCTCCGGTCCTCGGTACCACCCCATCCTCCATGACTTGTTAAAGAGGGTAGTCAGTGGTGTCACTAGTTCTACCCTTAGTTCTTTTAGAATTCTGGGATGAATCCCATCAAGCCCCATTAGCTTTGTGCAGCCTCGGTTTTAAGAGTTCTTTCAAGAACCCTTTCTTCTGTAAATGGGCTGGTATCAACGTCTGTATCCAGAGTGTTTCTGTTGTTTGTTTTAGCTACCTCCCCTCTTCATTTTGTAAATATTGAGCAAAATATTTGTTTAGTATCTCTGCCTTTTCACCGTCACCCTCTGCCACCCCCTCCCTTTTAAGCCTCACTATCCCTCCTTAGTCTTCCTTCACTCTGATGTACCTAAAAAGGTTTTATCCCCTTCTTAACTGAGTTGGCTATCTTTTCCTCGGTTTGGGCCTTTTATTCCTGACTGCCTTCCAGCTTCCCTTTGCTTTAACTGATACAATTCCTGTCCTGCTCCTTCTGTGATTCCTTCGTGCTTTCTGAATGCTTTCTTTACTCTTGAACCTTCACTGCCACCTCCTTTGAAAACCATAGTGGTTTCTTCGTCATTTGTTTTGTTTATTTGCTTCACATAAGGCTTGTTATCTCTGTGATGGCAGTTTTATTATTCCCCATTGTTCTTCACCCCTCCTTCCTGCCCATTTGCTGAGTGCATTCCTAGGCACTCACCCATTTGAGCAAAGTCAGCCTCCTAAAGTCCAGTACTTTTGCCTGTGTAAGAGCAACTCTATTGCTGTGTTGTGTGAACTATACTGTTCGATGGTAGCTAGTTCCCAGATGGCTACCCACTTCTACATCTGTGATCCTCTCTCCATCTCCATTTGAAGAGACCAGGTCTAAGAATACTCCCTCTCCAGTGGGTTCAATACTAGTTGTCTAAGGCATGCCCCTGTAGGGCATCTAGAATAACCCACTCTTAGAAGTGGCTGCTGCAACTGCCTCCAGTTAACATCTGGCATATTCAGATCCCCATCATCAGCAGTATATCCTTTATCTGCCATTCTGAAAGTATACTTTCTATCATTTCCTTGTCCATTTCCTCCCCAAGAGGAGTCTGTGTCTAACCCTGGCCATGGATTGTGTGGTGCCATTGCCGGCCTCAAATTGACCCACAGTGCTTCTTCTCCTCCTGTTTACCCTTTGTTCTGTTGCTTTGATTCCTTCCATATGTAAGATCTACTCCTCCTCCTCTTTTACCCTCCTTGTCCCTACTGTAGATAGTGTATCCTGGTATGTTTCGTCCCAGTCATGGTTCTGTGTGTACCATGTTTCTGTGACTACCACGATATCAGATGTTCCTCCTCCATGAAGGCCACTAATTCAGGAAGCTTATTACCCAGACTCACGGGCATTGGTACTCATTGCTCTCCATTATAATCTTTTGTGGGGACAGGTCAAATCCCTTGCTAAAGTCTGATGACCAGCCCCTCCTGATCTACTACTTTGATCACCCAGTCAAAATCTAATAGAATTCATCTGGCATGACCTTCCCACTGTGAATCCATGCTGCCTTGGGTTCTGCCCCTCTGGGCTCAGCGTACTCGACAATTCTTTCCTTCAGAGTGATTCCATCATTTTCCCTATCACGGAGTTAAGCTAACAGGTCTGTAGTTTCCTGCTCCTGCCCAGCTCCACTTTTGTGAAGGGGAATCACATGCCCTCCTCAGTCCTCGGGTACCACCCCATCCTCCCATGACTTGTTAAAGAGGTGAGTCAGTGAGAATCACTAGTTCTACCCTTAGTTCTTTTCAAATTCTGGGATGAATCCCATCAGGCCCCATTAGCTGTCCACCTTCAGTTTTAAGTTCTTTCAGAATACCTTTCTTCTGTAAATAGGCTGGTATCAACGTCTGTATCCAGAGTGTTTCTGTTGTTTGTTTAGCTACCTCCCCTCTTCATTGTGCAAATATTGAGCAAAAATATTTGTTTAGTATCTCTGCCTTTTCCGTCTTCCCTTGCCCCCCTCCCTTTATTAAACCTCACTATCCCTCCCTTAGTCTTCCTTCACTCCTGATGTACCTAAAAAGGTTTATCCCCTTCTTAACTGAGTTGGCTATCTTTCCTCGGTTTGGGCCTTTGCTGTTCTGACTGCCTTCCCAGCTTCCCTTTGCTTTAACTGATACAATTCTGTCCTGCTCCTTCTGTGATTCCATGTACTTTCTGAATGCTTTCTTTACTCTACGAACCTTCAGCCCTCCTTAAAACCATAGTGGTTTAACTTCGTCATTTATTTTGTTTATTTGCTTCACATAAAGGCTTATTATCTCTGTATTGGCGGTTTTATTATTCCCCATTGTTCTTCCACCCCTCCTTCCTGCCCATTTGCTAGTGCATTCATCAGACACTCACCCATTTTAGCAAGTCAGCCCTCCTAAAGTCCAGTACTTTTGCTGCCATAGCGTGACTCTATTACTGTGTTTATTGTGAACTATACTGTTCGATGGTAGCTAGTTCCCAGATGACCACACTTCTACATCTGTGAGCCTCTCTCCATCTCCATTAGAGAGACCAGGTCTAAGAATGCTCCCTCTCAGTGGGTTCCAATACTAGTTGTCTAAGGCATGCCCTGTGGGGCATCTAGAATAACCCTCTTAGAAGTGGCTGCCAACTGCCTCAGTTAACATCTGGCATATTCAGATCACCCATCAACAGTATATCCTTTATCTGCCATTCTAAGTATACTTTCTATCATTTCCTTGTCCATTTCCTCCCCCAAGAGGGGTCTGTATACAACCCCTGTGTGGATTGTGAATGCCATTGCCGACTCAAATTGACCCAGATGCTTCTTCTCCTCCCTGTTTACCCTTTTGTTCTGTTGCTGATTCTTCCCTTATGTAGAATCTACTCCTCTCCTCTTTTACCCTCCTTGTCCCTACGGAGATAGTGTATCCTGGTATGTTTCATACACAGTCATGGTTCTGTGTGTACCATGTTTCTGTGACTGCCACGATATCCAGATGTTCCTCCTCCATGAAGGCCACTAATTCAGGAAGCTTATACCCACACTTCAGGCATTGGTACTCATTGCTCTCCATTTTTTTGATAGTTTATTCTGTAGCATCCCCAATGACCTTTTCCTTGGTCTTTTTCTCATTTTAGACCCTTTTCAGCACACGGAGGAGCACACAGCAAACATGCAGGAGTTCCACAGGGTAAACACGATATGCCTGGGCGTGCTAGGAGCAATGAGACTACCCTGTGGCCTTCCGCAACCACCTGGCCCTGAAGGGCGCATATAATAGTGGAAGGGCTATACCAAGCATCAACTGCCGAGTGGTGTACAATGCCCAGGCGCATAATCAATGTCAATGCCACGCACCCTGGGAAGCACATGATGCCTTCATCTGGCACCAGTCAGCACTGTGCCACAGATTCAAAGTAGGGGACATCCCCACTGGCCACTTACTGGGTGAGTATGCAAACCAAGCGGAAAAACATAGAGCTTGGGAGGGGCATGGTCAGAGGTGACATGGGTATTGGCCTAGATGGCTCAAGGTAGAGACGGCTGATTGCAAACTAACCTCCACCCTCTACACACAGGTGACGTGGGATACCCACTCCATCCCTGGCTGCTCACACCATACCGGCCCGATGACCCCATTGCAGCAACGCTGACAAGGACGCAACACCACGCCACATATCATCAACCGGGTGTTTGGGATGCTGAAGGCATGTTTCCGTTGCCTGGACACGTCTGGTGGTGCCCTACAGTACAGCCCTCTCAAAGGCCTGCGGGCTATTCCTGGCCTGTTGCATCCTGCACAACATGGCCAGCGACTGTCGGATAACCCGTGCAGGTCGAAGAGGGTGACAGCGATGAGGACGATAAGGATGCTGGTGATGATGGTGAGCGGCCCAGCCAAAGCGGGACCCCGACTGATCCAGCTGGCACAGCTGCACAGGACAACATCACAGAGGAGCACTTCAGCCAACCCAGGTAAGTCATGGGGCCATGTGCAATCACCAGTGGCAAAGGCACAACCCACAAACATGCATGGACAAACACCAGGGGTGCATGCTAAGCAAGGGAAGTGGCGAGCATGGAACTACACAAAGGTACAACATGGCACACAGTCATACACACACACACACACACTCACAAGATATGCACAAGGGTAGAGAACTCTGACCGGTGACTGCCACCTAGCACAACACGTCCACAGACCACCATGCCTACTGCCTGTCATTGTGCTTGTGTCAGATGCAGATGCACCATTGCACAGTGCCGAACAACTGAGCAGGCATCATTATTCTGCATACAGCAGACAGCAGCTGGGAGGGTGTGCAGATGGAATGTGTGTGTGCATGCAGGGGTTACCCCACCCATGCATTGCATGCTGAACAACACAATGCACACAGGGCAGCATCAGACAGTAGCCATGCTGGGAGACAGGTCAGTCACATGCCACAGTGCCACGGCTGCCACGGATGCATGGGTGGCCCCACTGAGACCTGCCAGCAGTGACAGGCTGACCATTGGCATCATGGGGTGGCACTGATGGTCCCCCAGAGGTTCCACTGTGTGAACACGACTGTGCTGGCGCAGGGGTCTACAGTACACTGAACATGCTTGTGCCAGGCGTGCTCGGGATGCCCACAGCTGAACCCAGTGTCGACAAGGAGGGTGTCACACGACACCGGGAACGGTAGGTGGACATTGCACTGCGCAGCATCTGCGATGCATGGGCAAATAACTGTGTGCCCATTGTGGCCATGACAGCTGTGAATGCCTGTGCCTGCCTGTCAATGGCAGCGGTCACATCCTCCCACAACCGGTTCATCCCTGCCAGGAGCAGAGCGGTGTCTCTGCTGCACTGCTCCTCTGCCTGGCACAGAGCTGCACTCAGTGCATCCACCGCCGTTACAAGCCGCATCTGCTGATTGACTGATGCTTGCAGTGTGCGGGTGTGCTCATCTAAGAGGTCATTTGCCTGATCGGCATGCTGTCCCTCATGGTGTTCGAGACCCTGATGGTCATCACCCCTTGAGGGTGGGAGCTGCACACCAGGGCCAGGCCTGGGCATGTCCACAGGCAGTGCACTGACGCCGCTCCCTGACACTGTACCCCCATGGCCATTGGCCGACTGCTGATACTGCCCCTCCGGCTGCCAGTCTCCAGGGCTCAATGGTGCTGCTGCAGTGGCTGCAACAGCCCCACTGTCCTGGACACACACCAGTGCTGCCCCACTGGTGTAGACAGGTACAGGCTGGGACTGTGATGTCACGCAGGCCTCCACAGCGGCACCACCCACAGCCATGGCCGCAATGTCACCTGCTGTGTGGCCATCCTCTGGCCCACACGTCTCACTGCCCATGACGTTAGCTCTATCATCATTTGTGATGGATCCAGCACAAGCCCGAGTCTCAGCATGCTGGCATCCATGGACACTGGCATGCTGGGACACGGGCAGGGCCTCCTCCGCACCTGCTCCACCAACATCAGTCCGGACGTCCAGGTGGGCCCACTGTCACCCTGACCCCCGTATGCCTGTGGAGGTGGACAGGCCCTCCTCCATCTCCATGCTGCTGCCCTCAGTGCAGAAGCCCACCACCACTGACCCAAGCAGATGCTCAGGAGCTGTAAGGGAAAAACAGTAGCATTAATGTATGTGACCTACCCTGTCCCCCCATTGACAGACCAGAACCTACCATGCAGTGACGGGCTACCATCCATCTGGAATCCATCACCCGGAACACCCTCGATGGTGCAACGCTGCATGCTGCCAGCAACCCGCTCTTCCTGTGGGGTCAGGCATTGCATCTCTGGCTGTTCCCCACCGGTCGCAGACCATGTTGCCCTGATGGCAGCCACCTTCTCTTAAATTCTCTGCCTGTCCATGCCCATCTTCTTTTTGCAGTCCTGCATGGAGTGCTGGTGGCTGCCATGCAGGTTGACAGCACGCACCACCTCCTCCCATGCAGCAGCACGGGCCTGTGGTATTCCCTGGCATCCACTGAGCAGCAGCTCCTGGTCAAGGTAGACCTCAAACGGGGCATCTGTCTCTGCCTTTGTGAAGTTTAGCCTCCTCTTCGTCCCACGTCTCTGTTCCTCTTCCTCCACCTCACGATCGATCATGATTCCTCCGGTGAGAATGTCAGGTGTTACCTGTGACTGTGCAATCCCATGCATGTCCCAAACACCACATTCCACACTCCCAAACAGTATGCAACTCACCGCAATAGACTGCAGTAACCGACTATGGCCAGTGCAGCCCAATGTCGCATTTTTATAGCGCAACCCATGCAAATGAGGTGAGGTACATTTTTAAGTGGATGCAAATGTAGTGACTGCGCCATTGAATGGCTGATTAGATGATTTGCATATGTCTGCTGAATATTGCGCTGTTGCGTTTTGTGCAATTGTGTTGGACGTGCTGAGCCAAGGGAGCATTTCTGTGACATGCGCAGTACACACCTAACTGTGCATGCCTGGGTTGATGATGCAGGCGCCTGTTGCGCTGCTGACGTGCTGCGCGTGGGAAGCAATGCAGGGCACGGCCACCATTGTGCCAGTGGTGCTACAGTGCTGTTCACATATATGGCACTGTGGCACTGGGGCGTCATAGGCGCACTGGGGAAACAGCACTGTAGGCTGCTACAGGAGGTGGCACACAGGCATCCAATTGTGCTACATGCATTGGGTTCCAATCGAGCTGTGGCTGTCCGTGCACCAGAGATCCTTGACCCTGTGCCCGACCTTTGCCCCCTAGGCACCATGCATCAGACATTGGTGCACCACTATCGCTCTGTTCAGTGACAGCGCAATAGGGAATGGCAGCGCTGTACCACTCAGCATCTGCACGTGGTAGGACCGCGCTGCCGAGCGCCATTTTGAATCCACCACACTGATGAGATGGTGCGGAGATGAGCAGTCATGTGGAGCCAAGTGGAGCTTGCCAACCTGGTGGCAATAGTAGAGCCCCATGCTGGGGCTTTGTATGGAGCTGCACCCCTGGACAAGGCCAGGAGTGCAGTGTGGCAGGAGGTGGCCGACGCCCTCGAGGAGGCCACTGGTATGGGGTGCACGGCGGAGCAGTGTCACCACTGTTACGGGGACCTGAGGTGCAGGGACCCGGACTTGCTTGTCCGCCTGCGGGCACATGCCAGAAGGGGCATGGTGCCATGGCCAGGTAGGTGCCACATCCATACACTATTATCGTCCATATGGGTATCACGGTTGCATGTGTCCAGCACATGGGGGGGACCATCCAGTGTTGGCCGTGGTGGTGGTATTGGGGTGTGGGGTGGATGGGTATGGCTGTGTGGGATTGCACACACATGAGGGCGGGGGGACTTTGCTACCGGATTGTACTGATGTTCCTCTCTCCATATTTGCACCGTAGGGCCCGAAGAATACAGACAGGCCAGGGAGCAGAGGCGCCACCTGGAGGAGCAGCAGGGCAGGAGGGATGATGGCATTCAGCAGCACGTGGACCAGCCTGATGATGGTGAGTGCCTTACATCCATGATTACTATTGCATGCTGTATAACCGGGCGGGCAGTGGGGCATGGCCATCATCCATTGACACCACTGCCATGCACGCAACTTGTTACAGTCAGCACTGTCCAATGGCACTGCATGTCTGGGCATGCGTCAATGGTGGTCCATACCTGCACCAGGCACATGACTGTGGCACTGGCTTCACACCACATAGACAAGTCACTGTACAGCCATGGTGGTGCTGTGCAGGACTTGGGCTGTGGGTGTGTGCAGTGGGCCACATGGCTGTGGATGCCTGGGTAGGCAGGTCTTGTGGACACGGTCACTGCGGGTGGTCTCACGCCATCACAGGGGCGTGGCACATGGCTGTATGCCATGCACAATGGGCGGGCTGCAGGGGGCTGTACAGTCACACTTATTGACTCTGCTCCCTCATACTAGGTGGACTGTGACTCCAGGCACTGGAGAGAAGTGTGTGGGAGCTGCTCCAGGTGGCAAGGATGACCCTGGAGCTGTTGGAGTGAATTGACCGCCATGGAGAGAGGAGGGGGAGGAGCAGAATACATAGGTGCCATGTGGAGGAGGACCGGGGCACACATTGATGACTCCATGCCCCTACTACACCTTCTCCCCTTTAACCCACCCTCACACCCTTTCTTCCCTCTCCCATATGTTCACCTCTGCCCCTTACCCGCCCCCACCTGTTATGTGGCCCGTCCCCCACTCTTGTAAATAGTTTTTGTTACTTCTTTTAAACATAAGCATTTTGTTATGACAACTGTGGTGGTCTCTGATTTGCAGCAGGCTACAGGTGCTCAGCTGCAGTGGTGTGCATGGCCTCAGGGGTGATGTACACATGGGCGTGTGTGTGTGTGTGTGTGTGCGCGCGCAGAGATGAACTGCCTATAGTGTGGGCAGGGGGATCAGTCACTGTCTGTGGTTTGTGTGTTGTACTCGGTGCACTGGATGCCTGTGTGCAGTGGTCCACAGGGCCTGCACTGTGTGCATGGCACCCCTGTCAGACTGTCCATGGCCTGTGCAGCTGACACCTTTGCATGTCTGTGATATGCACGGTCTGCTGGTGTGTCAGTGGTGGCTGTCCATGCTGGA